>CM065883.1:3000000-3238877 GCA_033439255.1 Hericium rajendrae
TTCTTCATTGATTCGAATGTTGCGTCAATAGAGAGAGTAATTGCTTGGAAAAAGTTAAACACAGATCACCCTCGAGACACTGCAAGGTGAGTGACTTACCTGTCAGTGTCTTCATGTACTCAGATAACTCGAGGCGTCCCAGTCATCAAAAAACTATATGTCCAGCAAATTGCCGGAGTCGCATTGCAATACATCCAGCAACTCCGAGACCTTCAAGTTGCCGTGAAAATTATAACTCACAATTTCTTAGCCCACAATATAATGCAACGGGGCATAACCTGGGCTGTACCAGGTGCCGAAAAAAACATAAAAAAGGTCATGAAAAACATACGGGTAAAGATCTCAGCGATCTCGGCTGTCGACAATGCTCGGCACTGGGTCGGCTACGCGTGCCCTGCCGGCACCGCTGCACGCCCCGCCGCCGGCACCGCGCCCCGCCGCCGGCACCGCGCCCCACCGCCCCGCCGCCGGCACCGTGCCCCGCCGCCCCGCCGCCCGCACCACGCCCCGCCGCCCGCACCGCGCCCGCTGTGCGCGCCTGCCGCTCCCTGCCGCCGGCGCTGCCCCCCCTCCCCGCCGCGCTGCTCGTTGATGGCACTGCCCCCACACTGGTGCTCATGGCTGGCGGGACCATGGGTAAGCGGGACAATCGCGCATCGCTGCGCGCCGCCGGCAGCCCGCCCGCCCGCACCGCCAATCGTTGCGCACGGGGCAGGACCGCCGCTCGTCCCGCGCGCCGCGGCTTTGCCTTCGCCACCACCGCACTTGACTGCAGGTGAGGGGGACAATTGCGTACCGCTGCGCGCTGCCTGCGTTGCATCCGCACCGCTGATCGTCGTGCGGGCGGGACCGCCGCTCATCCCGCGCACCGCCGCTCGTCCCGCGCGCCGCCGCTCGTCCCGCCATGCCTTCCACCTCTGCGGGGTAAGTCCGTTGCTGCCATGCAAACAGCGACCCACACACGTCCCACCCCCGACTTCCACCCAGCACAGCCCCCGCAGCACTCCACGCCGCCACCATTGCGTTGTTCCTATTCATCTTCATTGTCGCTCTCTGCGACTGCGATTGGCCGGAGACCCGTCGTTATGTGACCATCGTTGTCATCGTCGTCGACCAGGTAAGATACATCGAGTTCACGTGATGCTGGGAGGGGGATGGAGCTGAGGCGCGAGATCACGCCTTCCTCCTGCTCAAGGGTGATCATACCACCAAGGAACGCGGTGGCTTCTTGTTGGCATACCGCCCATAATACGGTGAAAGACTGGGATAGCTGGGAATACAAGTCGCACTGCTGTAGTGCGAAGGCGCGGAGGCCATCGTCCAATTGCTGGCGTGCCTGCGATAAGTCGTTGGCACATTCTCTCGCCCGCGGTAAGCTACTTGCACGCTCTTGCCACTGACGTTGTTCATATGCGAATGACGCCGTAACGAGACCCATCTCGTGTTTGAGCCAGCGGACTTCTTCGCGCCATCGTGCCGACCGCGCGCGTGCCTTTGCCCATTCAACACGGACAGCTGGAACACGATATCAGCGCTGAGTTCGTTTTAGATGTACAAAGAGCGAGACTGACCTTCATGCATAGTAGCATCACTGCTACTTCGAGGGGTAGCACCGAACCATATCCATGATACAGTACGGCACCCTTCGCTCACCACTTGCCCTTCATCCTCCTCCTCCTCGTCTTCCGTGCCCTCGTCGTCACGCATCCCAGACACAAGGCCCTCGATATCGATACCCGCATTCTCCTCTTTCTCGAGTTTCTTTAGGGTGGTGTTGCTAAGGCCTCGGACATCCTCATCTCTCAAGGGCTTCAGGACTTCCGCCCACGACCCCTCGCCGACCAGTGCCGCGTAGCAAGAGCGCACATGTCGATAGCGATGGACGCTGGCCCATATTTTCGTGACCACTGCATTTTGCAATGCTCGCGCGCGAGTGTTTGGGCCTTGTCCGGTGACGTATTTTGTCTTGTAGCGATGTACATATGAGGATACGCGAAGGTGATGACGGACTTTGTCCAGGGTTTCGTGGGCTTCTGCCTGTCTCAGTTTTGTCTCTGCATTGATGATGTTGGCATGGTAATATAGCACGCGAACGTCCGCGGTGAAAGACGAAGGTAGGGAAAGGGAGGTGCGTTCGGGGAATTGTGGATCTAGGCCGGTTCTCGAGGAGAGGGCGGGCGCGAGCCGTTTCTCATGCGCGCAGAAGCGCAGGATCTTCTTCGCAAGCCTGTTCCTTCGCTCCTGCAACGACGTGGCCTGAGATGCAGTAGCACTCTTCTGCAACCTGGCGGAATCTCTTACGAGACCTCGTCTATACATAATCTGTCAGTGGGCTTCAAAGCAGATGTTTAGGTAAGACTTACTGAGTCTCTTCAATATCCATGGCTAAGGCAATAAACTCACCGGGGCTTAATAACGGCGGCGCGCTGGTCTCGGCATCGTCAATATCAATGGCACCCCTGTCCCGACTGTTATCTGCAGCGAGCTCCTGCCGGATCACGGCAACCCGGAGGGCTGAAATGCCATGAGTAATACAGCTGATTCATACAAGAAAAACACTTACTAGACGCTGGAAGGTCATATGGACACGGCGCGCTATGATCGTTCTCCCAAGCGACGACCATGCTTTCCCATTTCTCCAGAGTTCCTGGCATTTCTCGCTCGACAGCATTGTTGAAGTCGTCGAGTACTCCGGCATGATGGATCGCTTCTGGGATCGCTGTGATCATGCGGCGAAGCAATGATCGACCTGAGGAAAACATCAGCCTCGCTCGTTATTCATTAATTAAAATCTTACCCATATTGACCTTCTTCCTCCAATTCGCATGGCCGCAGTGGTCGTTCAAGGTATCCTGACGGGCACCAGGGCCCATCTCCTTCGTACTAGCCGCAGCCCCATTAAGATGGGCCCAGTTCCGTTCGACGCCTTCGCCGTCGGTGCGTCCGACACCGACAAGGTAATTAAGCGAGTACGGAGAATGACACAATGGCTTGTGGGCCGGAAGATGAAATTTGGGGATGGCGAACGTGAGGTTCGGCATTGTTGAAGGCCGAATACAGTCCGGCAGCGTCCATAGACGGTCTGCCAAGCCATCGCCCCACTGACAGACAATATCGTACGACGCTAAGCTATTCTCGTTGCGGTGGTGAGAGTGGGCACTCCAGAATATAAAATCCATGTTACAATATCTGCGCAGTCATTTGTCAATGGAAAGTGAAGCAACGAAATGCCGTACATACCTTTCGCCTTTTTGGAGATCACCAATACTGTTTGGCAGCCAAAATTCGTGCCGGCAAGTACAGGCTCCGACCCCTGTACTCCGTAACCCTTTCGAACGCTTCTTATTGGCATTTGAAAGCGCCGCGAAGCCCGTGCATGTGCTCATCTAGGCGGTAACACAATCATTAGGACAGATAATGAATGGCGAGGAAGCGAGATACATACATCATCTTGGGACACCGCTTTCAGAATATGCTGCGTGTAGCTTGTTTGGTCCACGAAGTAGGCCATGTTCCCTGTGAGGCTGTCGTCTACATGCCGGCTGGCCCGAAAGCGATTCTTCATGCGGAAATTCGCGTCGATGAGAAATATCTGGCGGTACATAAATCTGACGAACATTTCAGTTTAATATAAAGCGGGAGAGTGTAATCAAACTCGTCTCACCTATCCTCAGATGGGATATCATCGAGCTCCGCGGGCACATTAATGCCTAGAAGCGGACATGCCGGACATCGCACAGCAATCTCGCCGGGCTGCGTACCATCCGTCTTCGTCACTGAGTGACCGCGGCCTGCACGCTTCATGGCTTTCACATACCGCCATTCCCGAACCATGTTCATGAAGGCGGGCAAACGATCCTAATTGCATTTTTTCGTCAAACATTGTTACAGAAGAATATGTTTGACTTACCGGCGGAGGGTTTAAACCTGTGTTATCAGTCAGCAAGGAAAGCATATTGTAGAAATCGGTGGCATTTGTTTTGCCCTCCAGGGTGATCAGATGGAACTGATGCAGAACGGCGAATGTCGCCACAGTGTGAGGCTCGAGGGCTGTCGCAGGCCACCATGCGTTCCTCATCAATTGCACTTGTGGATGGGGGTTATCGGCCAACTGACAGCCACAAAATTTCACGTCGACACGATGGATACCGTTGACATGAATGACGAGGAAGTCCTGGGGCCCATTCTGGGGGAATTGACACAGCTGGCCCGGTGGATGTCCTAGTTGGACAATGACCCCTAGTTCTCGCAGGGTAGTGCGCTCGAAAAAATGTCCGTTCCACGCCTGCATATGGGGAGTCAGTGATTTAACGTGAATGATCATCATGAACATGCGTACCTCGACCACATGCAATGGCAATCGACGATGACGACGAACCATGCATTTACTGCAAACCAGGTCCATCCCAGAGCAGTCTAAGCAGCGTAATATACCGCGCTCCTCCCGGCAGTCGGGACAAAGCACATCGATATGTTTACCGCGCCCTTCGAGACGAAGACATTCGTCTAAGTACTCATTGCAAAAGTGCCGCCAGGTATCAATGGGATAATCCTAAACATAAGTCAAAGACAAGCCTTGTACCGCTGAATAGAATGCTCACGGAGTTCAACCGCCGCTTGCCTAGACCGGAGGCAGTGGGTTCAGATAGTGGATCCTCTTCGTCTGGACCTGCCACGTCGAAGTCCACGACGTGCTCCACCGCGTCGGTCTCTAGATCTCTATTAACTACTACTGGCTTCTGTTGGCTGACGAAACGACGATTGTCGGCCAAAACTGAAAGATGGGTGACGGGGACAGAATGTGGGACGTAGTATGGAATCTGGGCAGACGACGACGCAGCATTCAGAGAAAATCGCGCCTTCTTAAGTTGGAGGGACTTGAACGGCGCGTTGGCTTTCCGTGTGTTCATGGTCGAGGCGAAAGAGAAGGGCGACAGAGGGTGTGGGGTTGCAAGCTCGACAGGGGACGCGGATGCGGTGGGTGGCGGAGGAAGACTGAGAGAAGCAGAGACTCGGAGGCTTCTTGCTGGCACAGTCAGGTGATCGCGATAATTACGTAATGCACATGATCAACAAGACGCGTTCTGCGGAAGACGCGATTGCAGAGCGCGACAGAGGAACCTCCTTCAAATAGAAGGCAGTATATACATAAGTTATTACTAGAATTCAACTCTCCGTTAATAAACAGCTATGGTAAGCAGATGTTCCTGCCTTGCGAAGCCTAGGGTCCTATGTTCGCTTGCAGGCTACTTCTCCCGCCTCGTCTTCATGCATGCAGACTCCAACTCTCTGGAGCGATGACTCCGTAACGGTAGCTCGTCGATAGGGACGTGAAGTAGCATCACAGTGATACTGATGAAGGGGTATCTAGTGATGTAGAGAAATAGATATTAGCATGTAACGCGAGACACAAAGTTCTCGCAACTCGCCTTTTTACCTCAGTGATCTAACCATTACAGCCTAGCCCACTTGATACCTACGAGAATTTTCGCTTCACAGTACTTTTCGTGGGTTGAGCAGGGAATGAATCGCCCTGAATGAAAGAAGGGAGGCGGACTGGGAATGACGGTGTAGGATGGTTGTGGTTTGGATGCACGCTTTCATATGCACGAAATCCGGCGCTCTACATGAGATATGCGAGATAATTAGCTGCCTGACGTAGATTTTCGAGACGGTAAAGAATTGCACACATGGGGCTCGTAGCCCAAAGCCATGCCCGCAATCGTCGTTTTGGCGAGTAACAACACTACTTAATTAACATATTGCACGGCGACTCACCGAGTTTCCGGCAGCCTATCGGCAGTTGGGAGGGAAGATATAGTATATGATATGTTGAAATGGAAAAGAGGTGGCGTATAGGGAGGAAGCAGGTAGATATCGCCGTGGATGGAGAGGATGGAGCTAGTGCTACGCCTGAGCTATGTCCATGCCGCGTCGTACCTGCAGCTAGGGTTTGACTTAGGGTTGGGTTGGGTTATCGTCGAAACTCTGTTCTTCAAGCTTCAAGGGTAGCTTGGCGCACGTCGAATAAAGCCCCAATATACTACGTTTTAGAAGTGTATATCGTATTTATTCAGTAAGGAAATATGGCATCGCTGGATCTCTATTGCAGAGAATATACACGGTCTGTGCACACTGTGGATAAGAGCATTACGTCAAATCCGGAAATTGCCGTGTATTCAGGCGAGGTGTCCTCTCCTCTTCGCTCGCCTCTCACAACGATGGTCGCCGACATCGACACGGATCTCTTCGACCTCACTGCTGAGGAAATCGACTTCATCTTTGCTCCGTATGATTCTGGTACAGACTCTGGTACGTTCAGGTTCGCCCTCTCCCAGTTTTGTCTCTCACTAACTCCACGTCAGTGATCGATATGGCAAGCCTGCGTCTCGACGACAACGAAATCCACGACAGCCGATCCCTTCCGCAAGCAATAGGAGATTCTTGGTTTACCGTGTTTGTAGGACGGAGGGTCGGTGTCTTCTCGAAACGGTGCGGTTCTTGCGGTGATCTTGTGTCGAGACGTCTTTATCCGTGCGCCGTGTAGATGGGAGGCTGAGGCGATGACACGTGGAGTAAGAGATGGCTTCTACTCCCACTTCAAGACAGAATACGACGCGATTAGTAACTTCAATGCTGCTGCACGTCAAGGGTCTGTATATGAGCTTGACGACGCCGGTTTGTCGCCGCAGACTCGAACACCTTGGGATGCAGACCATGCCGCCTTTTCTGCCAACCGGTCACTACCTCAAGCCATCGGAGACTCATGGTTTGCCGTATTCGTAGGTGATAGGACCGGTGTCAAGACTCGGTCGTAGACAGCAGAGAACCACCCAAGTCACCAGCGATGATGGGAGCGAGAGAGCAGAGAGCGACTAGCAGCGCAGTGACCTGTATTGGAGGTACAGTACGGTACAGACGAAATGGACAATCTAGGGAAATAGGCGAGCGACAGGGAGCCTATAAGTACTGGGACGACAATGGGAAAAGAACAATGGACACCATAACGGGTCGAACAATAGAGTGAGAACAATGGTGGCCAAAAGGAGAACAATGGGAGGGAGAACAATAGGATGTCCCAAAGGGGAACAAGGGCATGGGTGAAGGATAGCCCCAGGTCATGTGAGGAAGTGAACATGTGATGGGGCTGCTGGAGCACATGACCGACGCGATGCCTTGATGGCAGAGAAGAAGGCGGAGAGAAATGGAGCGATCCGTGACATCACCCCCTCTCTAAGACGCACTTTCGCCTGGAGTGCGTGATGAGCATGGACGGGATCGAGGTAGATGAGTCCACGAAGATTGGGAGCCTTGAGTGCATGCGGATGGCGGGTGTAGAAGTCGGTGATTGCACCATGGGCATTGGAAAGGGAGGTACGTGAAAGCCACTGATTTTCTGAATCAGGGTAGCCTGCCCATTTGACGAGATATTCAATGCCGCGTTTGTTCCGAGTGAGACGAGCATCGAGGACAGACTCAACTTCGTACTCTTCCTCGCCCTCCACAAGGTCAGGTGGAGGTGCAGGGAAGTTGGGACCATGAGCATCGGTTTCCTTGTAAGGGGACAACAGGGACGTGTGGAACACCGGGTGGATACGCCAGGTGGGTGGTAGCTTCAGTCGATAAGAGACTGGGCCCAGGACGTCAGTGACTTCGAAAGGTCCCAGGCGTCGATCAGCAAGCTTAGCTTTGGGTCGTGTGGTTTTGATGTTCTTGCCATCGAGCCAGACCTTGTCGCCAACCTGGAAGTGGATGGTGTCATGCATATGGTCCTGGTTGTTGCGCTTCATGAGATCAGCAGCTGTTTGAAGGCTGGCCTGGACCTCAGTGCGAAGTTGTTCGAGGTGACGGAAACGATCCTCGACGGCGGGTGTAGACGATGTGGGGTTGACAGTGGGGATGGCAGTGGGAATATAGCCGAGGAGCATTTCAAATGGAGCTCGGTTAGTGGCGCTGTGGATACGGTGGTTGTGCGAGAACTCAGCGTAAGGGAGCCATTGGACCCAATCATCCTGACGGTAGTTGCAGAAGGTACGAAGGAACTGCTCGAGTTCTTGATTGACGCGTTCTGACTCGCCATCGGTCTGTGGATGATAGGCGGTGCTGAGGGAGGACTTGATACCAAGTTTGTCAAAGACGCCACGCATGACTTTGCCTGCATACTGTGGGCCACGATCAGAGATGAGGCGTTCCCAGAGGCCGTAGTTCCGATAAATCCTGTCAAAAAGGATGTCGACTGTGCCATCACTGGTAATGGTCTCGTTACAAGGAGTGAAGGAGACGTGCTTTGTAAAACGGTCGACGACCACATTGATGGAGTCATAGCCTTGGCATTCTGGGAGTTTGACGATGAAGTCCGAGGTAATGTCTTGGAAGGGACGGGTAGGGATGGCATTGGGGATTGTTTCAACATGGGGGCGGTGATTTTGAACCTTGGTGGCCTGGCAGGTAGCACAGCCATCAACATAATCACGAACGAAGACAGACATACCGGGCCACCAGTAGTTGCGACTGAGGAGCTCATAGGTCTTGTAGCGTCCGGGGTGACCAGCCATGGGAGTGTCGTGATGCAGCTTGACGATATCTCGCCGAAGGTCCTTGTCAGCAGGGATGTAGACTTTGCCACGAAAGAGGATGAGGCCATCCTCGTAGTTCCATTCTTGGAGGTTCTTGACGAGGGAGCGAGGACCGTTGTTCAGGATCACGTCAAGGGCTTGAACGACCTCAATATCCTTGGTCTTGGCATTGCGAATGCGTTGGCAAAGATCAGCATTGCCAATGGGCTTGACAGCGGCTGGACGTGTAGCACGAATCTGGAAGTACTTGGGGTCGAGGAGGACACGATCTGAGTTGTCGTCGTCCACCCCCTCTCTATGGTCAGGTCGTCTCGACATGGCATCTGGCCGGTGATGAATACCAGGCTTGTGGATCAAGGTGAAGTCGAAACGAGTGAGGAAGAGAGCCCAGCGAGCCTGACGACGACTCAGCTTTTGGGCAGACTTGAAGTATTCCAGGTTCTTATGGTCGGTCCAGATCTCTACAGTATGGGGAGAGCCTTCCAGGTAGTGCCGCCAGGCTTCGAGGGCACGGATGATGGCCAGGAGTTCCTTGTCATAAATGTCGTAGTTGCGTTCAGGGGCAGTGAAGGCCTTGGAGATGTAAGCAACAGGGTGCCATTGCTCGTCCTCCCCGCGCTGGGATAGGATACCTCCTGTGGCATAGTCTGAGGCATCGACCTCAACCAAGTAGGGTTTGGACGGGTCAGGCATGATAAGGACTGGGGACGAGGTGAACGCAGCTTTAAGAGCCTCAAAGGCATGTTGACATTCGGCAGACCAGGCCCAAGGATGGTCTTTCTTGGTAAGGTCAAACATGGGACGGGCGACTTTGGAGAAGTCCTGGATGAAGCGTCGATAGAAGTTGCCAAAGCCAACAAAGGACTGGACATCCTTGACGTTACGGGGGGCAGGCCATTCAGCAATGCCTGCAACCTTGACGGGGTCCATGGCAAGCGTGTTATGGGAGACGATGAGACCGAGGAACTCAACGGAGGGCTGCTCGAAAGAGCACTTCTCTGGTTTGAGGAAGAGGTCATTGTCCTGGAGGCGTTGGAGGACCTTGCGCACAAGGTCGCGATGTTCTTCGAGGGTTTCGGTGAAAATGAGGATATCGTCCATGTAGATGACGACTTTGCCCGTGTCGATGAGATCCTTGAAAAGTTCATTCATCATTCCTTGGAACGTGGCAGGGGAGTTTGTAAGACCAAAAAACATCACCAGGGGTTCAAAGAGACCGCGGTTGGTTTTGAAGGCGGCTTTCCATTCGTCGCCCTCCTTGATGCGAACGTTGTTGTAACCCCAACGAACGTCCATCTTGGAGAAGACTTTGGCACCCTTGAGCTTGTCAACGAGTTCAGAGATGAGGGGCAGGGGATATTCATTCTTGATGGTGCCCTTGTTGAGGGTGCGATAGTCCTGGACGGGGCGTAGTTTTCCATCTTTTTTCTTGATAAAGAAGAAGGGACTCGCCATAGGGGATTTGGAAGGACGGATGTAGCCTTTTTTGACCTGGTCATCAAGGAACGAATCGAGGTCCTCCTGCTCAGTGGGAGCCATGGGATAGACCTTGCATGAACGGGGTTCAAAACCATCTTTCAGGTCAATGGCGTGATCCCAAGGGCGACGTTCAGGAAGGCGATGGGAGGATTCCTCATCGAAGACGGGTTGGAAATCCTGGTACTGAGGGGGAACCATCTCAGCAAAGGACTTCTCCGCAACATGGGCGGCCACACGCTCAGCCAGTTTCTGAGCATTGGTGAAAGAGCGACGGATACGGATGGTATGTTGGTAGTCTGGGTCGTCATCTGGAGGGGGTGGTGTGTCCCAGTCAGGGAGAACACCAGCTAGGCGAAGACCCTCTTCAACCCAGTCATCATCGACGTTAGGTCGCGGGTCATCATCCTCGGTAAACAGACGTGCAGGGACTTTGGACAGGTGGATGCGGCGAAGACGGACACCTTGGACTCGGCGAGCAGGGATCATGTATTTGGGAAGTGGGGCAGGAACAAATGGCGGGGGCAGTGGGAGCAATGGAGGGGGGCAAGGTGGGGGGAGCAGTACAGCAGCGGTACTGAGGACTGGTGGACGAGGGGCTGATTGGCGGCGTTCTGAGCGAGTGGACAGGTTTTTGACTGGGGGCTTATTCAGGGTGCAAGAGGGAGGGCAGCGAGTCATGTCAACACGACGAGAGACCCAATCAATTTCAGGGTTGTGTTCCTGTAACCAATCGGTCCCAAGGATAATGTCATAGTCGCCAATATCAACGAGATAGAACTCAGCTGTCTCCTCATGGAAGGACGTCGAGTCCTTGGCATAAATGCGGATGTTCTGGTTGACTGAATAGCGGACCCAGCCCATGATGTTTTCGGAGTTGTCCACGTTGCGAACGGGAAAGGGTTTAGGGAGTTTCTTGAGGGGGAACTGGTGTTTCTTGGCAAACTCGGGGTGCATAATGATGCCTTCTGCACCACTATCGAGAAGTGCCTCAGCGTCGATTTGTTTCTTGATCGGGGCAGTGATAATCTTGGCCTGGAGCGTAATGGACGGTGTCTGACGGTTGGGTGTGATAGCGGACATGCGCAAAGACGATGGATACGATTGCTCACAGGGGTCGGATAGTACAGAGAAGCGATTCGACGGATCAAAGAAATGTTTCTTGCCACCCACGGACGACGTGACCGGGGGGCGCTTTAAAAACCCTCAACCACATCCTTTAATGCAGCCTTTGCCTCTTCCCTCTCTTCCTCGCTCAAGTCCTTCAACTGCGACGATAAGTCAGCGATGGACCTGTTGATGGCGGGAACAGCGAGGGCGGCGGCTGCATCTTCTGGAGCTACTCCCGGGGCAGAGCCGGTTTCTAGCGCTCGGACACGAGGGGTTGGGGCACGGGGGTTGGAGTCGGCATTGAGGGGGCAGTCGCGGAAGCCATGGCCCTTCTGGCGGCAGCGGAAGCAACCGCCCTCACGCCTGAGGCGCTCACGGTCAGGCTCCGAGAGTTTGGACAGTGGGGCACCTGTAGCAGCAACTGTGCGGGATCGGCCAGTAGATGTGGACTGAGGGGAGCGATTGCTCACCGGGGTGCGCCCAGTTGTAGGGCGGGGACTCTGGAACCGGGTGCGCATGAGGTAGGCAGCATTCCTGTCACGGGCCCTCGCCTTCCACTCAGCCAGGGTGGTGGGCGTGGGGGTAGCTGCGCTGGCAATCATCGCGCAGGGCGCTGTTGAGGCCATGCAGGAACCAGTCGATCAGGGCCACGTCATTGTAGCCGGTGCGAGGGGCGAAGGACTCAAACTCGGTGATGTAGTCGACTACCGGGCGCGTACCCATCTGGAGAGTCTGGATAGCATGGGAGGCATCCTTGGAGTCGTCAAGGGGAGAGAAGTCCAAGTTGAAGCGAGTTCGAAGGGCGGTGAGGTTGGCGTAACGGGGAACATGAGCTGGAGATGTTTTTGCAGCCACGAGATCGTCATCCTCAAGGATCTCCTCGACGCGCTGGGTGGCCCACTGGCCGGCGATAGGGCCCTGGCAGAGGTCGAGGAAGAGGGAGATCTGGGCGGTATCATCTTTATACCGGGTGGAGTTGGTGCGAAGGAATAAGCGAATACGCAGCTGGAATTCCTTGGACTTGGAACGATCTCCCTCAAAGGGAGCAGGTTTGACGCCGATCTCAGGGTTGGACATGTCGATGGATGGCTGAACAGGGGGGGCTGTGGCAATGGTTGGTTTGACGTTGACGGTGGATGTCGATGCAACAGCGGCAACGGGTGGAGCAGGTGAGGGGACTGGTACTGGGGTAGGCGTCGAAACAGGTGGTGGTGGTGGGGCCCGAAGGGTATCGAGGCGGGTAGCTTGTTGCTGAGCGAGATTCTCTATAACTGCTTGAGAGAGTGCGAGTTCTGCAGTGGTTAAGAAGAGGGTACTGGCCTGCCAAAACCACAGGTCACTTTCTTCTACGAGGCTGGGTCTCCAACTGACTACAAGCCGATTGGTGTCGGAGCGGTATGCGTAGTAGTTGTTGGTTACCGGGTTGAAGGTAATACCTGGGGGAACAACAAGTGGGGTGGTGCGAGCAGGGGGAGAATCTGCACTAGGAAGGGCGACGGTGGGAAGCGGCGGGGTAGCGGGGTGTTGGCGACGGTGTTCTGTAGCTGCGACGTCGAAGTCGTTAAGCTCGAGGTCTGCCTGGTCGTCACGATCGGCGAAGTACCACTGTGCGGGACCGTCGTCGTCCTCGTCCGGAGTGACGAAGTCTATTCGAACGATGCCAGAAAGGGTGTAGATGAAGTATTCGTCGAGCGAGGCGAAGACGCCGAGTGGGTATGGTTCTGTGGTCTGGAAACGGGGGTCGGTGGGATCAATGGTGAGGTCTAGAAGAAGTCAGCCGCAACTGGGCGACGACCAAGAGCACGAGGGTACAGGGGGTCCGAGTACGGGTTTCTGAGGAATCGGTGGCCGAGGCGTTCTCTGGCCCACACAGGCTCAGGTGAGGGTTCGGGGGTGAAGAGACCTAGTGTGCAAAAGGGGAACGAGGTCGATGGTAGGATACTTGCAGGGGATCCTCGGTTGGGTTGGCGACAGTGGTAAGCGATATCCGAGGCACCGAACGTGAATTCTTGCAAGTCGACGTCAAAGGAAACTCGAATTCGAACGTATAAGGCAATGGAGATAGCACCTGCACGTGGTTTCCACGACCTCAATCGAAACCAAACTCCTTCGGCTTCCCAACGCTTCACAGCACAATAGCGGAGGAGGGGGATGAGTGCACTGCCCTCGATGGTGTTGGCGATGGGAAAGGGGAGATGAGGTTGATGGAATGGATGTCGGGATTCGGTGAAGATGTCGGCGGTGAAGGGTTCAAAGAAGAAAGGTATGATGGGCGATAGTAGGGAGGTGAGGCGGGTGTATGAGAGATTGTCCAGGTGTCAAGACTCGGTCGTAGACAGCAGAGAACCACCCAAGTCACCAGCGATGATGGGAGCGAGAGAGCAGAGAGCGACTAGCAGCGCAGTGACCTGTATTGGAGGTACAGTACGGTACAGACGAAATGGACAATCTAGGGAAATAGGCGAGCGACAGGGAGCCTATAAGTACTGGGACGACAATGGGAAAAGAACAATGGACACCATAACGGGTCGAACAATAGAGTGAGAACAATGGTGGCCAAAAGGAGAACAATGGGAGGGAGAACAATAGGATGTCCCAAAGGGGAACAAGGGCATGGGTGAAGGATAGCCCCAGGTCATGTGAGGAAGTGAACATGTGATGGGGCTGCTGGAGCACATGACCGACGCGATGCCTTGATGGCAGAGAAGAAGGCAGAGAGAAATGGAGCGATCCGTGACAACCGGTGTGGTGTCTAAAAGGTATGTCGCTTGCATTCGTGTTTTATCTTTTGGTGATATGACTATCCAGATGGGAGGCGATGTCCATGGTCCATGGTGTTACTGACGGGTTCTTCTCCGAATTCTTGACGGAAGCTGATGCGGTTGCTAATTACCGCGCAGCCTTCATGCAAGGTTTCACCGAGGAGCGCAGGCCCCCGTCTTGGCCGGTGCAGTCTGGCCCAAGCGAAGATTTGAGTGAAGTAGCTAGCGAAAGCGACATCTCCCTCTCGTTTGTCTCGTCCGCGGCCCCCTCGCAACCACATACCAGGATATCGTCCATTTATGCCACTGCTACGGAAGGTAGTCGCGTTTCAATTAGTACTCTTCCGCACATGCCTCCTTCGTCTCCGCGCCGTCAACCCAGACACCCGCGCCCAGCTACCTCGTTGCCTCCCCATTACAGGCCCGCTACGTCAGAACCCTGTCCCCCTGCATCTCCCACTGTACCACGTCCTCCTCCATCATATCCATCCCCGGCAGCAGCATCGCCATCGGCAAATACGTCACCCCCACATTTGTCTCAGCAGCATCCTGCGAGATCGTCGGCACCGCCAAGATACGCGCCCGCTACGCCTAGCTCAACTGCTGCCCCTCGATCAGCGACTCAATATCCTAATCCACTCTCTTCCCACCCGGATCGCCGTCGCTTTACGGGGTGGATCTACGACATCCTTCAAGACTTGTCTGGGTGCCCGGGAATGACTGAGTTCGACTCCCACAAGTATTACGCCGTTGCATGTGGCCGGGCGCCTGGCATCTACCCTACATGGTGAGTTAGTGTTTTCTTGTGCGCACATTTCTGACGACCGAACTGAACCACAGGGAGGATGCCAAAGTTGAAGTACGTGGTGTCCCGGGTGCGCTGCATAAGGGTTTTCGAAGCTATGCCGAGACTGAGGAGTGGCTACTCACGCGCCTTGCATGTCAATCTGTCCGTCGCGCTAGCATTGTTTAGATCTGTACTTCGTTATGTTTTGTTTTGCTGTGAAAATGCTATGATCATTGCTGTTGCCTCGTGTTTATCTGATCTGATGGATCTCTTATCTCGTGAGTAATAATGAATGGTGTCCGAGGTCCAAACAATCGGAAGATGCCGGAGCGCGGTTCTGATGGAACGCTGGCAGCCAGCTCGTTCTCACCTCTCACCTTCCCATAGCCTAGCCCTTTTATATCTCTGCCTCGTTTTCGTCCACATGGCCAAGTCCAAAGGCAAGGGCAAGAGCAAGGGCAAGGGCAAAGCGAAGGATGACGACGAACCTCTCAAGCGCGGTCGCCACTCCTGGGCGAAAGGCTCGAAGTGGGACCTTCTCATGAAGGGCATGCCCAGCTACATCGAGGCTGCTGCCAGCGACGATAGCAATGCCACTGGCAACTTATATACGCGGGTCGCGAAACGTTTCTTCCTAAAGTACGGCTGGGTTCTTCCCATCGAGGAGGATGCGTCCGAGGCGATCGACGATCCCCCTGAGACGAATCTAGATTCGTTGAATCCCATTGGTGACTCTGCGAACTTGGACGCCGCGGAGGTTGAAAGACGTCGGGTTCTATATAACAAGACCCGCAAGGTGCGTTCATCATAGGGATCTGCAGGGGTAGGCATACCCCTGGGGGGTTGGGGGTAGGGGTACCAGGGGGTAGGGGTAGGGGTTAGTTTCTCGTGACCCTTCTACCCCTCAACCCCTACCCAAGGGTTAAGGTATATACCCTTCACCTCCAACTTGCACAACGAAGCTCCAGGGACAAGCACATTGCTCTTATGATTTTTCCCAGTCCAACAATTACTTTAATATTCAATCGTAGCTCTCTGCGGGTCTGAGTCCTCCGTAAATAATGTGTAGTCATAACTATAAGAATTAAGTTTGTCTCCGTAACTCTAATTAAGTGTTACCATCAATACCATCTGCGGCTCTTGCTCTGCACATTCTCAGTCCACAATCATGCCTCCTAAAACCCGCGGAAGATCAGGTTCATCACGCTCGAGAAATAGCAAAAAGCGCAAGGCATCTAACTCACCTGCACCCACTCGATCTGCCAAGAAGCCCAAGGCACCCGAACATGCTGCTGCCGCGGGCACAACATCGACTTCTCAGGCTTCGAAAAGCCGCCAAAGCACGGTCCAGACCGAGGAAGACGACAACGCCTCGGTAGAATATATTGATGTGGACAAAACTGACCAGGAGGCCGGCAACGCTGCCCAGTCGTCGGCCGGTGATGATGGTGATGCCGAGAATTCTGAGGCAGAGCTCGGTGAGACCATAGTCTTTGATCATGTATGAGAACTTACCATGTTACCTCCAGAGCGCCTGCTTGAGAATTGGTCTTCTCCAATCTATGCATTTTTCGAGCCGACGCCTGTAATCGAGTACGTCAATGAGCGCCGTTCTCACGTCTTCAAGTGTGGGGCGAAGGGATGCAAGAAGACTGTAAGACGTTACCTCGATACCGGTGACGCAACGTCGACCGGAAACCTACGCAAGCACGTCGAGACTTGCTGGGGCAAAGATGTCCTGCGCAATGCGATGAGCGCGAAGACAGCGAAAATCGCGCGCGACCTGCTGAAGGGCGTCGAAGACTCCGGCTCCATCGCAGCTATCTTTGAGAGGGTCGGGAAAGGGAAGGCAACATACTCGCATAGGCAACATACATCAACACAAGCGAGGTTCGTGTCGATCATTGTGCACATCTTCTGATGGCTTGATTGATGATTGATACCTTCATGCAGGGCGGAGATCGTCCGCTGGGTTGCTGAAAGCAAGCGGCCATTCGAAGTGGTCGCGGACAGAGGATTTAAGTCCCTCATGAAGACCGGACGACCAGAATATTACATACCGTCGCCGGCAACGGTCTCTCGCGATGTGCGCTTGGTGTTCGTCAACGTGCGCAAGCGTATTGCGCGGATGCTCCAGGTGCGTTTACCGAGCTGTCTACGGGATCTGTCTTGATACCTTGTCTGCAGGACTACGAAGGAGCGCTGCACTTTACTACAGATGCGTGGACCTCACCTAACCATCGCGCCTTCATTGCCGTATCTGTCCATATGGAGAACGATGGAGAACCGTTGAGTTTCGTATTAGACGTCGTCGAAGTGTCGAGCGTACGTACCATATTTATTATGCCCGACTTCCGAAGTTCCAGAAACGTAGTTAAATGTCTATTAGTCACATACTGGTTACACCTTGGCCGAAGAATTTGCAAAGATCCTTGAAGAGTTTGGTATTGCGCATAAAGTAAATGATTGTTAGTATATGCCATAGGGCCGAGCTAATCAGACTTACCATAGATCTTGAGCATAACCTGCGACAACGCCTCCAATAATGACACTATGGTCGCGGAGCTTGCGAAGCTGCTGGACAACTTCCCAGGAGAAGCCAATCGTACCCGATGCTTCCTACACATAGTTAATTTAGTCGCGAAGGGTCTCCTAAAGCAGTTCGACACACCGGAGAAGCGCACAGGCGCAGCAGCATCCGAGGCCGAGGCCGAGCTGGAGGCTTTGATGAAAGACCTTGATGAAGAGGAGATGGTGACAGAGAGGGAGATGGGCGCCACGGAAGGGAGTGAAGGAAATGACGATGTCGATGTCGAGATCAACGAAGAAGAGCTGCTGGGGGGAGAAGAGCTTACCGCGCTGCAAGACAACGTGCGGCCCGTACGCCTCGCACTCACAAAGGTCAGTGAATGAATGTCTAGCAGAATGGAAGTATACTCACTGTGTGCCCCGATGGTTTCAAGATTCGAAAACTCGCCTACAAGATCATACATTCGACGACCAAAGTCTTGCCAAAATGGCGAGAGTACGTGCTGGCGAACGAGTTAAGCAATCGACTGATGCCGCGGGATGTGGCAACCCGATGGAATTCGACTTTTGATATGTTGGCCTTTGCTGTGGAGTACCGGAAAGCGATTGACGAGCTAACGGCCGATAGACGGATGGATTTGCGGATGTTCGAGTTGGGAGAGGACGAGTGGAAGGTTATAGGTCAGCTCCGCGATGTGCTACAGGTGCGTGTTCAACATGTTTGTATGCCTCAAACATGGACCCACAATGGCTTGCCGGCGTCTGTCTTCCTCGACACGTTTCTCATCGCTCGTCTCGCAGATACTGAAGGACGCCACCCTCTATTTCTCTCGCTCTACACCAAACCTCGCCATGGTAATCCCTGCCATGGACCATATCGACGACATGTTGACCAAGGGCGCTGTGAATCGGGCATACGAGCCAGCTATTTGGGCATCACTCAGCGTCGCCAAACGGATTCTCAACAAGTACTACAACATTACCGACCACTCGGAGGTCTATCGGATCGCAATGGGTGCGTCAAGGCTATATTTAATATCTGTCTCAGTCTGTAACTAACTTCTCAATATTCTTACAGTCCTTCATCCTCGCCATAAACTCGCGTACTTCAAGGCCGCACGCTGGGAGCCGGAATGGATCGCCGCGGCTGAGCAAATCGTACGTGATGAATTCGAGCGTGCATACCAAGCGGAGAGCGACACCGATCAGGAGGTCATTGACAGAGATGCAGAGGAGCCTGGTGCTTTAGTAAGTACTAAGTTGTCAGTTTATTTCACGAATCATTGCTGATCTTCCATGGCCTGCAGGCAAAGAACGGAAATATCTTCGACCGTCTCCCCACGCTCGTGGCGCCCAAGCGCTCTGAGCTTCGAAACGAACTCGATGCGTATTTAAGCACCGATCCTGAAGCAGCGCCAGACGTCCTGAAGTGGTGGTCGGAGAAGCGTACAACATACCCGCGTTTATCGCGAATGGCGCTTGATTATTTATCTATTCCTGGTGCGTGTGTCTTCAAATGAATTGGCAAATGTCTCATTCTCTGCATTTAACTAGCTACATCCGTTGACGTCGAACGGATCTTTAGCCAAGGCCGTCTTCTGCTTCCTTATATCCGTAACCGACTCTCTGCGCAGACGACGCGTGCTTTGCTTTGTCTCGGTACTTGGAGCCTGATGGGTCTTGTGATGGATAAAGACATCAAACCAGTTGCAATGATGCCAGAGGTTGCAGGGGATCCGACTGATGAGGAGCAGGAGTTTGACGATGGATGGGACCTGATCTCTCCGGTAAAAGATGTAGTTGATCTGTAAATATATATATCTAAATACATGCCAAACCCCTTGAATACCCTTCAAGGGTACATACCCCTCCATACCCTCTGACCCCTGCTGCATACCCGTACCCTTCAGTACCCCCGGGTTCAGGGGTAGGGTATATGAGGGGTAAGGGTAAGGGTTGGACCTCTGATACCCGGGGGTTTACCCCTGCAGAACCCTAGTTCATCATACGGTAATCTCGATCGAGCACCATTTGACGTCCCTCCAGAAGATTGGTGCCTGGTATCGTCATCACTGCAACAAGGTGCTGAAGACACAGGAAGGCAGCGCGAATGATACAGCTCCCTTCGTCATTGACGCCCCCCTGAAACCGCCGAAGAGACCGGCCGCCTGGCAGGTATACTGGAAGAAGTACTTCGATACTCGTGTCGAAGGCGAGGCCCAGGCGCTCTACGAGTCCGAGGTCCAGAAGGCGAGGGATGCGGGTACGAAGCTGCCCGATCGATTTGGCATCTTCGCCCAAGCCACGCGACTCAAGTACGCAGCCGAAACGCCCGAGATCAAGGCTGAAATCGAGCAACTCGTCAACGAGCAGCACGATGCGGCTATGCAGGAGTATCAGAAGCTTTTAGAGCGGCCCAAGACCGCCCAGGATTACCAGCAGTAAGTTATGTATGTGCCTCGTCTTGATTTTATTCTGATTATTTTCAGGGGCCTGAATATGGTCGTCGCACAACTGCAGCCCTTCCTCGACAATGTCGCGCGTCAATTCGATCTGGTCGGGACCCTTATGCTGTCGGGTGCACTTCCCGAGAAGAAGGGACAACTCGGCATGATCACTCTTCACGCGGGTGAAACGGATGGTCTGGTGAGAAAGAATTGGGAAGCGTTCGACAAGATTGCTTTCGACGCTGCAGCGGCGGCGCACTTGAGGTTCGCAGATGCGGCTATCCGTAAGTAACTCCTTTTGGTCTACTTTTGTATGTAAACTTATCAATCACGCATCTTTGCCTTTTTTAGCCGAGGAAATTCGTGCCAGACGGGCCGTGCCAGAAAATGAGACCACCGCCTCATCATCAACAGCTCACCCTTTGCCCCCACCACCCATGTCTGCGAGCGTCTCCTCCTCCGCTTCCAACACCCCCTCCCCGAAGTCTTCTTCACTCAACCTTACTGAAGCACATGTCCACGTCGAGGTGACTCACACTGCCTCCGCCGAATCGTCTACAACCACGGCAATGGCGGCGTCAACGACGTCAACGAAGACTTCACCATCCAGCAAAGTTTCGCCCTCATCCAGCGAGGCTGAAGTCCATGTTTCCGACGTCAGCCGTTCATCCCCTGGTGCGACAACCACACCTTCTGCCAACATAACCCAGTCTCCGTATATTTTCGTCAATGCATCTGCGACCTCTTCAACCACCGCCGCTCAACCATCAGCAAGCGGCAATGGTGCCGATTCTTATACCGAGTGGATGCGCGACCTGACCCCCGAGCCCATTCACGACACAGCGACCGCCACCTCCGTTACTATCTCCATGGCTGGTCCGGCTAACGTTCAAGCTGTCGCCACCGCCAACGCGTCGCCCACTGCGTCGCCACCTCGACTTTCTCCGGGCTCGCAGGCAAGAGCTGAGGTCGCCTCGTCATTACCCTCTCCGACCACACAACTCCCTACTGTCGACGTCGTCGCCCCGGAGCCTGTCGCCCCGGAGCCCATCGTCCCGCAGCCCATCGTCCTGCAGCCCGTCGTCCCGCAGCCCGTCGTCCCGCAGCGTACCACCGGCCAGTCGGCCGTCAGTTATAGCCAGGACAGTATCCAGTTCGATCGGGAGAAGTGGCCTGATTGGATGAAGGCGGCGGTTCATTATTTCTTCACGGTCAATGCAAGTGAGGAGTGGGTCGCGTGTATCGGGGCGTACCTGGACGTAGAACGTGCTGCCGGTTTCGTGGTAAGTGCTCAGTCAATTTCGGTACGCGTTTAGATGTTGACTTCGTTCTCAGACCAGTGGTGGTTCGCTTTCCACGGACGGCAGGCCGCCACTTATCGGCAAGTGGATCCAGTATGATCGCCCATACGACAAGTTCTACCAGAAGTTCAAGGCTGACAGGATCTTGAATCCTGTCCTCGTGTCAGACCAGTTCGGACTCTGGTGGGCGAATCTTCAACCTGCGGGCCGCGTGCGCAACGAAGGCGGCCGTTGGCCACGTGATGGGAAGTCATATGACTGGAGCAAGTTCTCCAAGTACGGCAAGAACGGCTTGCTCAATATCATGGCCTGCCTCGCGTTCTGGAAGAAATGTGTTCCGGCGGGCCCGGACGACTGTGAACAGCGATGGAGAGATGCCGTCGCCGATGTCACCTATGTTTTCATCGCCCTCAAGGCGCAGGGGAAGGGTCAGAATAAGCGGACTGCTAGGTATGTAGGCTGCACGGCTTCGCCGTTATCTCATGGACTTACCTTTGGATTAGCACCGTCGCCGCGCCTTCTGGATCCGGCAAACGTCTCCGCATCCGTTGAGTCGGCCCTCGTCGTCCTCTGCTGCCTTCTCTGTCCCTCCGCTTGATATCAACATTTCGCTCTCGCTATGAACTCGTGTACTGTGCTGTTGACTTTATTTGGATTTATGATGCTTACCAGTGGTCTTTGAACTTGTGTGAGTAAGTGTTGAAGTTGCAAGGCCACGACAATCACAAGACGACGGGGTGGCTGCCGCGCCGTGGACACAACAGCACATGATGACGCTGCTGCCCGACAACGATATCGTGGCCGCAACCTCGCCTTGGCCAGCAATCACGACAGCCGCCGCCACCCTATGACGATGCCGCGGACACAACGGCCAACGACGCTGCGGATACAATGGTCGACGATGACATCGCCATGGCCGCAGCGACAGTGGTGCTGTCGGTAGGCGGCACAGCGGACATAACGGCCGTTGTCGTTGTCGACGCCGCCGCCGCCCGACGGCGACGGCGACGGCGAAGGTGCATGTGCCGCGAGGACGCATGGTAGCGCTGAGCAGCTGCGCGCGTCGTGTATCGCGAAGGCGCCCGGTTGGTACCGAGCAGGAGCGTGGTATACGGTGCACCACTAAGTGTAGCCATTTAACTAATTGTACAGTACCTGTCACCTGCCACAATGAAAAATCATCGGCAGCCTACAATTGACAAGTTTTCGCAAATTTAGCTAAATGCCTACCTCTACACATTTAGCTAAATGCACTCAACTTATCTTCCAGGTCTGAAAGCCTCAATCTTATCAAATCTAATCACAAAAAAAATGTCGCATAAAAAACATATGTCGTGCGAAAAACATATGTCGTGTGAAAAACATATGCAAAAAAAAAAACACACCTTTTGAACTTGCCTGCAAATCCTGGTGAAGACACAGAGCGAGAAGCAAAAGGTTACTGACATTATAATGATGCAAGATCTCAAGGTAAGGTATCAAGTATAGCTGTTCGTTAAGGAGCAAAGCTGTGCGAAAGCGAGTAAGTGAGGATGTGATGATTCGGGAAATATGTCGATATATCTTCGTGACGCTGTGGAAGCGTAAGGCATGTACCAGGTGTCGCGAGTTGAGTCGAACCAAATAGAAGCACTGTTTCACAGATTGAGGCGAAATAATAGGGCCTGGAGAGGAAAACACCTAGAGCAGAGATTAGTATGCACGAGTAGAGATAAACAAGGGGAGGCGATGAGATAAGAAATAATGCTACAGTATGGACCATGCAGTGAGCATATAATGCTGGAGAGTGAGAGTTATGAAAACAGTATGGTAGAAAGCTGTATGACGCAAGGGTATAAGACAATGCAATGAGATGTAAGTGGGAACAGATATGATATAGATGCAATATTAGGCGTTGAGATTTGACCTGTAGGACCTTCGTGGAGCGTCGTGGAGCATCGTGGAATGTCGTCAGACAGAAAATATCATGAAGTGTCAGGTGGGGGCATCATGGAGGGAAAATGAGAGGCATGAGACGAATGTGTTGAAGAAGGAGGAGATAAATATGATCGATGTTTGAACAGTTGCATACGAGGCGCAGGAAGGGGCAGAGACGCTGCACACAAGAATTAATTCCTGCGGCGCTTCTTGGGTCTAGTTGAGCCAGAGGGGAGCGGGGTGCTGATTGTTCACTTCAGCGCACCAACAGGCCAGTGAAAAGCAAGGTACAAACCTCTTTCGCTTCGCAGAGCCACCCTCACTATCCAGTTTCCACCTACGAATAGAGGTGAAGGCCAGGGTGACCTGAGCGACAGCATCCTGCCACTCCTGTGCCTGTTGCGAACTCACACCTCCCGCCTTGAAGACCTCAGCACCCCAGAAGGATAAGCTAACGATGATGAGCACCAGGCCACAACTGGTAGTGACGTCCATGCAGGACCAATCCAAGTCCTCTGCCGGGGGACCTGGCCTACCCTTCCGGTTGACACCACGCTCTTGAGGCTGGCAGTCTCCCCACCAAGCCCACCATGCGCTCGAGTACGCCGTGAGACTTCCAACCGGTCGATCCTTGGCAGTTCTCTTGTAGGCAATCCACCTGCCAACAGGCTCGGGGCGGGTCGTAGCAGAAAAGGCACCAACATTGGGGTTGGACTTAACGTCGACCTGTTTGACTGTTAGCTACAGTACTACCTTCCATTCAAGCAATGCCAACTCACCGGAAATCCATCCAAACGCTCGATCTCGACCCACTCTGTCACGCAAGCCATCCAGCCCTCACCCCAGTCCTTTCCATTGGTCAAGAATTTGTACAGCTCACGCATCTTGTCCGGCCAGGATGTGGTGTCCTTCTCAGCCATCACTATGGAGGTTGTGGTGGCAGCCACCAAGCTTCTTGCAGGACCCGTGACGGATGCAGCTGGCCGATGACGCCTTGCCATCTCTTCCATGGTTTGCAGTGCATTGGGAGGCGGTTGACTTGGTGGCCAAGATGAGCTCGGAGGAGGCCTCGTGGAAGGCAGCTTGGCTCTTTGCGAAGGCTCGGGGGAAGATGAGGCTTCAGCAAAGCGCTGAGTAAACGGAGGTGCTCCAGGAGAGAAGAGCGGCGACAATGGGCAAGGGGGCTTGTTTCGAATGCGTGCTTGACGCCTTGGAGTCCGAGAGGGTGTCTTTGGGATAGCGTCCACGTCCATGAATGGATTCTCGGGTTCGTTACGCTCTCGATCCTGCTCATGGGTGCTACGCATTGCGTTCCATTCCATCTCCCGCTTGTCCTCCAGCAAGCTCCATGTGAGTTCCTCAAGCTCCCTCGCCATCCCACTGCGCTGCGAGGGGAACGGCCTTCGCACGTATGGCTGCAGCATCTGACTGGCTGGCATATTTGAGAAACTCGGCGCGACGAGCGACTCGTCCTCGGGTATGAGGGGTGACAAGGGCGGGGTGTGTAGGCCGTCTGGCTCCTCATGTTCATGATGTTCTCCTTCAGATGCTGACTGCACCTCAAGGCGCGGATCAATGGACATCTTCGTGCTCACTGCAGGGTGATCCGTTTGCATAACAAAGCCAGGCGCAGGTTGAGACATCAACCGCCTGGACGGCATGTTGACAGATGGTGCCACGCGGGGTGCAGGCTGTGAAGCAGTCCGAGAGGGACGCGAGACAGAGGAGGAGGGCGGTGGCGGCGGCAGACGGCGATGCAGACTAGTGTCCTGGGAAGGGCGATGACTCAGGTGGGCTGAAGCGGGGCTGGAGCTAGGCAGGAACAACGGGGTCCTGGCTGGACCATGAGCTTGCTTCGACGGCACGGCAGATCGGCTGGGCGCTGCGTGCAAGGGAGCGGCAGGCGTACGCGGTGGAGTGGGACTCGACGGCATGAAGGGAGGAGTGGGTGTGCGATCCGGCGACTCTGAGACACGTGAAGGATAAGAACGGCCTTCACGAGGGGACAGTGCTGATGGTGTCCCACCAGCCTCCGGCGTTCGCATATGAGTTGACCCACCGATAGGTGGAGACCGGCTAGCATGAGGTGGGACTTCAGGCGGAGCAGTACCACGTAAAAAAGCAGCATCCTGCTGCTCGTCCGTCGCTTCCGTGGGCCTCGACGGCCCCTCGTCTGTTGACATATCAACGCAGGAGCTCGACGCAACGCTTGGGAGAGCGCGCGCTGCACGCTCCTCCGGGGCTACGTAGGCAGGTCCATCAGTACGTAGACCACAGAACAGACACACATTACTCACTAAAACATTGCTCCCCAAATGCGCGCATCGATTTCACCATCGCCTCGCAGGCCTCCGGCTCGGCGTCCATCCACTCCAAGCTTGCGGGATCGTTTGTGGTCCCAACGTGAATACTGTGTACAATGTTAACTTGATACACGGCAGCACAACGGGAAAGACGCACCTCTTCACACCGATCGCTCCCCCTCGCGCTGAGATAGGGCCGTACACCATTATCGAAACATTCATGCCAAGCTTCTTCGACATGTGCTCGGCAAAGGGATATAGATAGTGAGGGGCTTTAGACTGCATCCTGCATGACGTGAATCAGCCTACAAGTCACCATGAGGAGTGACTGTACATACTCATGGTAGTACTCTGGCGTCTTCTCTGCGTCAGCAGAGTCCAAGAGCTGGCGATACGTGTCCATGGCCTTGTCATAAATGCCGTCTAACTCCTGCTTGAGGCTCTCCTTGAACTCGTCCGATTGCGAGCAGTACACCGCGCGGGTGAAAGCAGCCCGCAGTGTGACTTCAACCAGCTTGCCACCTTTCTTCGCGAAACTCTGACGCCAATTGTCATAGACGTCCTGGAAGAGATCGTCGCCTTCAAACATCACGCCGGCAAGCAAGGCGAGCTGATCTTCTGAAGGTAAGCCTTCCATGCCCGGCTGTTGAGGGATCGCCTGGGCAGCCACCCATGCCGAGGCGACGGTGCGGAAATGGGCATCGAAACGGTCTTTGACCATGGCGTCGTAGTGCTTCGTGGAGAAAAACTGATCCGCGTGGGCACGGCGAGGCTTCTCAGGAGCCATGTCGACCATGGCGTCGAACTTCTTGCTCAGTCCATCGCAAGGTTTCTTGCTCCCGGAGCTATTGCCGTTATTGCGGAACCAATGGGAAAGAGCCTATAAAGCAGGCAAGTCAGAATAAGCGAAGAGAGACGAGAAGGACGCGCACCTTTCGAAGAGCCTTCCGCTTCACGCTCTTCTTCTGAGCGATCGCCTCCGCGCGAGCTGCATGAGCCGCGGTCTGGTCCCCTACTGGCCCGTCCTCGCCTGCAAAGTCCTCGGCGCCCTCGTCCTCGTCCACGTCATCGGGTAAAGGGATGATTCTCCCCTCTGCGTTGACGTCAAAATCGTACCCGATTTCTTGCAGATAGGTATTCGTGGTCTTGTCATAAAACGTGCTGGTCGTGGGAGGATCGGCGGCAGTGGCGTCTCGCCATGCTGATACGTGTCGCTGGCAGAACTCGACTCGGTGGCCGAGTAGGAAGGGCTTGCGGCCGCGAGGCTTCCCTAGACCAGCAAGGCGCGACTTGCGAACGCGTGGTTTGCCTGCGAGCGTCTTGCCAGCCATCGGGCTGTCTGCAGCGTCAATCAGGTGGGAGACGAATAGGGAGTGAACGAAGGAGTACAAACACCGACTCACAAGCCGGTTCCGGCCAGTTCCGGTCATTACCCGACGTAGCCGAACTTCAACTATACGCACGTGATCAAAACGAACCGCGTTCAGGCTCGCGTTCTCGAGCGCGTAGAGGCCCTCTCGCACGTTCAGCGTAGGCTGCTCTGCGGCTCGACTTCCTTCGCTTCCTTCGCTGTGGCTGACGCCCCCAGCCTATATAAACCCCTCTCAGCTCCTCGGTAATATTCACTCCCCTTTCCCCTCTTTTACTCGCCTCTATCTGTCGTGCTCGCGGGGATGCTCTCGCCGCTGTGCATTCCCCCGCCGTCTGAGACCACCGCAGCCAGGACCCCATCGTCGTATGCTACGCCTTTGTCGTCGCGCCCGACGCCAACGTCGTCGTATGCGACGGACCCAGAGCTGGTCAGGCTTATGGGCCAGGTTGAGATTGACGCAGAAGGAAAGGCATGTAAGTGTTGTGCCTTTGGCCGGCGCGTCTTGTTCTTACTGTGAGGCTCATCGTGCAGACATCCCCGCTCGTGGCTCCTCATCTCCAACCTCTCCGCGTTCGTCTTCCCCTTTCCCGAGCAGTTGGTCCGCAAACGATGTCGATTCGGATGGTGCGCGTGATCATCATTCGCGTGTTGGATGCTACTCAAAACGATATAGATCTCATTGCTATGAATGGCCATCATTATCGTGTAGTTTCGGGCAAGCGTACGGGGTTCTTTTCACAGTGGTAAGCAGTAACTAGCGTAGGAGTAGAGTTAAATAGTGAAGTTTTGTCCTGTAGGTGGGAGGCTGGCGCCCTGAGCCAAGGCGTCCCACAAGGATTGGCCTATGCCTTTCGTGCCAGGAGTAGCAAGGGTCAGAAGGCCGGGCGGGCTCGCCGCCTTCACGTCCTACGCCATAACGCAGAAGAAGCCGGCGATGGTTCGGGTTGCGAGGGCGGGTCGTGGGTTAAAGCTTGGGTTGTCTTTAGGGGCTATTGCCCTGGGGTATACTACGATTTGTAAGTTTTGTCCCTATCGCAGTGGCCAGGAGCTCATTCCTATACGTAGGGCACGCGCAGAGGAGCAGGTTCGTGGATGCGCACAGCCGCTCTACATTGGTTTCCATGACTGCTGCGACGCGTGGGCGGCGTGCCGTGCTCACTTCGAGCGTGGTCTGACGCACTTCTGCAAGGAAGGGTCGTTAGAGTGCCGTCCTACTCTCGCGCCGTGGGTCCGTGCAGCTCCTGGCTCGACTCATAGTGATGCCAACAACGACGAAGGTGACGGCGTCACGTTAAGTCCTCAGCACAGTCCTGATGCAGGGCCTGCTTCGCAGTTTCATGATTTACCGGACGACCATGTAGGCCCCGTCTATGTTGTCTTCCAGGGAAAGAAGCCCGGGCTATATTCTTCGTATTGGTCGACGTTGAAGCAGGTTTGTGGGGTGTCGCTGAACAACTTTAGCAAATACAAGAATCTTTGTATTGGTAGGCAGGCGTTTGCGGAGGCACTTGCGGCCGGCTGTGTGCGCGTACGGAATTAGCGTACCCATGACGATGTTGAGTCTGTGGCTCCTTGCAGGGGATGAATCTTTGCTATCTTCGCTTTCCGGTCTTGTTACAATCCCACATGTGGTGTTACTTTTCTTACGCTCTCGGTCGCTTCTTACTCTGGATATGCAAATGTTAAGTGTGTTGCCGCTGTCTTTGTTCCAGAGCATTTAATTTGTTTTCCTGTGCGTTTTATGGTGGCGTCATCAGCATTACTCATCCGCTTGTGCAATGTTGAGACTCCGCTTCATCGGGGTGTGAATTGTGAGGCCTGGCCTACATACCGCTTTCGGACGTGGCCAACTTGACCTCTCATCCCTTCCTCAGCGTGTTTTTCTCCTCTCTCCTTCTATCCACTCCTTTTTCTTCCTCTGGGTTGAGCCGTCTTGGTGAGCGGCTTGCCTTTTTCTTCTTGTCTTGGTGGTTCCGTCCGTCCTTCAAGTTGGGTCTCGCCAAGGCCCAGCAGCTGGACGGCGGAGCCGCAGGACGTCTTCTGCGTTTTATTTTGCCTCTCGACGCGATCTGACCTCGTTCGCACGCGTCTTTACCTAGGGCCGGCCGTTAGGACGACAAGCCCGCCTGGTTGACACGTCGTGCGCGTGTAACGCTCGCTGGTGAGTCGTTCCTCTTCCACGTCCCTTCCCAGAGGCTCCGTCTGTCCTTCAAGTTGGGTCTCGCCCAGGCCCAGCAGCTGGACGGCGGAGCTGCGGGACGCCTTTCTTCCCTCTGATTTGTCTGTCGACGCGATCTGACCTTACGCACGCGTTCCTACTCAGGGCGGCCCTCGCCAGGACGATTCCACTCCGACACATCGAGCGCGCGCCTGGTACGTGACACGTAGCCTCTTCGTGCCACGCACACTGATTGTCTTCTACACGCAGCAGATGGAGGGTGCCTGCTCCCCCGTGTTCACATGCCTGACTCGTTCCGGCCGCACGTTCAATCCTTTCGACCGCTCCCTAGCCTCCGTGCCGATCCGGGTGGCTCACAGGAAGGGCGACGTCAGCGCAGGGCTGTTGAAAGCCTTTGAAGAGGAGGATAGGCAGGACCAGGCTTCGGCGGCCGAGCAAGAGAGTGAGCAGCAGGCTGGCTGGCAGGATGCGGTCGGCGCACACAGTCCTTCCTTCTCTCCAGGCTCGTCCTCTTCGCTGTCGCGAAAGCGCGTGTTTTCCACTCCCCTCAACCCACTGACGTGGCCCGCACCTTGTTCGTGAAGCTCCTCGCCTTTATCAGAGGTCTCACGCAGCCCTTCGCCCACTCGTTGCCCCCCGTCGGTGCCCTCGACTGCAGCCTCTCCCCCGGCGGCTGGCCACCCACCCCTCAGCCATAGCCCTGCTGCCCATCAACGCGCCTTCGAATTTTCAGAGGACGACATCCAACCCAGCGTTGCCTTCGACCCTGTGAAGCAACACCGTGCTAACTCGAAGACAAAGAGGAGGTGCAAGAAACGAGCGCGCCTTCGCCCAAAAGTCATCCAGCCAGGCAGCGGCACCACGAAAGTCCGGTCTTCACTGTCTCGCCGTAGCCTCAAGGCCGTCGTGGTTCCAACCAGCTTCAACGCAGCTCGCTTGAGGAGGGATACCTGGAGCTACATTGGGGTGAGGTCAAAGCCATTGAAGGCAAGGCCGTGGACCTATGATGAGCTCATTGCGCTGGGGTTTGAGGAGTTGGACTGGGACGAGTAGTGAGTGGAGGCTCTGTCTTTTGCGCGCGCATGCTGACGAATCTCACCCCCTGCTCCTTAGCTCCCCCCATGCTCTCTGCGACCCGGAGGGCCGCATCGTGGCCTTTCTTCCGGGCAGGCCGCGGGGCGCTGACTGGGAGGCCGTGGTCGAGGAGGTTACAGTCGCATTGGAGAGAGCAGAGCGGGAGAGCAGGAGATGGTCTACCAGAGGGCTTGTAGACCGACGGCGGGGCGACTTTCTTGCTCTCAACACGGGGCCGTCGTACGGTGGAGGTCCCGAGGTGCGCTTTCTACTGTGTACTCTCTGCACCTCGGTCTCATTTGTCACACGCTTCAGCTTCCGCATAATCTCGCGAACACTGGGCCCATGCAGAGGATACTAGACAAGCTTCTAGACAACTGGGCCGTTCAGCGTGTGGCCGGCTTTGGCAGCAGTGAGTGTGTCCCTCCCGGAGATATCCATCTGTGCTAATGTTTTCACAGGCATATTTGCACTGTATGCTCCGAAGGTTTATGCATACTACGCGGAGAACTTCCAGAAGCTTTGCCACCAGTTCCCCAGCCTTAAATGGCCGTTCCAGAATAGCATTTTCCCCACCTCCACCTTTAACCTTGGCCCCGCCACCGTTTGCCACGATCATATTGACTGTACCAACGTGCCGCACGGATGGTGCGTCATCACGCCGTTCGGGCGTTTCGACCATAAGAAGGGTGGCCAGCTCGTGCTCTGGGAGTTTGGGTTGATTATCAACTTGCCTCCGGGGTCAAGCGCAGAGATTCCGTCCTCCTCGATAAGGCATGCCAATACTGCCATTGCGGAAGGGGAGACGCGCTTCTCCTTTACTCAATATTGTCCTGGAGGGTTGCTGCGGTACACGCGCCATGGGTTTCGCCCAGCGGGCACATTGTCCTATCAGGAGCGGGTGGAGATGGATGGTTTGCCCGAAGAACGGTGGAGATGGGCTTTAACACTATTCTCAACTATTACAAGTCTCGTTTCAGACCGCCTTCAAGTTTTCGGAGGTTAGGTTTTAGTCTGTCCTTTCTTGTGTATTAAAATGTTCGCTCCACGGCCTGTAACTGCTTGCTCTGGTCTTCGCAGAGTGGGGTCTAGACCAAGTCTTTTCGAAGTCGACGTGCGCTTATCCAATGTTCCCACGCGCCTCGTCAAGGCGGCGCCTCGCATGCTGCCAGCGCTGTCGTCTCACCACCGTCACCTTCCCATCTCCCTCATCCTGCCCAAAGCCTGCACACATTGTCTTCAGCTTTCGATCCCCTATTCCCTTCTCGTCGCACGTCAGCTCTTCGCAATGGCAAAGAACAAGTCCAAGAAACGCATTCGAGAAATGCATGATCACGACCAGCCTGCTATCATCTCAGAGGTCCTCTCCTTGGACAGCCGTCATCGTGTTCACATGAGAACAGACCACATCGCGCCAACGCCCATCATCCCCCCGCCGCCAGATGCTGACCAAGCTGTCCCCGACGTCGACTTGCCTGAGGAACAGTTCTTCGAAACGCCGGAGGTCGCAGGATCGGCAGAGCCCGGGCTGGACGGCATCGAGTTAGTGCCAGCGAAGCGATATAGGAACTCAGTGAGCCAGCATCGATTGCTGAGCCTGACGGCATCTGACTTGTGGCCCAACAGGACCTCCCTCTCTTAACCTGGAGGGAGTATGTGTCGGATTACTTGGATGAGGTGCTGAGGTTGGATGGGAGGGGTGAGGCCGCCTGTGAGACCAACTGCGGGGTAGAGAGCACTTGTGGGCTGTGTGGTGCCATTGGGTCTGCCTTTCGCTGCAGGGACTGTCACGGAGGGCAGCTTCTCTGCAAGGATTGCTTGCTGAATGTTCACCGCGCACTCCCGCTGCATGTGGCCGAGGTGAGCCTCCTGTGTCCTGCCTTTTTTCTCTTCCACATCCTCACGCCCATTCCCTGCCTTGATAAGCAATGGCTCCATGGCCACTTCCAGCAAGTTATGCTCTGTGACTTGGGCCTCCGAGTTCAAGTGGGGCATGCCTTTGCAGGCCCATGTCCTGCTCGCGAGGCCGCTCATAAGGATTTCATCGTTCTGCATACGAACGGGATCCACCCTGTCAGGGTCGACTTCTGTCGGTGCCCTGATAGCATGCCGTCCCGAATCCAACTCCTCCGCGCTGCCTGGTGGCCCGCTACGCCTCGCTCGCCACAAACGTGTGCAACCATGGCCTGTCTGCGCCAGTTTCACTCCTTGAATCTACAAGGAAAAATCTCGGGGTATGACTACTACAAGTCACTCGAGCTCCTGACCAATGCTGCTGGGCTTTTGAAGATACCGGTGCGTCGGGCCATGGCCTTTGCTGTATGCTTGGCCCAAATGCTGATGGCTTTGCCCTTGTAGGATCGCCTTCCTATGCTCATGCTCATGATGCATCAGTGGAGGTTCATCAAGATGCTGAAGCGTGCGGGTAGGGGCTTGGTGCCTAGTGGGATCGAGGGGACAAAGCCAGGGGAGCTCGTTGTTCAGTGCCCGGCCTGCCCTTGCCCCGGGGTTAACCTCCCTTCTAACTGGCAGGATGCACCCCCTGAAACTGCGTGAGTTGATTCTACTCTGTGGGGAAGGTTTTTTGTCTGAAGCATACTTCGTAGCTTTTTGTACTGGCTTGTCCTAGCTATGGACGCAAATTTCAGACTCAAAAGTCGCCTTCGCACAAGTGAGGAGTGCGACCCGTCGCTGGGCAGCGGCTTTGCATATTTCGTCGAGAGCAGGGGTTATGGGAAGTACGTGGTGGAGCATACCAGTGAGGAGGACGTGAGTGCACCGCGCCATCCCTATCAGCCACGAATTAATGTGGCTTCTGCAGATCAGCACTTGTGTTGCATTTGCTGCCTTGGCGACGGCAAACTTGAAGAGGTCAACAGGGCTGGCTGCTACAGGGGTGGGCGCAGTCACCTGCGGCCGCCATCAGTTCTGGAGGCCAAATGGCATAGGGGATCTGCAGAAAGGTGAACGGTTAGTCTTCGCATTGTGTTTATCTGCAGACCTAGTGCTGACTTGCTACAGCTATATCAACATGGACTACATCTTCCTGTCCACGCTTATGGGGGTCATCATCAAGACGCTGGTCTCCTCTTACGACCTTGCCTGCCAGTGGGAGAAGAAATTCTGGCCTCGTATTGGTGACTTCCCTAGTGACATGCAGCAGTCCTTGGCTCAGGCCAACGTGATCTTCTTGGTTCCCGAATTCCACCTGCAGGCCCATGAGGAGTCTTGTCATAGCAAGTACTCATCGCGGCGAACCGTTGGGATGGGCCGCTCAGAGCTGGAGGGCCCAGAGAGGAATTGGGCATGGCTCAACGGGGCGGCGGCTAGCACTAAGGAGATGGGACCTGGTTCGAGGCGTGATACATTGGATGACTTCTGTGGGTTCTCCAATTGGAGGCGTGTGGTTGGAATGGGTATGTTTTACAAACTTTTCTTTCTGGCCCACTGTCTAAGACTCATCTTTAGGCTCATCTCTTCTTCGCAAGATGCTAGAGGCCATCCCGAATGCAATCGATTTTCGTTACGCATTTGATCAGATGGTGGCTGGCTTCCGCGATAAGCGTCCAGAGGATCTCGAAGCCTGGGAGGCGATGTTTGCAGCATGGGATGCGGACAAGAAGAAAAAGCCGAGTCCTTTTGCAACCCCGCGCACCAGTGCGTCACCCTTTCTCCTTTATGCTGGCTTCAGACCCTGACCTTTTTGTAGAGAAGACGTTGGCGCAGATAAAGCGGGAGCTCAAGGACGAGGAACAGGCTGCCTTGGGTGCTGCTGGAGAAGTAGAGGACGACACCAGCCCATCGTCTTTCCTTTTGCTGGGCATCGAGATCCAGCATACTCAGTGAGTTCTTTTATAATGAGGCCCCTTGCTTTTGCTGATTGTTTATTACAGGAGAATACTCCTTAGTGAAGTATGAGCAACAAAATCTCCGACTACCCTTCAGCTCTCCGACATTGATGCTCATCGCCGTGCCTTGAGAAGAAAGATTAGACGTTTTCGCAGGCAGCAGGCCACTCATATGCCTGGGACCCAAGCTGCTGGCGTCAATGAAGCTGAAGACGGTGCGGCAATGGCTGCAGACCAGGCTCAGGCTGAGGAAGCAGAGCTGAAGATGCCATCAGACTTCGAGAGTGCAGAGACGCGACAGGCAGTATGTCCACCTGCTCTTGCTGCAGTCGAGGCTCGGCTGCGAATGGCAGAAGCGCAGGATGCATTGGAGGCGCTACGGCGGCACCTACGCATGCGGACCTTCTTCAATGCCTTCAAAGTCAAGAACGTAGTCGGGCAACGCCCCAACACCAGAGCTAGGCAGACGCAAACCCGGGTCGACGACCGAGTGAAGCTCTACAAGCTTCGGTACCAGCATGCGCACTGGGCCTTGATGCGCCTGACTGGAGGAGGAGCCTGGATGAACGACCTCCGCGAGCTCCGTGACAAAGACGTTCGGTCACTCAACGAAGATCTATTGGATGTTATTGCCTTGCCAGGAGATGAAGGCGACAATGATGCTCACTCGCAGGGCATGCAGGGGGGGAGCCAAGGTAGGGGGCGACGAGGGAGGCAGATGGAAAGGAGTCAGGCCAGCCAGGGGAGAGGGAGTCGGGCGAGCCGTAAAAAGGCTCCATCCACAGTGTCGTGGATCTGGCAGCTTGTCCCTATCACATCAGATGAGACAGACCCAGATCTCCAGGAGGGTAAGTCGTCTCAGCTATTGCCTTGTGGCCTTATTGTCTTACGCTTTTGTTCAGCTCTTCGCGTGGAATGGGCAAAGTCGAAGGTGCACGCTGCTCGATGGCACGAAGAAGTTCAGCGTCTGGAAGAGGAGATGAGGTGTGTGCTTGAGACATTTGCCACGGAGGCCTCACTTTGGGAAGACCGGTCGGCCAGGCGTGACGCTGCTCTTGACGGAGAGGGCAACATTGACGAACCAGGCAATTTAGCCCTGAAGGAAGGCCTCCATGCCTATGCTGCTGAGCAAGCAGCAATGTATCGTTGTCTGGCTGCTCAGTTCGGTGAGCGTTGGGCTGCGGTGAGAAGCAAGGCAAAGCCTGTGCTAGATGGGACAGCGTACCAGTGGGATGATGGGGATGAAGGTCTAGACGCACCCCCAGTAACTCAGATCGAGGTTGAGGTTGAGGTGCGAGAGGAGGATGACTTCTGGCTTGGCTGAGGTGTGTAGATTCCTCTATTGTCTTCAGCCCCTATTGCTTCACAGCCTCTGCCATTCTCATGTTCATTTTGTTGAGCTTGCTGTTCCTCTCCTGCCCTGATCATTTCGATCTAGATCCTGCATGCCTTCTTGAACATCTTATGACGTAGTATTTTGCCTCTGTTATCTTATCGCACTATCCGGCAAAATCATAGAATACCTCCATTTTTGAATGCAATATCATGTTTTTGTCCTTTTCAGTATTTGTTTGATGTTCTGTTTCGGAAGAGGGCTGTGACGAACAGATTAGATTATGAGTCTTTAGGCAAGATAAGACCAACGCTTTTAGTTAAATGGCACTTGGACATTTAGCTAAATGTACATATGTACATTTAACTAAATACATGGCAATTTACCAATGGTGGATCACCGACCATTTTTCATTGTGGCAGGTGGCACCTACCAATACATTTAGCTAAATGGCTACACTCACGCCTGTACGGCGTGGTGCGTGGTGCCGAGGAACGCCCGGTGCGGAGGGAGGATGCGCGCAGTGCGGAAGGGGCGCGCGCCGCGTGGTGCTGGAGGAACGCGCCGCGCGGTGCCGCAGGGGGGCGCGCACGGTGCCGAAGGGGGCGCGCGCGGTGCCGAAGGGGGCGCGCGCGGTGCCGGAGGGGGAGCGCGCGGTGCCGGGGGGCGCGCGCGGTGCCGGAGGGGCGCGCGCGGTGCCGGGAGGGGCGCGCGCGGTGCCGGAGGGGGCGCGCGCGGTGCCGGAGGGGGGCACGCGTGGTGCCGGAGGGAAGCACGCACGGTGCCGGAGGGGGGCGCGCGCGGTGCCGAAGGGGGTGCCGGGATTGCCGAGAAAGGCGCTGCGCGCTGGCGACGGTAGCGCGCGATGGTCGGCCCGGTAAGGGGCTATCTAAGTTTCCCGGGCGAGCATTGTATTGTGGTTTAAGTGTATGAGATATAATTTGCCCGGCAGCTTGAGGGCCTCTGAGTTGCCGGATGTACTGCAATGCAGTTCCGGCAATTTTCTGGGTGAAATAATTATTTGATGGCTGTTACTGGTGATGACTCATCTTTCCGGGTGCGGCGGCTGTACTCGAGCAGGATCTCTGTGATCAACTCGGGCAAGATCGATCGACCGCTATAGCCGTCCACATCCCACGGGCCGGTGAAGTCTTCTAAAATACAACCATTGAACTCAGATTTGTCGAGCTTCTTGTAGCTCTCAAGAAACTCGAAGATTGCCTGATGGTACTCTAGAAGGTGAAGCTCTGCCAATTTTTTTAGCACACTCCGAAGTTAGATACGAGTCGGATGACGACTCACGCTTGATGTTCTCAGCAAGGCCGCCAGACGTGCTTGAGAGTCGAAGCTCAAGAACAAGATCGAGCAGCTCGTGCGTGACGGCGCACTTGTGGAAGAAAATCGGCATGCCTCCTGGGACATCAGACAAATGATCAGAATCAGAAGGATGTCAGTCGGGGGAGTCAGCGATCAGGTGCGTGATGAAGATACTAAATATGTACGCGGCACCTGCCAGTACTCCCAGCCCTTCCAAAAGTCGGCGTTGGTTGTTACCCACGTGTGGTGGACGATATCCTTTTTGTCTACGTTCGCAGGTTGGTTCTCCCTCTCTTTTTTACATGACTTGCACCTCAACTGATATCCCAGAGCAAGCTCAGGCTGTCGCACGCCGTATACCACACGCGGCCCCGTCGAGGTCCAACCATACCACAGGAAGTTATTCCCTCTGCAATGTGGGCAGACGCCAAGGCGAGAGGAGTAGAACGGGTGCACGATGTTGACGGCTTTCAGGTAGGCCATCTTTGGCTTGATCTCTGGGGTCGCTGACTGCTTCTCGAGCTGCAGATAACCAGGTGGAACAAAGCGCGGCCCGAGTATGGGCACTTGCAGCTTCGGCGGCGGCGGCTTCTTGCCCGCGGCTGCATTCCCGTGCACCCTGGTCCGAGTGAACATGAAGGATACATAGGCGACTACCTCAGCAATCCATCGGAATTGCATGGGGGAAATCTTCTCATCGGCATGCACGTTGTCCTTTTCCCAGGCCTCGACATGCTCCTCAACCTGCGGCGCCGGAGATCAGAAAGGTATGTCTTAGAGCACATAGCGCAATACGACTCACTGATTCAGACCACTTAGTTTGAACTGCCTTCCACTCGTCTTCATTATTTAGTGCATTTTGCACGATGGCGCGGATGACCTCGGGCTCGAAGGTGGACATGGCCGATGAGCGTAGGTGACACGGACTTGCAGTCAGTGGAAGGGGAGGACGAGTCGACGACAGGAGGGGCACGGAGGGAAGGCGTCACGTCGACTGGAATGGCCGCGACGGGAGCAAATCGTGCAGTGCGAGGCTGGCCGCCCCCGCTCGGCTCTGAACTTTATTTTTCGAATTGATCTTTTGCTGTTTCACACTTGCACGCGCTCACAGCAACAGCCGAGATGATATCGAAGCTAAGTATGGATACAGAAACTGGCCAGGCCCCCGACTGTACATAAACACGAGAACGAGCCGATAAATCTGTGCACAATGCCGACAGCACCTCCAACAGGGAAGAGGAATTACGAGCTACGAATGAGACACTGTCAGTAAAGCTAAACATACAAGAATAAGCCATTTACAAGAGAGTGAAGACAACAAGAGTCTCTCAATCGAGGACATGCATGTATAAAATGCTTGCCCCGATGACCGGCCCCTTCTTCTTTTCGATTGCAGGGTGCGATGCCAGCTGCAAGGTGAAACGGGCGCGAACCCGCTTGTCAAAGGGTACGCGCTCAGGCGAGGGAATTTGAATGTGCTCGTGACTGGCGTTGAAGATGGGCAGAGCATCGAGCCCGAAAGAAGACTGAAGTGAGGAGCGAACCGAAATGAGCGCGTCACACCAAGACCGATGTGCCACAAGAGAGACTTACCGGGGGTACCCAAGAAACTTGCAGAGATGCAGGTTTCTTTTTCGTGCTATATTTCTTACCCACACCACGAGGCTTGCTGCCTAGCGCGCGATTGGAGGGCTGCAGGAACTCGTCCATGCAAACCTCAGGATCAGCACGGCGGGCGATGCGACTCAACTGACGCAAGGCACGGTGCCATACCTTCCGCTCCTCGGCCATGTCGCCAGGTGCCTCGAGCCAGCACGATGCGAAGTCCGCGCGCTCGCCGAGCGCCTCCTTGCTCGTATCGGGGTGACCGCGATCCCCATTTGTTGTAATGAAGCATAGCTCGCGTCCGATCTTGCCCGTGACCTCGAAAATGACGGCCGAGGCATCATATGAGATCCCACCATTTTGGATCGAGGAGGGGGTGTTGTCACAGTAGATTAGTGAGCTGCAGCCCTCTCGGGCATGGAATGAGCAGTTGGTTGGTGCGGGATGAAGACCCAGGGGACTAATCATAAAGTACGCTTCAGTCCGCTCGAAACGGCTGCGCACAGTCGACGGCTCGTAAGGTAAAACTGGAATTTGGGACGGCTGGATGATTGACATATTGATGGCAGATGTCAGTCGTCGCGATGGTGCTCAAGAGAGAAAGAATATGTCCCTGTTTGCAGACGCGACTTGCATTTCGCCGCCACACATGCTCGGTGACCACTGTCGACAAACATCTTTCTTTCTACATACACTCGATCTTAGTACTGATCTACCACCTCCCTGGGCGCGACGGCAGGCGAAGGCCCTACGGATTGGCTTGGGCGCTACCGACGGTCGGTCCCCATCAAAGGTACGCGAAGGAGTTTCGCCGACATGCCATGGACTCACCCTAGCGCGCCCGTGGACCTCTCTTGCCAACGGTCTGGCCGGAACCCGGAATCTCTCCGGGAAATTTTTCCGCCCGCCTGCGGCGGGACCTCTCCTGCTATGACCGTATTCTTTTCGAGGTGAATGTCGCTTGCCGTCGTTTACTAGCTTGAACCTCGTCGTTGTCAACGCCAGACGTTCACCTCCAACGTGCTTGGAGTGTTTGAAGTCAACGCTGACGGCCGCCGCCGACAGGCTGAAAGCGCAAGGTACGCGTAACTCATGGGTACATCGTTCTGTCAGACAGACTGACTCGGAGCACTTCAATCCATAGACACTCTCTCGCATGTTGTATTAACATCTCAACTTTCAGGGTAGACGCTTTGCAATGAACCTGGCTGCATGCTTTTGGCGGCTTTCATCGCGGCTACTCTTCCCCTCATCCCTGACTCGCAGACTTGTTTCGTCGCGTCTTCCGCACACGCGTCCGCTTTCCATCCCTGCCTCCTTGTCCCGAACTCTAGAGCACGATGCCAACGCAGAATCATCATGTCCTACCAATACAGAAATGCACTCAGTAGGATCCCAAATGCACCCTCGGAATCTGCGAGCGTTAAAGACGCGCAATGGTCGAATGCAAGATGCAATAGACCACGCAGTTCCTTCCTCGGATGCACTGCCGCCACGACGGCCCCCAAACAGGACCATCACCACCCTCGATCCAGCGCGTCTTCACTCTGGGTGCTTCGTGGACATCTCAGGCGTTGCCGAGGCCAACATCTACGCGGCCTTCCCGGGCCAGGACTCCTACCCGGAATCCCATCCCCTCATCTACTACGAGAGACACCACAAACGCGGCACCGCCGAGGCCGAGTACGACCGCATCGCGTTCCCGCCCGGCACGCACGGCTTCCTCTACTTCCACGCCAACCCGCAGCACGCGCAGATCCGCTTCCGCGTGACGCCGGACAGCGACCCGGCGAGCTTCGCGCGCGGGCACGACCTCCTCTACGACAAGGGCTACGTGTGGTACCTCTCCGTCGCGGCCATCGCCGCGCGCGCGCCGACCGATGCGCTGCTACGCACGCTGCTCCGCGACGGCCTGCTCGACGCGCAGCTCGTCGCGGAGCTGCGCGATTCGGCGAAAATTCATCGCGTGCGGCTCAGGCGCGCCATCGGCAGCTTGTGCGAGCCGTTCGTGATCAGCTTTGCGACGTACCAGCATCGGATCACAGTCGTGGGGGACGAATACCCCATCATGCTCGCGCTGCCGCATTTTGGGTATCGTGTTTGGGATAAGAATCTCGTGCCGCTCTATGAGGGTGGGCACCATCTTTCTTCGTAGAGTATGGAACTGACTGCCTAGTGGACATTGGTTGCAGAGGGATCGGCACTGTGCCGGTTCGAGCGCTCGACGCTGCCGGAGCACGCGGGCAAACGCGCGATCGTGGTACGCCTGTTGAAGATGCTTGTCCCGCCGAAACGTATCCCTGGGCGTCCGTCAAAGTACGATCTGCCCCTGCCGGCTGAGGGCGAGCTGTTTACGAAGCGTGGCCGTGTGTGGTTTAGAGATGTCGACAAGGACTCGAAGAAGAACAGGGTCTTGCGGATGCTGTATGATGCGGAAGAGGGTCCTGAGCCCTCCTGAATACTTATATCCTGGACGGTCAATTCGGTCGGAGGTCACCGGTGGACTGGCCCAAGGGCTCAGCCTGAAGCTAAGGTGTTGATAGTGCGAGGAAGCTGAAGCTCGAGGAGAACGGTATGGCGAGACGATCGCGTTTTGGGGGATGCAGGATTGCGAGGCGACCTGTGGTTTCAGTGATCAGGTATCCTGTGGCATGTGCTGTATGCTGTACTTTGAGCGTCTTGGTCTGGATGGTTGTTTGTGACGCTGTGAGACGGGCAGCATACGAGACGCGAAAAAATGATTTGGCGTCTGATACAACGGGTATATAAGGTATACAAGGATACAACACTGAAAGAAGGAGCAAAATCAGGATGGTCGTAAGTCGTTAGTCTACATCCATTTTGGGGGGGTCTCGCAGCAGGCTCGATTTCGTCCCGATTAGGATGAGTTCCGCATGGTCGCACGGTGGCGAGGTGTAAATGAGTCAGGCTGGATGACAATCGCGACAGTAGCGGTCACATGATGAAGGAGGGATGGGAGGAGGGGAGGGGAAGGAGTAGTCGAAAAATCCCCATTAAACATACGCAACTTCTTATTCTACATATATTCTATCACACACTCTTTTGCTCTACTACTCTCCTTAATGCCAGCCAGCTCCGAGCATGGCTGGTCCACACCCGAAGGACATGACTTAATTAGAAGGATCCTAGTCGACGCGCTCCCGCAATGGCCATCCGGTCCTCATGATTGGCAGGTGGAAAGCACAGCGTACATCCTTGACAATCGCAGTCAGCTTGTGGTGGCAGCATGCGGTGACGGGAAGACTGCTGCGGCATACCTTCATCTGCTCGTCTTGCAGAAATTGGCCACAGATCCTTCGCTTCCGAGATATGGCAAGCGAGTACCTGCGCGACCTGTTGTCCTCATGGTAACCCCGTTAACTGATCTGGGGAGGAATCAGGTATGTTATGTTCAGCAACACATGACAGGTCTATCTACTGAGGCAGCTCACCTATGCAGGCGGACTCTATGAACAAAGTGGGGGTGAAAGCACTCGCGCTGGATGCGCGAAGCATTGAGAAGGCACGGGATGACGATGAAGACCTGCTAAAGCAAATCCGCCAATGCCTCTGGTCGGTTACAATCGTGTCACCGGAACGGCTGACCACACCTGAATTCGACAGAATTGTACGCGATCCGACTTGGAGGGAGTCACTAGTCCTGTACGTGGGCGATGAGGCCCACATCATCAACATTTGGGCACGCACCTTCCGAGATGCATATGCAGACATCGGCCGTGTCACTGCACGGATCCCTCCTGATGTTCCAGTCCTAGCGCTGACGGCAACGTCCATCCCAGGTGCAGTCGAACGTGCAATGCTTCGTACGTTGGGTTTTCGGGACGATTACGCGGTTATCCGGAGGACTTGCGAGCGCCCGAATCTTCGCATGGTATTCTTGACACTCACACATGGCCTGGGTGGTTGGGAGTTTCCTGACATTGCATGGGTCATCCGGGAACGCAAGAAGACCGTCATCTACGCGTCCACCATTGAAGAGGGATTTCGAGTTGCGACGTACCTGTGGAGACTGCTACCGCGGGGCGAAGCACGGTACAACATCGTACAGATGTACAATGGCCTCATCGATGACGAAGATAACACAGATGTGCTTCAAGCCTTCAGTGACGACTCAGGTGCACGCATCATAATCGCGACGGTGAAGTTCGGGATGGGAATTGACATCAGGAATATTGAAGTCTCCATCAATCTTGGCTTGCCTGAATCCGCAGAGGCAATAATTCAGCAGAATGGACGTGCAGGACGTGATCAAAACATTGATGCGTGCGGGTTCACGTACATTCAAAAATCCATCATCTCCTCGATTGCTGCCGAGCTCCAGGGGAAGGTGCATGTCGCGAAGGCAAAGGGCGTGAAACGTGGCAAGCAATCAGCAAAGGCGACGATGGGCCAATCCTTGAATACTGGAGCCCCCGGCATCGAGGACGGTGCTTCAAGCCGCATTAATGACCCACATTTGCGAAAGCTGGTCGTGGCGCATGTCGAGAAGCGCTGCCTCGTTGCCGAGTCGAATATCCTCTTTGGGAGCCCCGGGTCCACTTCCCACGAGCGTTGTCTTGTTGCTGAACGTCCTCTGCCATGCTCGAGCTGTCTTGATACTGAACCATCATATCGGGCTTTAGCCAAAGCCAACATGCCTATTTCTGTTTCCAATACCAGCCCCCCGCCTACCGACTCTTCCTCGCAGGATCAAGAAGACGGCGATGAAGATAACGACTCAGCGCCAATGTTCCAGACTGCAATCGTGCGTCCCAAGCTTACCAAGGACATGCGGGACAGAGCGCAAGACGCTATCCTCTCATTCTGTCGCCAGCGTTGGCTTGCTCGTGAGCCGCGAACAGCTCGAGATTTCTACCTCCCATCTTCTTCTTACATACCCGCCGACATGCAGTCAGCGCTTCTCACTTATTTCCATCTCCTACGTGATCGCGAGGCTCTTGCAAGGGTCCTGTTTGACTGGGAGCATGTAGAACAGGATGGAAATGATCTGTTCAAGGTCATTAAGGATCTGAATGCTATCTTCGACCAGGAGCACACGACGAAGAAGGCTGAGACGAAGGCCAAAGCCGCCGACACGCGCCGCCGGAATGCCTCTGCCGCTAAGGCTGCCCAATCTGGTGCCGGTGGAGTAGATGAGCAGAGCCGCGATACCAGCCCCACGCGAGTAGAGCCCACGGAGCATGGTGAGTGTCTGGAACAACCTGTATTGGCGACGCGGACTGATAATCCACCCGCTCCAGTGCTAGAAGGGGAGGGACCATCTACGCCCTTGCGCCGTCGGATTCTGAGTATGGACAACAGATCTCCAAATACCTTGAGGTGCGTCACTAGTATATCTCATTCGGATTTCTATACTAATTCGTACTTAAAGCCCCAATGGCCGGATTGCTCTGAACATGCCAGCTGCATTTGGATTGCGGCGTTGCCCTAGTCAAGAAAATGTTCTGCCGTCCCCGGCAGGTGAGGGTCTTCTATCTGCTGGAGCATCTCACGATGGCGAACGGCCCCGAAAACGTGCACGTCGCCAGCCGACTCGGAAACGAGGGGGAAGCGGCAGAAAGTATGTCATTATTCCTCTGACCCTGTGATTACAATGTTTGACTCCGGTATGACTAGATGACCATCAACATATCTCATCGGTGCCCGCATATATGTTGATGCATCTGCGGCGTCTGTCGGATATGCAATCTCTGCCTCCAGATTGTCTGTATCCCGCATTGAGCTTGTAATAAAGTCTTGTAGTTTTCCCTCCTGCCCGAGACGGAGATATCCGCGCGCAAAATCGTCTTGCGCATGGTGGCCAAGATCGCGCCCTTTGTGATGGGTGTGGAGCTTGTGTTCACGGAATATCCGCAGCAATTCGACATACTCGTTCATCAAATGCGGTGCTGAATGTTTCTTGGTGCGGCGTGTAATTAGCACCACGTCTTCCATCTCCTCCTTCAGACGCAAAAAATGATGGACATGCATAGAAAGCACATCACGATACCATTCATCACTGAATTCCTTCCCCTTGTGCTGCGCGAGCTCCTCTAGCCAGAAATTGAAATGTTCTTGCATGAGATCGAGAGGATGAAAGTGACCCGGTTTGCCGGCTAAGTTCACGAGCCAGTTGTTGAGCAGGGCAATCTTCGTGGCCTCCGTGAATTCAGTTTCAATGGAGCACCATAACTCGAGGAGATATGCCATGTAGTTCGAATTTCCAGCCCCTGCGAACGTGAAGATCCAAATCTGGATGCGCGGAGAACGCGTGAGATTTGCTTCCGTGAAACGACCGCCGCATCGAACTTACTTTCAGCACTTCCCATGCACGTCCAATATCGCCACTCGCAATGGCCTGACAGGCCTCCAGGAACCATATGCCATCTCGCATGAGCAGGATGCTGTTGGCCAATGGCCAATCCCCACGAAATTCAGTTTCAGAGCCCGGTTCGTCGCGACAATGCTCTCTGTTCGGATGCTCTGTACTCATTTGGCCTGCGGTATCAGCCCCAGTATTGTGACTCGTCAGAGGCTCATCCAGGTCGGACACATGGATCATGTCCACGTCTTCCGATTCGACTGGCGCTGGCAACCTTGGTTGCATCTCCACCTCATCCTGGCTCGTCTCTGAGGGCTGCGCTGTCGGGCCAAGCAGTGCGGCTTCATATGCTCTTGATGTCGAGTACTGTTGGGCTAACTCATCTGCCGCATCCAGCAGATGTTCGAAGGAAGGGATCGTATTCGTCTGTGATAGGGCTTCGAAATATTTCGGAAGATTGTCGGTTCTGAAGTTAAGTCTATACCGTCGCAGTCAGACCGTCTGCCATATCGAAATATTAACGTGACCACTTACTCCCAGCAATGTAGCATGTGCGCCCTCACACAGACTTCGAGCAGTCGAGCATGTGAATAGAAATCCACTTTCTTCAAGTCCGAGGGAGTTGGGTAGTTGATGGCCTTTGCTTGAAATCCGAGGGTCGAGGGATCAGACAAATGCGCAAGTCCCCATTTTCCGGAACAAATACGACCAAGGTCAGTCCATTTAGTATGCCATAATTCAAGACCTGCAACGATGAATCGAAACGATCTAAAGTTTCCGGCCTGGTTAGCGAGATAACGCTTGACCTTATTGATGCCCTCGAATGTCTTTCCATCGCCCGTGAAGAAGCAGATCTTGTTTTTAAATGTCGAGGCAGTGATCCCTAGCTGCGTCAAGAAGTCCGAAACAGCCTCTTTCATGCCATGTGTAGAGACTTCATTGGCAGAATTCGTACCAAGTGGGTGAATCGTTGAGTGACGTTTAGGATCAATCTGATGCTTTCTACCCTCATTCGCAAATAGGTCTATGACTTTGGTCTTGTAGTCAATAAGTGCCGGAACGAAGAACACGAGTGCGTCGAGCCAGTGAAATGCCGAGATTTTTTTCTGGTGGTCCCAATCAATGCTGTCCAGAATCCGCTCGACGGTGACATTGCGGCGCTCGCCTCGAGCACGTCTTTCAAGCAAAGGTTCTAGATCGAATGCACCCGGTGGGCAGTCTTCCATTTTGACAGCGGTGGCCCCGGTCCCAGTGATCATCTTATTAGAAGTTCCGATACGCAAATCCCGGCGGCGTCGAAGGGCTTGGATATTGTCGAGAACAACAATATGATGCTCTGGTTCAGGGCCGTTCCACAACCGTGCGAGCGCTTCACGTTTCCCTTTTGCCATCTGGATCAAAGCACGACGGGTCGTCGTATAAGGCGTGCATTGGGCAAGCCGGCTTCCGATGCGATAAAGTGACTGGTGCGCCTTCATTGCGAACAAAGAGAGCCCTCGAGATAGAGGGAGGAGATTCGCCCAGGAATTTCTCGCATATACGAGCTCACTCAAGATGCTCACGCCGACCTTCAGCAATGAGAAGATCAGTACGTTATGTTGCATTTGTGCACTGGAGGGCACTTACAACATTCGTTGGGCGGTATGTTCGGCTCTGACCTTCCAAACCTTCCAAGCATGGTTTCGGCTGCATGAATCTCGAGAGGAGATGCCAGATGACAGGTGAGGATGATTCAAAGAGCCGTTGGAGCTTTGTGAATGAGAACTTGCTGAAAATATTCCAGCAAGCTAATGCATCGTTGAGACCGCGTGCCTTCACTGAGCGCACGGTGGATGAGTTGGAGGGTAATGTAGATGATGTCGGAGCAGTCGACTCTGGTGTCACGGAAGGTTGTTGTTCATGAGCGGCGATGGCGGCCTGACCGCCATGAGGTGACATGTCGTTGTCGCTGTCCTCGTCCTCATCCTCCATGATGCCCTGGTCTTCTACATTGTCATGCTCCGATTCTTCATCATCTATCCACAGGTCTTCATCTGACTCTCTCGTACCAGTGATTGATGCGAGTTGGTTGGCATCATCTTCTCGAGCTCCCTCCATTGTACTGTCATCCTGCATGTCGGTCGACTCATCTTGGGGTGCCGCACCCTGTGTATGGCTATCGTTTTGCACCTGGGTCGGCTCAGTTTCCACGATGGTAATTCTGTCCTGCGAACAGTGTGTCAGCCTGCGATAACGCACTAGCAGCCTGCGAGCTATGCTTACTACAGAGATGGCAGCTGTTGTGCTTCTCGGGGTCATCTTGCGTGATGCCCTGACGCGCAACCCAGCCTTCTCAGATTGCAGGTACGTCGATTCCTTGATGATCTTGCCAACAACTAAATTCATTGCCCAGGTGCTAAGAGCGGGGCGCGCGTACTTGATATCGATTGCCGCCAACGTCGGCGAGAAGTAAGCAGTCGCCTCGGAGTGACTTCTCGATGGTCGGCCATCTTTACATGTGTATATCTGTTCAATGACATGTGCCATCGTGTACGCAGACTGGCCAGACATCAAGGATACGACAAGATATTTCTGCTTGTCGGTTCGCTCATGCGTTGCTAGTACGTGCTGCAAGTCCTTGCTCCGGATAGTGATGGGGCTGCTGAAAAGGTGAACGAGGAATTCTCCCAGTGTGAAACCAGCACCCTGTATTGTTTCGAGAATGTCATCCATTTTCTGGGTAATGGTCCGCCTCGGTGAATATTTGCGCGTATTGGGAGACGCGTCGTTCGCGAGAGTCGCACTAACGACGCGCCGCGGCGCGCGTTGCCTAGCCGAAGGTGATGGTGAAGCTGTTGTCTGGAATGAAGGAGGAGCAGATGTAGGAGGAGAGTTGACACTGGAATTTGCCTCGTGTATGAACGCGAATCGAGACATAGTGCTAGGTAAAACCAAATGCGGTCGACGGACTGTCGAGGCAGACGGCGACTTAGTGCAAGTACAGAAAATGTAACTACATAATCATGCTGACTAGCGCGTCTCGGCACCAGACGGCATGGTCCTCAATCCTCAACGCAATCACGGTAAATCCCGAAATCGACCCTGCCTGCAAAAGGGGCGATAATGGCGGCAGACCTTAAACACAGAACGACTATCTTCTGTGCAAGGTCTGTATAGGAGACTAGTAAGTCGTGAAATTTAGTCGTAACGTCATGATCATAAGATGTCGTCACATAAGTATACAAAAACCAGAAGCAAACTTCGGGACCGATGTTCATCTCAAATCTGAAAGACTGTTTCCCGACGGCTATAGCATGACCGCAGCACCGGCTGCAATCAACGTCAAGGCCAAGACGCCCTCGCCCACGACGACCGGGGAACCAGCGTTCGCCGAAGGCGCAGACGCAGGCGCGCTGATCGACGGCGTCGTCTCACCGTTCGTGTTCGACGCGTTGCCCAGAATCGAGCTGGAGACCGCGCAGACTTGCCGCACGCCATTTAAGACGACAGGCAGATCTGCCTCGTCGACCGGCAGCACGTCCGTCTGGTTCGTCTTCTCGAAGCTGCAGCCGGGCTCAGCAAGCCCGATGGCGCCGATAAACGCAGGACGCGACGCACCAGTCGACGCACTGCGGGAAGGCCGCCTGGAACGTGTCCGTGCACGCGCACTGAATGACGCTGAGGAACGCGCCGGGGTTGAAGAGCACCTTGATCGCAGCGCGTCAGTGGCGCTCTAGGCAGGTGAGAAAGCGCTTACGGACGTAAAGTTAGCGAGGACGGGCGCTGCCTGCGCGCAGCTGTCGATGTTAGTGTAGTTCTGCTCGCATATTGGGCATGAGGGCGGGGTAGCGGGGAAGGTGGGCTGAGCCGTGGTTTGCCGTGCGGCGAGGCCGAGATTGGGACGGGGGTATGCAGATGCGATTGTTGGGAATAGATTAAGGTATAAAATGACAGAGATAAAGAACAAGTAAATGAAATACATAGTTGTCGCCATCGTCATCGTCGTCGTGCGAGAAACAGAGATGTCGACGGCGGGGAATATTGTGGGATGATCAAGGCATGATCAGGCTCAAGAAGCGCAGATAAGATTAGATCCTCGCAAGTGATCGATTGGAGGTCTCGGTCCCGCGACAGCTTGCTCGACGCCTCGGCGACCCACTTACGACTCCTTGTCGACATCTCGTCTACGACCATCTCCAAGCAATTTACATATGATGCGAGGTCGTCTTGGCTCTTAAGGCCGATGTCTGTGGTAAGCTTCACTGGCCGATTACCTACTCTTTGTCGATCAATTATCTAATCCCGACTTGTAGCTGTTCCGTTGCGGGTCCGAATTCATGTTCTGCCTCAAACACTCACTCTTCTGGTCGCACTTCACATTTCCAATGTTTCCCTGACAATATGCACTAGAAGAATAAGATCGCATGACCTTGATCTTGCCAAGTCAAGTGCTGCAGCTTTAGGCCGTTGCGCTTTAAACATCATTATGGGCGCTCGGCATCGCCTCCCGCCTAGGGCGGAACGTGTCCCATAGTCCACGGCGTTGCCGATATCACAGTGCGTTCCATTTCTTGCAGAAAATTGTGACAGAATCAAACAGGTCAGGCGAGGCAGGGTCTCGAAGCTGCACTGTCCTCGGCATCTTCTCACATATGCTGCTACACGTCTAGCGGACCCTGACGTGCGAAGCCATAATCGCTACGACTCTGCCAGACGACCCGCGAACGGCGGGAGCTCCAGTAACGACTGTCAACTATCATTCAGTGGGAGAAAATACGCACCAGGCCTCATGAACTCGGAACAGGCACGAGACGGTCTTTCGCCTCGATTCCACAGGCATTAGCCGGCAAACTTCTTGAGCTCGCGACATGCATCCGCTGCGCACGGCTGCACGCACCGTGCCCGGTGATTACGCGGAGACTCGATAGCCGTGATGCTGTGGATGCGCCCCGGTTACACAGCCCTGCGTCGATGTCGGGGCCTGCCAGCCCCGCCCAGCCGCGTCGCTCGTCTCCAAGGCCGCGGGCTGACGCATATAAAACTATAAAACCCCGCGCGAGGGCTGACGTGCCTCAGCCATATTCTTAGTACTTACCTTTCCACTGCAGCGATGCGTCCCTCGTGCTTGGTCGGTCTCGCATCTGTGCTGCTTGCACGCCTCGTGTCCGCCGCGATTGGCCCGGTCGGCGACTTGACGATCGTGAACAAGCAGCTGGCGCCGGATGGGTACCAGCGGAGGTGTGTCTTGGCGTTCATTTGGAGGGCCGTTCATTGATGTGTCGTCTAGCACCGTTCTTGCGGGGGACACCTTCCCGGGCCCGCTCATCCGCGGGAACAAGGTGCGCGTCGATATCACCTAGATTTGCCATTCTCGCTCATCGCGCCTAGGGCGACAACTTCCAGATCAACGTGCACAACAACCTGACCGACCCGAGCATGGACCTCGTCACGTCCATCGTACGCTCCATACCTCCATTCCATATACCGTGTCCTGACGCTCGTCTGCAGCACTGGCACGGCATCGACATGCACCACTCGAGCTTCATGGACGGCGCCGCCTTCGTGACCCAGTGCCCGATCGTCCCGGGCGGCTCGTACCTCTACAACTTCACCGCGCGCGAGCAGGCGGGCACGTTCTGGTACCACTCGCACTACAGCGACCAGTATTGCGATGGGCTGCGGGGGCCGCTCGTGATATACGATCCGGAGGACCCGCACAAGGATCTGTACGACGTGGACGATGGTAAGCGTTGCTTGGCAGCTTTGAGGGTGCTTTTGGCTTATATACGCGTGTAGAGAGCACTGTCATTACTCTTTCGGACTGGTATATTTTCCAAGGGCCGGTGCTTCGGTTGCAGTAAACTAATCTTCGCACCATTCAGGTATCACTACATGTCGCCGAACGCGCCTGCTATTCCGTGCGTCTCTGTCTCTTAAATTCGCAATATCGTGTCTGAAAATACTACAGGAGCCCCTCGTCCGCCCTGATCAACGGAAAGGGCCGCTGCATGGACAACGGCACGACCCTCGCGGACAGCTCGCTCGCGGTCATCAACGTCGAGCCGGGCAAACGGTCCGTCGATCCCATCTCACACACGTCGCGCGGCTCAGCTCATCCACTGCCACTGTTTGCTAGGTACCGCTTCCGCCTGGTGTCGATGTCGTGCGACTCGCACTTTGTGTTCTCGATCGATAAGCACGCGATGACGATCATCGAGGTCGACGGCAGCAGTGTGGAGCCGCTGAAGGTCGATTCTATCACTATTTATCCAGGTTAGTCGGTATCTTTGCGCAAAAGGGATACGTGGCTCATGGAACTTTCAGCGCAACGGTACTCCTTCATTGTATGTCCCGTTTTAACGTCCATCACGCGCGTACGCATATAACACTAAACATCTCTAGCTTGAAGCAAACCAGCCTGCGGACAACTACTGTGAGCCTTCCTCACCCTCTGTGCTTATCGCCCGTGCTTACTCCGTCCTCCCAGGGATGCGCTCGCTCCCGAGCGCGCCCATCGCGCAGATCACGGACAGCGGCGTGAACTCCGCGATCCTGCGCTATCAGGGCGCGCCGCACGCCGAGCCAACGACGCAGCAGATCAACAGCACGCTGCCGCTCGTCGAGACGAATCTGCATGTGCGTCTCCCTTTCCTCGAGCATCGCGACATCGACCTGATATTGTGCCTCGCTATGTTAGCCGCTGGTGCCCTCACCCGTGGTACGTTGCTAATACGAAGACATCTTCCAGACGCTGATTCCCATAAAACAGCCCGGCAAGCCCGAATACGGCGGCGTCGACAAAAGCATCCGCCTCGACGTGACCTTCGTGCGTCTCCCTCCCCTCCGCCCTGCGCGCTCTAACCCCGCGCAGGACGGCAAGCTTTTCCTCGTGAACAACGCCACGTTCAAGGCGCCCGAGGTGCCCATCCTGCTGCAGATCCTGAGCGGCACGACGAGGCCGCAGGACCTGCTCCCGTCGGGCAGCGTCTACGGCCTGCAGCGCAACCAGACCGTCGAGGTCACGATCCCCGGCGGCGTCATTTCGCTTCCGGTGCGTGCTGCCTATCCTTCTCATCGCACGAAGCTGACCCCGCATGCAGCACCCGATTCATCTGCACGGCGTAAGCGCTTTTGTTTATCTTGTTTGAGCGGCGAGGCTGAGGGAGTGTAGCACTCGTTCTACGTCGTAAAGAGCGCGGGGAACAGCTCGTTCAACTTTGAGAACCCCGTGCTGCGCGATACAGTCGCGATGGGCGCCGAAGCGGGCGACGACGTCGTCATCCGCTTCGTCACCGACAACCCCGGCCCGTGGATCATACACTGGTGCGCTCCCCTTCCCTCGTGTGTGCGCATTTGCTGATGTGAGCAGCCATATCGATTGGCATTTGTCTGCGTACGTGTCTTGTGTCGTAATGGTGCGATGGGGCGAGTGCTGATGCATGATGTGTTTGGTGTAGCGGGTTCGCGGCGGTTCTGGCGGAGGATATTGAGGATGTGGCGGCGGATCAGGATGCGCCTGGTGCGTGCTGTTTCTAACGCTCGGGTGCGCAATGGTTGACTGGTCTGTTCCAGAGTCGTGGAAGCAGCTCTGTCCCGCGTACGATGCGTTCAAGAACGAGACACAAGGGCAATAGACGCGGGACGCGCGCATCGGCACCGCAAGACGTGCTTTGGACACTTTGCTATCGTCGGCATAACTTATTCGGGTTCTATACCTTACAGCATTCCATCGCTAAACGCCTCGGCATCCTGGGACGGATATCTCTCACCTACGGTCTTTTTACGCACGACGGACTCACGAGCAGTACTACGTAGAAACGGACTTGGATTTGAATATTTTGGTACTGTTGTCATAATTTATGTTGTTCTCCGGCGATATAGTACAGAGTCCCTGCTCTACTAGTGTAGGCATCCCTAAATACTTCGACCTTGCTTTGATCTCTAGAGAATGGGTAGTCGCTCGCTCTTTTGTTTAGGCCTTCCTCGAAACATTCTATGGATTTGTTTCTGTGATCTCTACGATACCGCACCCGCAGCGAGCGTGAGAAAGCGCACGGCAGGTGACCTCGGCGCCTATCTTATCACAGCGGATATGATTTGGGCTTTGCGATTCTCTCATCCTACTGGCTGGACGCCGCCTTGACGCACCCAATGACCAACAAGCCGTACGTCCAATCAGGCGAGCCGCTGCACGAATTCCTGCGCTCGTTCTGGCAGCGCCAGGTCGATGCCGCCGAGCAGGACACCCCCGACTACCGCCACCCCCCGCTGCCCCTCGCCCGCATCAAGAAGGTCATGAAGAGCGACCCCGACGTCAAGGTCCGTGCGCTGCACTCTTTTCCATACGTGACTCTGACGAGCGCATGCGTTGGACAGATGATCGCTGCGGACGGTGAGTGCCCCTCCGCGTCGCCGACCGCGCGCTGACACCGCGCAGCGCCCATCCTCTTCTGCAAAGCCTGCGAGAGTGCGTTTCCCTTCCCTCCTCCGTCCTTCCACGGGTGTAAGGCGTTGACCGGGCGGGCAGTCTTCATCGCAGAGATCACCGCGCGCGCGTTCATCATCGCAGACTCGAACAAGCGGCGCACGCTCTCGCGCGCAGACATCGCCAAGGCGCTCAACAAGAGCGACCAGTTCGACTTCCTCATCGACATCGTCCCGCGCGAGGAGCCGTTCGCGGCCGCCGGCACCTCCGCGAAGGCTGCGGGCAAGAAATCCGCGAAGGTACGTGCGCGTGCTGCTTGTGCGGGGCGGGCGGGTGCTGAAGTGTGTAGGGCGCGGAGGAGCCGCTTGAGCTCGAGGGGGGCGAGGAGGAGGCGGGCGGGATGCCGTCTGCGGCGGTGCTCGATCATGTATGTGCTGAGTTTTCGTTGGGATGTAAGCTTACTGGTCGGGACAGCTCCAGTCGCTGCTGAATTCGTCGCCGGGGGACGTCGATCGGCCCCAGATGTAATTTATCACCTGTGCTCTGCTGTCCATAGACGTCGCTTCTTTTGTTATCCATTATTTCGCTATTAGTTAGGTCTTGTCTTGTCTGCTGTGTCGCTGCTGTACGCCGGTGCGTGTTGTCTTTGGTTACTGGGCTTGGGTGGATGCTGATTGCATGATGTTTTTAGGAAATATCTCCGCTCATTTATTTATACGTATAGCTGGACCGTACTGCCGCTTGGATTATTAGATTGTCTGCTTATTGTATGCAATGACAACGTCCCGTCAAGAATTTCTGCAGAGCATGGCTTCTGAACTTATATGATTGGTAATCGTTCCGAAAGAGCCATAGCTGCATATCATGTGAACTGCGAAAGCAAGGGTATATGGACGAATCAAAGAAGAGGCCTACACAAGCGTACTGAAGACTGCAGTTACGAATGGGCGATACGATGGAGGAGACATTCACCATAAATACAGCTGAGATGTTGATGTTGCCTATTCTGGTGCTCGCATGTGTCTTCTCTTTGATCAGCCGTTTGCCCGGGGACTGGTCGCCCTCTGGTTGCACGAAAGCAACGCTCACCAGTCCATATGGCATGCTGTGAAACGACGCCTGAGGGTCTCAAACACAGAGCTCGGCCTCGTCGTCTGTCGGGCCCGCAGATAGCTGGACTCAGTTTTCCGGTCTCCGAGTCCCTGAACGCATGACAGATGTGCGCCTTCAGCGCCCTCCTCCATGTCCAGGAACTGGCATGCCATTCCATAAGTAATTCTATGTACACAACTTGGGCCTGTTCAGGTCTGTTCCTCGACATCCGGGACAGAGCCGAGCCGGGTGGAATGAATTGACGACATATTGCTTGGCGGCGGGGCAGGCACCGCCGGGCCGAGATCGGTAAGCTTCCTATTTAGAGTCACCGTCGCGACGCACCCACCGAGTCAGGAATCCTGCATACTTTGCTCTCCTTGTATCCTACCACCATCGCATTACACGCTGACCATCGCGTTTTGCTGTACAGAGCAATCCATTTGCCATTCCATTGTGAGTTTTGTTGTGCTTTCGTCGGTAGAGATCCGCGACCTCATCGTCTCCCGCGCGTCTTATCTACTAGGAGCCCGCAAGAAGCAGAAGCGCAAGAAGACCACTCTCTTCCAAGTTCCCACCAGCACCGAAACACTCTAACCACCCAGAAGCCCATCCATCCACACATCCAACTATGTCCGCAGGCCCTGCCGCTGCTGCTGCTGCCGCCGCCGCCGAAAAAGACCGCTCCATCTCGCGCGGCCGCGACTTCGTGCGTATCTCCTCCCGCAGCGATAAGCCCCCCCTCCTGATCCCCTCTCGCATAGCACTCCTCCGGGCGCGGCGGCGCCGGCAACATCCGCCCCTCGCGCGACAACACGCCCGTGCGCGCGTCCCTCGACGGGCCCGACGACTTCTCCGTCACGCGCGGGCGCGAGCCCGTCTCCGCGCACGACCTCTCCAAGGTGCGCTTCATTCTGCCTTCTGATGCATCCCGCTGATAGCAAGGCGCGCAGGTCATCTCGATCGGCCGCGGCGGCGCGGGCAACATCCGCTCGCCCTCGCGCGACACCGCCGAGCGCGCGCCGCTCGCCCAGGGGCCCGAGTACGAGCGCGACGTCATCCGCACCGCCGAGCGCGCGCGCGCCGTGGTGCGTCCCCCCTCGCCCCTTATCCACCTACTTATCCCACTCACCCTTTTGTGCGAACAGCGCTCCTCCGGCCGCGGCGGCATGGGCAACATCACGCGCTCGCCGAGCGTATCTCAGAGCCGCGAGCGCCCGTCGCTGAGCCGCGAGCGCGCGCGCCTGTCGCTGAGCCGCGAGCGCTCGGTCTCGCAGAGCCGCGAGCGCTACAGCACGGGCCGCGGCGGCGCGGGCAACATCGTGCCCGGCGACGCGCTCGCGGCGGACGTCGCGGAGCTGCAGGACGAGGCGCACGTCGCGCACGGCGCGCCCGCGCCCGCGCTGCACAGCACGGGCCGCGGCGGCGCCGCGAACGTGCGCGCGGGCGCGTCGCCCGGCGTCGAGCCGCCGCCGCATGTGCAGGTGCACGCGCACGAGCTGGAGCACGAGTGGGAGAGCGTGGGGCGGGGCGGGGCGGGGAATATCCGGGAGAGGTCGGGGTCGGGGGAGCGTGAGCGTGGGCCGATGGGGCATGGGATTAAGGCGTTGTTGCATCGGGTGGGACGGTCGGGGTCGCGGCCGCGTGGGGAGGGCGAGCAGGCGGGGCGGAAGGAGGGCGAGTAGGGCGGGTGGGGTGGGATTGGGGTAAGAAGGTGTTGTGGTTTGTGTGTTGAGTTTTGCTGTAGCTTATGAGGTGCGGGTGTCTCCGGTCCGCTTTATGTATTTCCGGGTGTACGTTTCCTCTGCTCGGGATGATTGTATTTTATTTGTGTTACTTATGGCGAAGATTTATTGTAGCCTTTTCTTATTTCAGTTTGAATGGATTTGGATTCTCCAGCTCGGGCTCAGGTGTGAAGCCGGACTGTGGCTAACAGGACTAACCTCGCCATGCTTTTCACAGGTTGCTGTCGCCTTCACCATAGCCCTCATAGCCAGTTCGTCCCATATCAACCCCATATCGGATGTCTATTACTCATTCTCATAGTTCCAGAACGTCACAGATACAGAGCGATATGGTCCCATGTCCACAGCGTATGGCAGCCGCTGGTTCTCGAGCCAAGCAGTCGAGCAGCTCGTTGCCCCTCCGGAGAAACCTCGGAGAAACTGTGAACGGTGTTATCCACGGCCTACCATTCATCGAACGTCCGTCGCAGCACTCGAGACGTACGAAACGAGTCATATGAGCACGGGTGACGAGACAAGCACCGCCGCCTCTGATCAGGATAAAAGCCCGCTTGCTCCCAGGCTGCCTCTCCCCTAGTATCCCCCGCCCCGCATGTCCGCCTTGAACCGCGTCACTCTGTTGGCCTCTCTCGCTCTGCCCGCGGCGCAGCGCCGCATGGCGACGGCCGCGGGCACGCGCGCGCCGAAGGAAGAAGGCAGCATCGCGAGCGTCTTCAGCTCGCTCTCCGACAACGCGGGCGCGCTCCCGCTCCCGCCGCGCTTCGCGGCGCTCAAGCGCGAGATGTGGCGCTCAGACCTTGTTCAGAGCTGGCGCGAGGTGACCGCCGCGCTCGAGGGCGCCGTCGAGGAGGTCGCCGCCAAGGGCGCGGACGTATGTACGCGTGTCCGTCGATGGGGCGGGGTGCTGATGCTGAATTCACGCAGATTATACCGCGGGTTTCGTATAAGGAGGTTAGGGAGGGGTTTAAGCCGGAGCGGGTCGCGGAGATTAGGAAGAGGGGGGTGGTTATCGTCGAGGGCGGTGTGCCGAAGGAGGTTGGTTCGTGGCTATGCCAGTCGAGCGGTGTTCATGCTTGCGTGTAGGAGGCGTTGGCGTGGAAGCAGTCCCTGCGGGAATACATCGCCGCGAACAAGCCCCTAGTCAAAGGTACCCACCCCCCTCCGTGTTCCCAGCGAAGAGCTCATACCCGCGCAGGCTACCCCGCAGACAACATCCAGGCATTCGAGATCTACAACTCGCCCGCGCAGACCAAAGCCCGCACGCACCCCGCCGTCATCACGACACAGCGCGCGCTGCTCGCGCTCTGGCACGTCTCGGACCCCGGCTCGCCGCTCAGCCTGCGCACGCCCATCGCGTACTTCGACCGATTCCGCATGCGCACGCCGGGCGACGCCGCGTTCGTTCTCGGCCCGCACATCGACGGCGGGAGTGTCGAGCGCTGGGAGGACGCCGGGTTCCGGGCGTGCTTTGCGCGGATCCTGGAGGGCCGGTGGAAAGAGCACGACCCGTTCGACGCGACGCCGCGCATTGGCGCGAATCAGGATCTGTATCACGCCGCGTAGGCCCCTTTCTATGCGTGTGGCGGAGGAGGAGGCTGATGTGGGAGTAGGAACCAGTGCTCGATATTCCGCCCGTGGCAGGGCTGGACGTCGCTGTCGCGCACGGGCCCGCGCGAGGGCACGCTGCGCGTGCTGCCGCTGCTCCCGCTCGCGACCGCATACATCACGCTGCGCCCATTCTTCCGCCCGGGCGCGCGCGGCTGGGAGGTCGACCTCGAGAGCACGGCGTTCCCCGGGAGCAGGATGGGCAAGACGCAGGAGCTGAGTGATGCGACGCACCCGCATTTGCAGCTCGCGCGGACGATGGTGTCGGCGCCGCGCGTCGAGCCGGGGGGTCAGATTTATTGTGAGTGTTGAGTGTGTTTGGTGGGTGGGGTGTGTGCTGATGGGGTAGGGGGTAGGGCATTGTGATGTTGTGCATGCGGTGGAGGGCGTGCATGAGGGTGCGAGCGACTCGTCGGTGCTTTACATCCCGGCGGTTCCTCTCACGAGCCACAAGTACGTCCGCTCGTCGCGCTGTGTGGCGCTCAGCACATCTCATCGTGTGGTCCTTCCAGCGCCAGCTACCTCAGAGACCAGCGCAATAACTTCGTCGCCGGTCTCCCTGCTCCGTACGAATCCAATCTTCTCTGCTATCGCTGCGTTTCTGATCATGTGCTTCGCAGCGACTTCCCTGGAGGAGAGGGCGAGACCAAGTTCGTGGGGCGCGGTACCGCCGAGGACGCGCATGGCGTCGAGGGCCGGCGCATGCTTGGCTTTGAGAACTTCGAAATCGCGGGCGGCATGACGGGCGCGGAGAAGTCGCTCGTCGAGGAGGCGAACCAGGTGCTTGCTTGAATGACCGTGTCGCTGTAAAGGTTTCAGATCTGTGTAATTTTGTATGCAATGCTATGAATTGTGAGCTTGATGATCAAACGACGATGGTGCGGGAGGTCTACCTCGACATCACGGTGTTTCCGGGAAGCTTCGTGAGAAAGGCGCAGGAGCTGGGCGGGCGCACGCACCTGCATCTCAGGGAGGCGTATTGAGCTGGAAGAGCAGATCTACTAAGAATCGTACTTGGATTAAATATACTCTTGGTCCTTGGATGACTGCTGGTGCAAATCAACGTTCGCGGATCCGTTCTTACCATAAGTGCGAAAGGGTGGATATCATAGAAAGCTGGCCCGTTTCAAGGTTCGAATGTGCTCGAATACAAAGTACTTGAAAGTCAAGGTTGAAGCTTTCAAGTTGCGATTGACTGGAGCACTCACTGCAAGCAGCTTAAGCGATTTCTAGTCCTTGAAGTAGACGAAAAGCCAGATTTTTTCAACGAAGTACTTATCATGGATTTATTGTTATTGCTCAAGAATGCCGGTGAGATTCAAATGGAAAACTAAGACCTTGTACGAAGATACTTCTGCTCACAATTGAGCGAACGCGTATGTGTGCCAGCTCAAAATACCGGGCCGGCTGCAGCCGTCAAGGAGCCCGGCACGCCGGCGACACGGTTCAACACTCCTCACCTCAGTCTCACCTCTGGCCGTCAACGTTGAACGCCAGTGCAGATTTGTGGGTCTCATAGCTCATCTTTCTCTACAGACGTGTACCTGGCAGGTAAGCATACACTAATGCGAACTCGTTCAGGGTGATCCACTGATCCTCACAGCCGCGTTGATTTACAGCTTTTTGCTCGTCCTGCGATGAGACCAGCCTTCAAGCAGCCATCTTCGCTGTTATTTGCACCCAATAGGGTCAATATCCTGTGTCTTGGGCATACGCGCTGCTTTTCTATCCCTATCTCCTCCTCACGATCCTTCACGCACGACTCGGACAACGCAAAGTCGTTTCATGTTCCCTGTACAAACGTATGTTCAATAGTGTCTCAAACCCATTTTCGGAAGCTCTGGAGACTGATGGTGTATACTTTTTCTGAACACAGGATGCTGCAATGCGCATTGCAGATGCGCGGTCGAATGCATTGCCTGTCAAACGTGGCCCTCGACCGGAAAGGATCATCAATACCCTTGATCCCAAGCGTCTCAACCCCGGATGCTTCATGGACCTTTCAGGGATTGGATTTCCCAAGGTACACATTGTGCTCCCGGATCAAGCCCCTGATGACTATCTTCAACTTGTTTACCGCTCGACGGGTGGCCGTCCCAACAAGAGTCCTAACCCGAGGCGTGTTGAAAAGTTCCCTGCCGGAACGCGCGGATTCCTATATTTTTATGTCCACCCACAAAACCGACTACATTCGCAGATCCGCTTCCGGGTGACAGAAGACAGCGACCCGGCCAGCTTCGCCCGCGGACACGACCTTCTCTTGGACAAGGGCTACGTGTGGTACCTCCCAGTCGCGGTCGTCGCCGACCGTGCGTCGACCGACGCCTTGCTGCGCCTCCTCGTCCATGATGGGTTCGTTGACAGCCAAGTCATCTCTGACCTCCGGAACTCAAACATGTCCCGCATGCGAGTCAGACGGTCTATCGGCAGCCTGAGCGAACCGTTCGTCGTCGATTTCACGAAGTGTAAACTGGCTTTCACGGTCCCTGCTGAAAGGCACAAACGAAAACGTCACATCCAGTTTGCTCTGCCCCAATTTATTTTCTGGCGTCCTGGGGGCTGGGGCGAGAAGCTTTATGATGGTGTGTTCCGCCGTTTTTCATCTGCTCATAGATCTGACCCTCTATCTCGATCTTGTTTTGCAGAAGGATCGGCGCTTTGCAGGTTCGAGCGGTCGACACTGCCACAACACGCAGGAGAACGCGTAATAGTGATACGCCTTTTGAAGATGCTTGTCCCTCCGAAACTCGTATCTGATCCTCCTCCCATGGAAAAAAGGATGCTGCCGGCCGAAGGCGAGCTCTTTTGCAAGAAGCGCGACCAGGTGTGGTGTAGGAATCTTGATCAGGACAACATAGTGGCCAGACTCTTACGGGTCCTGTATGATGCCGACGACGAGCAGGACGCTGATAATCTTGTCGGACAATGATCCAGTAGTCTCTAGCTATCGTAATGGATTGTTGATTACATGGAGTTGACGAGTAGTCGTCCGCAAAACATCTATTGTTACAATCGTAATTCCCTGCTCAAATCTCTCTTAACATGTCCTGAACTTTCTTTCATCTCCACAGACACTTTCTTGAATTTACTACTTTAATGTCCACTCCACCGTTATCGGCCCAGAGAGTGCCATCTTGCTCAACCGTCTGTGGCGTCCTGCCACCGTCCTGCAACACATCGCTGATCATTACATCGGGCACAACGGGAGGAGAATAAAGGGCAATTTCGGCATCTCGCAAGGCCCTGATCAGAGGCGCAATGGACTGACCTGCGAGCAGCGAGACATTCGAATCGACAGCCAGGAGGCGAGCGCAGCAATGGGCGCTTGTGAAGTTCACGCACCGCGGCCCGGCGATCTCCGCGATGCATGCGGAGGAGATCTCACGCCAATCTTAGATCACAAATTTTAGCATCTCCTCTTTGCAGCTCGACCAAGTCCCCTTCGCCCCACTGGCTCGTGCGCGCGATGGAGCAGCTCTGCTTCCCATGGACGAGCAATAATTTTTATTGGTGAACAACAGGTGAGCACCGTTCTAACAATGCGATTCACGGTCATGCCAAGGAACGTGTCGCGCAGCCCCCGAACGCGTCCCTGCTCGATCCGTTGGCAATGACATTGAATAAATACATGTTGCAGGCATATCAGAAATCCATGAAGAACACGCCGGAAACAAGGCAGATGGCGATCGATCAGAAGGTATCAGGTGACAACGACGCACAAAAATACAGGGATCAACGCGCTCCGGAGCAGCCAGGCAACTGAGGGAAAGAAAAAGAGAAAAAGTATAAAAGAGAAATAGAAGGTAACGTCCGTCCAGTGCCACGTATGGCACTGGGGCTCAGCGAGGTCCATTTACCACCAACGCCTCTCGGGAACGTGTTAAACGTCCCCGCCCTGCCTTACGAAGGCCTGTTGCGTCACCCTCGCACCTTGCGCGGAGGGCCTGTCTTCTCACAAACTTCCTCCCAGCCGCTCCTCCCTGTCTAACATCCTCCCGTTCACGCCCAGGTCTCCACGTTCTCCCCTCTCATTACCACCTATTCCTCCGCAGCCCTTCGCTCAACCTTGATCTCTGCCTTGTTCTGTTCCTCCAGCTCATGATAGCGCGCAATGCAGCCACTGGAATCGATGTGTCGCCTCACGCTGTCACTGCGGAGCATCTTTTCACACTTGAGGCAGGGCACCTTCCGGCTGAGGTGTATGGCTGAGGTGTATGTTCTTGATGTGCCGCCTGGTGTCGGCGTCGCGCTTGGCGCTGCCGGCACACCCCGGCCACCTACACATACACCGTTTCCCATACTCGTCGCCCTCCTCGGGCACGATGGCGTCGACTTTCTCCGTCAGGTTGTCGATCAGCTCCCTCCTGCCCATCTTCTTCGCTGCTTTCACTTCACTTGCTCCGGGGTCAGATCCTGCTTCCACAGTGGCACAAAATCGGGCGATAACATCTTCTGCTTTCGCATTCGGGATCTCGTCTTCGGCAGAGCCCTGCTAGGCCCTGCGCCCGCTCCGGGAATAGCCTCTGGGGCAAGGCTGGCGGGGTGTTGTTCTCCGCGGCCAGAGGCCTTGGAGTATTCTCTTGAGCTTGTCAGGACCGCGGTGCCTGTCTGTTGCGTGATCCCCACATGGGGATCGACAGTCGTTGCGACCCTGGCCGGTTGTCTTGAAACTCTCGACCGCTTGACCGGTCGAGGGTCAGTCTGTGCGCTGGTCTGCGCAGTGCTGTGGTGGGCATCGAGCCCGGCGTCAAGGACCTTGCGCTTCCCCAGTGCGCACGCCGATCGGAACGCCGGGCCCGTCGGCGTCGTCGGCGACGCGGAGGCCGCGGAGCTCCCTGACGTGTAGCCAAGCGAGGGCGTGAGCGGCGTCGCATGCGCTTTGTGCTCCGCGTAGGCGGCCAGCGGCTCGTGCGCCATCTGTGGGTCCCAGATCATGCTTGAGCCGACATGCAGCTGGCGTGGATCAATGATGTAGCCCACTGCACCGATGTTGGGCTGGGCGTACTGAGCTGCAGGCTGAGCAGACTGGGGTAGGGTATAGAGTGTGCCGGCGCTGGTCATGAAGTCGAGGGGCGCGGGCTCGGGGCAGGTGGCGCGGGCCGGGGCAGTGAGTGTAGGCCCCAGGGAGTAGTCGGACGCCGGCTGGTAGTAGGTGGCGCTTTGGTACGCGCCGTTGAATCCAAGCGCCGGGGGATAGACGGGTGCGGGCTCGTAGGTGGCGCTGACACGTGCACCATTGAAGGTGGGCCCAGGAAGATAGACAGGCGCAGGGGTGTTCATCGACTCGGCGAAGAAGCCGAGGTCATCGTTTGGGATGGAGGGAAGATAGCCGGGAGGAGGATGGGCGGGTGGCGGGTATGTCTCGTCGACGGCGTAAGGGAATGGTTCGGTGATGGGCGCGGGAGGATTAGTGTTCATCTCGTCTGCCGTGAAGTTGTCTAGGGGGGAGGCGAGCAAGTCCTCGGCAGCCCAGGTCGAGGCATGGGCCGGGATTGTCTGAACGATCACGGTGAGCAGATCACCCCGTCCGAAAGCAAATGATTACTCACAGTGTTTGACTGCAGGTTATCGAAACCCGCCAGCTGGCCACTGGCAAAGCCAGCAGTCGTCGCAGTCTGTATGGCGTGACAAGATGTGAGTGGCACGCATCTCAAACGGCGAGGGTGAAAGCGAGACTCACCATATTGTTGTAGGTGAGGGCGTTATAGTCCTCTCCATTGTTGTGGCTATGGCTCATGGTCATGGTCATGCTATGCTCCATCGTGCCCTGAGCGAGTGTGGCGACGCCGATGAGCGCCATGGTCTAGCGTCAGAGTATATAAAATGCTCACCTGGCTCATACGCGGGCTATAGGTGAGTGTCTCTTCGTAACGGCGGCGGACGCCGTCGACGAAGTCCTGTACGATTGAGCAGGTCAGTTCTGTCCTGGTGCGGATCACGACAACGAGTGATGGCTGACATTGAACGCTTTCTGATCGGGGGAGAAGGACGCGGCCTCATGGCCCTTTTTGATGCTCGCATTGAAGGCAGCCATCATGCGGTATAAGGTGGTGGTGTCGAGGCCATCGTACGCGATGTCCTCACACTGGACGGCAGAGGAGGCAGGGTAGAAGCGTTGTTGAGACATTGTAGAGGTTGGATGGTAGGGGAAAGTCCAGTGGTGTATTGGAGAGAAAGGCGAGTTGCTGTGCGTTTGCCCTCTTATATATGCCTTGGACCTAAACGTACACGCAGATTTAATTCCCACCGGAGTCACTTGCATACTTTGACCACGCCCCACTGCATAGATTTCATCTCACCAACCCAAGCGTGTCCAAATAGGCTGCCTGTGCTCGGGCCGTCTGTACGCCCAGCCCCGTCGGCACGCTTTGGCGTGCGGCCTGGTCGTACGCAGGGCTTCGCAGCGAGTTATGCCTTACTGGTGGATTTGGGTCCTAAAGGTCGGCCTTGTTCTGATTCATGCAGGACCAACGTGTTTGGTATCGCGGGGGAAGACCTCGTAAAGGAGGACAAAGACGGGGCATCGTGCGCCCTTTTTGGTGCAGTCAGTGAAGGGCCTGTGCCTCAGGATCACCTTTCCTGTGCTCGGGACATAATTGACGGGCATCCTTTGTGCCTTTTGCCTCGGCGTGCCGTTGTCCTTGTCCCTCTGCCTTTCAGTTCGAGTAAGTCGGGCAGCACTTAAAGGGATGCGGGATGAATCATGGACGCAATCTCTGAGATCGCGCTCGCCGATTGGCGCCAGATCAGATTGCAGCCCGATCGAGTAGGATCGAGTACTAGTATGCCTCGGGCTCAGCCGAGTGAGCTTCGAAGCAAACGAGCTCGGAGCACTGCCGGACATCGACAATATTTGCGTTCTCAATCGAGGAACGCAGCTATGATAGCATCATTCCTGGACTCAGTAATTGCTACGGAGGACGCAAGGCCCTCACAGAGCATCTACACTCGCTCGCGCTACGGGATTCGATGACCATGAACGCGACCCCAATATTTCTGATAAGTATGAATCATGGAATAAATGCGGAGCAGACGATAGATACGAGGAAGGGCATCCGCACTACATACATACAGTGATGAAGTCTCACGCCTTCCTTCCGCTGCGCCCCATTTCAACTTCTATACGTATATCTGCGGACCCGGACTTCTAGTCCACACGCGCACAGGCCGAGTCAGTCGGCACTCTCAGATATTTTGCATGTGATGCGTGACGAGCAGTTGGTCGTAAAAGTACAGTATAATGCCTGATGTCAAACTACGGAACCCTCGTCGGACGGTAAGCTTTTTGTCCATATAATCCCTTATACTTAGTCCCATCTAGTGTCCTCACGTTTTCGCCGATGACAAACATCACATTAACACATTCATTCACTGTCCATTGTGCCCCATCACTTGCGGTCTTTGTTTGTGCACTGATGGAGGCCACCCAATCATTTGCGGTCCTTGTTTGTGCGTCGATGGATCCGAAGCCGCCTGTGCGTGTGTACTAACTTACATATTTTTAGCCCATCGCTGGTGGGCGTCTGCAGGCATTCCGACGGGTGGTGAGTCATGGTGCAGGCGCCGTCAAAGTACATGCATACGCATCTTGGACGCATTCTGGAACGCGCTATTCACGGGAATGAAGCGCGCGATGGCATGGTATAAAGATGGCGTTTCATGCAGCGTCTTCACAGAACAGATCAGCTATGTCTTCCTCCCTGCAGCAGAAAGCACTCATTCTCCCTCGTAAGGGAGCACCATTTGAGATCATCACCCGTGACGTTCCCCGGCCTGCCCCCGGAGAGGTGCTCGTGCATGTGCACGCGGCCGTGCTCAATCCCATCGAGCCGTTCATCCAGCGCACGGGCGAGTTTGTCTCGGAATGGCCCGCCATCCTTGGATTCGATGGGGCAGGCGTGGTCCATGAACTGGGCGATGGCGTCACAGACATGAAGAAAGGCGACAGAGTGTGCGTGGCACTGCGTGCTTTGAATCCATTCTGCTCTGGTAGACCGGGATGTGCTGATCGGGCAGCCGTACAGCCTCTTCCAAGCCGTGTACGCCCATGACCTCGGAACGCTTCAGCAGTACACGGTTGCGATCGCCACGCGGGCAGCGAAGGTCGGTGGTATATCACTTGCGCGAGCCTGTGTGTACTAACGCGCGGTCTTCCAGATCCCCGAAAATATTTCCTTTGACGAGGCGGCTACTTTGCCTACGAATGTCGCCACGGCTGCCATCGGCATCTATGGTGGTCAGCTCGATCCGCCTGGTGTCAGAGGACGCTATCAGGGCGCAGAATATACCGCACCATGGACAGAAGGCGGAATAGACAAGTACAAGGATCAGCCCATTGTCGTCATCGGTGGGTCAAGCTCGGTTGGCCAGTACGGTAAGTGTCTTGCATCTCAGAAGTGCAGAACGTCATGACGAAATTTCTTGTGCTCATTCCCAACAGCCATCCAACTGGCGAAGCTGTCCGGGTTTAATCCCATCATCACCACCGCTTCCGCGAGCAATGAGGAATACTGCAAGCGCGCAGGCGCGACGCACATTATCGACTATCACACGACGCCGTACTCTGCCCTTCCCGCCGCCGTCTCGCAGATCACAGCGAAGCCCGTCGAGCTTGTGTACGCCGCCATCTCGTCCGAGGAGGCACAGCGTGCGGCATTGGAAGTGGTTGAGGGTGGTTATGTCGTGCTCACCCTCCCTCCTACGATCGGCGCGCTCGGCGAGCGCGAGGACGGCACGAAGGTCATCTTTGTTATGGGCTCGGTGAACGTCCCCGAGAACTACGAGTTCGGCAACAAGATGTACGCGGCTCTTCCGGGGCTGCTGGCCAGTGGTGACGTCAAGGTATGGATGCTCGGTATATTTTGGCCTCGCTTTGTTGCTGATGTATTGTCATTGATAGCCTAGCAGGACTGAAGTCCTACTCGGTGGTCTTGCAGGTGCACCAGCGGGTGTGGAGCGACTTGCGAATAACTCGGTTAGTGGCGTGAAGCTCGTGGTGCACCCGCAGGAGACACTTTGAAGGCCGAATCTTGCATGTCGTAGGGGCGACAGTGCTATTAATTATGATAATACCAGACGTAGCGCTCACGTAAACCTTATGATAGTGCAGTCGCTTCAATTCTCGTGATGTGATGTGTCGGAATTTGTTGTACTGTACGCGACTATAGGATTTTTTGTTCACTCGGCTCCTGCGTATAAGTATGTTGTGCGAAGAGTCCGGGAGCATTAACGTTCTTCGAGTCGCGACGCGTCGGTCACAGCATGTCACACACCTTTTACTGAATGTTGAACCAACGTTGAACGCACATTTCTATCAAACTTCCGTCATAGAGACTAATCTACTGGACACTAGCACGAACCGACTCACACCCGCGTTCCTGCTGACGCTCCGGCGGAAGTGATGACTTCCAAATGACGATCCAGATCATCTCCATCAGACGCATCATCGCAGCAAGCTGGCACAGCATCTGGAGCCACGAACAGAGCGTGCAGCATGGTAGAAAGGACACAACACGGCGGCGCAGGGGATATACGTTCCAAGCCCGACGTTTCTGAGGGAGCAATTTGGCCAGGAAAGGCACAGCCGTTGCGCCCGCTCATTCAGCCGCTCTCCGGCAGGTTCGATCGGCTGGAAGTGTTGGGCAAGATGCTCGCTGTTCCAACCGTCACGATGGGATGGCGGAAAAGGGCTGATAAATACTAGTCATATCTCCGCATGCGAGCGATAAGACTACGACGCGTTCCTATGACGGCGAAGGGTCAAGTTGTCAGGACGCCACGAACGTCATGGCCTCGTTGATTTGAAGAAAACGTTCCATCAGCCGAGACTTCGTGCACGATCATTTGAACGTACCACCAAAGACACCGGTCAAGGTATATTCGGATTTAGCACTTCCGGCTCGAATATCGACTATGGACTCACCATCCATCCTGGACTGTGCTCGGGTAAAATCCATCGCATTTGTCGTGTAAGTTCGGCGACCACACAGCGCCGATTTTTTTTAATTCGTCCGTGCGCAAGATCCGGCGATAGGCACTCATGGCAAGCGTTGGCTTCTTGCGAGCTGGCTTCTGCCCAAGTGCTGCGAGGAACTTTTTATCTTGGTGACAAGCCAGCATCCATCAGCTGATGAAGATACGGACTAACTTGTTCATGAAAATAAAAAAGGACAATAAGGGCTATTTTGTCCAGAAATCAGCGGGGGAGCGCGAATCCCCGCGCGCGGGACACGCCACTCAAGTATACGAGGGCGCGCAGGTCTGCTGTCCTCGAGGAGGACGCGTGGGACGCCAACGTCTCGGGCGAGTCGCTCGTCTTTGGGCTCGGTCGGTCCTACAGCAGACCGACGTCCGTGAGTCTGGCGCGGCGCGTACGAAGCGAAGGCGAGGGTCGAGAGGAGTTCTGCTCGATATGGACGAGATGTAGTGTACATAGAGGTATGGGCCTATACGATGCAAGACTGAGTGGGCGCTCAACGAGACGGACCTTTGGACGGACATAGACGTGGGCGTCTCGGACCTGTTATTTTGCGAAAACGAGAGCCATTTCTAGTGAGATACAGGTGGATCTCAGCGAAGTGGATACAGGCTTGCGCAGGGTTTAAAATTAAATAAGCTCGAGATTGAAAGTGACCATGGACGTTCGTGATGAGTCTGCAAGTCGCGTTGAACGAGCTATAATGAACGCCGAGCCGGCGTGACCGTCGGGACAATCCGTTCAACGTCGAGTCGCTTGCAGGTCGCAGCTTGTTCCTCTTGTCTATTTCCTCGTCGACGCTCCAACTTTAGCAACGCTGGCCGGCGCCGCTGACAGCGCAAGGTAAGCACAACCAATGCGCAGCAGATCGCGGAGCTGCGAGAGTCGGCGGTGTCGCCGCGCGCGCGGCTCAAGAACGCCATCCCGCAGACGTCGCCCTTGGGAACATGCTTCCGCGCTGGCTTCGAAGACTGAGCGTGGTCTGCCTCAAGAGCACGGTATTCCTGGGAAGCGTGCCGGGAAAGACGCAGGGACCGGGCGAACGCACGCACTCTGTCTTAAGGTCGCGCGGACGATGATGTACTTACAGCGTGTCGAGCTGGGATACCATATCTATTGCGAGTCATGCCTGTGTGGGGTCGCGGACGCTGCTGGACGAGCGCAAGGGCTGATTGTGGAAGGCGCGATTCAACGGCAGAGCGATCCGCCGAAGCTCTGTCGAAGCAATCGAACACCGCGTCTTCGTCTCGGGGTAGACCTGGGTAGGCACATCGCTGTGATTCAGCGACCTTTGAACGTGCAACGGGATACTTAGGAGCTGCAGACTTGCATGGTCACTGGTGTAGGTGAACGTTCGCGAGTCCGTTCTTCAGTGCGAGACGTAGAGTATTTTCAAATAGAGCTAGCTAGTCTGGAAACCTGAAAGCTTGAAAGGAGTGATGTTCGGGACTGACTAATTGCCTTGCACGTCGACGCGGACGGAGCTCAGGTGAAAGGCAGACGAGGGAAGTTATAGGGATGTCGCGACCGCCCGCACTTAGATGCGGAGCGGGCGGCCCGAAAAAGAAACCGAGTGTATTATTTAAAACACACAGAAACGATCCCCAGTAGGATAATACATGAGGAAGTATAGGTAAAGATGTTTTACGAAAGAAAAGGACAGGCCAAAAAAGGGAGGGTAGGGAGGGTGCTTGAAGAAACCTGAAAGTCGTACTAGTGGTGCACGACGGTCGAGGACAGAAGATGAAGACTTGTATCTGACCGAGGGCCGCGACCTTATATAGGTTGAGGCTGACTGAGACGGATACAAAAATGTATTTGCGCACGGACGCGCGGATTCAAACGACATAGCGTGCACGGGCTCGCGGGGGCACGGATGCTCACGGAGGGTGATGGTAGAGAAAGCCGAGCTCAGGCAAATCCGGGCGCTAGGACCATTAGCCTAGGTTAAAATAATCCTTTTTTAACCGCGACTAATTGCCTTGCACGTCGACGCGGACGGAGCTCAGGTGAAAGGCAGACGAGGGAAGTTATAGGGATGTCGCGACCGCCCGCACTTAGATGCGGAGCGGGCGGCCCGAAAAAGAAACCGAGTGTATTATTTAAAACACACAGAAACGATCCCTATAGCTATAAGTGGAAGAAAGAAGGAAGTGGAGGAGTGGAATAATAGAGAGGTGGAGAGTGGGTTTTGTGTTTATGGATTGGGATTGGCGGATTGGAAGAGCAGAGAGCATAAGATCACAGGATTTTTTCGAATGTAAATCTGGAAGGTGTCGGAAGTCCAACGGCCAAGGAATTGGATGTAAGTAGTCGAGTGGGATGCCGTCCTCGGCGAGGGCTGTAGCACCGCCAGCACGTAAGGAATGCCCACTGATGTCGGATGCAAAGTGTGCACGTAAACGGCGCATGAACCAGGATCGGGTGGGAATGTCGCCAGAAGTCCGAGCCCAGAGGTTAGGGTGAAAGGGAAAGAGGCGGTCACGTTCTTGGAGATAACGTCGAAAAGGAGGGACAGGGTCACATGGGGAGGGCATGCCAGCGATCAAAATTTCGTGTCCGCGGAAAGAGCGATCAGTTTTTGATGTAGGGAGTGTGAAACGGTACCCATTAGGCATCCATTGTACGGAGCAGCGTGTGATGACACGTTGCCAGTCGCGGAGCGTAATGCGATCAGGCCAGACCAGTTCGCCAAGGCAGAGCAAGCCGTGGAAGCCAGTTGCGATGAGGGCAGCGAAGAGTAAGTCATCGAGGGAAGAGCTGGAGCAATAGAGAGACAGAAGGTGGGAGAGTTGAGAGCGAGAAAGGGGGTTTTTGCATGTGGGAGTGGAAGCGTGAATTTTGAGGCAACCACGCATCGTACGGGTCACCAACTGCGAGCGACGGACAGCGCGGACGTTGGGAAAGAAAGGCTCGAGTTGATTACAAATCCCAGATAGATAATTGGAGACAGAGGTGGGGCGGATGTGATGGGAAGTGTACACAATATAGAAGGAGAGGGTGTCTTCGGTAGGCTCGATCGGCAAGTTATGTGTGCAGCAGAAGTTGAGGTAGGATTGGAGAGCTGAGGAATAGGATAAAAGAGAGGAATTTCGGAGTGCGCAACCGAGTGCAATGGCTCGTTCGCGCACGAGACGCTCGTGTGGCCAGGCTTCCCGAATGGGTTGTCGGGCCGAGCGAGAAGGAAAATTCATGACTTGCGTACCCCCAGCGCATCCCGAGGGGGCATAAAAGTAAAGGTGGTGAGACCTGGGTGCAAAGCAAGGGCACGATCAATTTGAAAACGAGACAGGGCGTCAGCGACACCATTTGAGGAACCAGCGAGGTGTTGTACACGGAGGTCAATGCCACTAACTAGTAGTCGGTCAACGGCATACAGCAAGAGGCTGTTGTACTGCGGTTGGGCATGGAGAGTATTGAATAAATTGACAGTATTAGTGTTGTCGCAGTGGATGAGAAGGCGGCGTGGTCGTCCAGGTTCGAGACGTGATGCCCAGTCAATGGCGGACACGACGGCAAGGGTCTCCCAGAAGAAAATTGTTGCAGCAATATTGGGAGGGTGAGCACGAAAACCGAGGGAGTGCACTGGTGACCAGAATGCGAGGCCATCGAGAGAGGCATCGGTAAAGAGGACGAGATCAGCATCAGCTGGTCGCCAGTCGAGGGATTCAAGCATGAAAAGCCCCGAGGCACGTTCAATGTGATCAGCTAACCACGTGAGTGAAGAAACACGACTTAGAGAGACGTTAGTCTATACTCAGTCTGTGATGTGAAAGACTATATTGCAGTACCTTAGAGAGACGTTAGTCTATACTACAAGTAGAGTCAGTAAAGATGAAACTCATAAGTAATGCAGGATATGCTCACCTCAGTCTGTGATGTGAAAGACTGAGGTATCTGAGCGAACGAGGGAGCCCTTATATACTACTGAGGGCTCTGCATATCTACCAATCAGAAATTGTACAGTAATTGTACAGCATAGCATAATGGATTGCTCATCGCATGGGAACAGCATCAGTCAGCTCACTAAGGTATCAGTAAGCGTATGTCAGAGCGTATTACTAACCTGTACAGTAAGGCTATGTAAATGTTCCATGTGATTCTGCAATCACCAAAGTCCAGATCGTTCCAGATCTTTCCATAATTGTTGTCATCGAGACTAGCGTCATCAACCGATTTCAACACTCCCACTTGATGGGCTAGTCGAACCATGACTCCCACTAATCTCTACGACGGATCAGACCCATACTCCCACTGAACCGAGTAAGCAAATCATGCGGCAAAGACTTAGTCAATGCGTCAGAGATGTTCTCAGCCGATGGGGTTGGTACTATGTGAACAAGCCCCTTCTCTACAGCTTCCCGGATGAAGTGGTATTTGACCTCCACATGTTTCATGTTTCTCCCGACCATTGGATTGCCTGCAGTAAGAATTGCGGCACGGTTATCACAACGCATGTCGATGGGAGTGGGGTCCGGTAGTCTGAGCTCTAGGTGCAAGTTATAGTACCACTGCAACTGCTTGGCGGCCTCCGCCATTGCTATGTACTCTGCCTCTGCTGTGGATTGTGCAGAGCTAGTCTGCTTCCTAGACATCCAGGAGATAGCGCCACCACTCAGGTTGAAAACAAATGCTGAGATAGAGTGACGGTCATCCCGATTCTCAGCAAAGTCAGAGTCCGTGTAGCATAACAGTTGAGCTTCCTCTGCAAAGCCATCATAAACTATGGAGTAGTCGAGGGTTCCCCTAATGTACCTCAAGACGTACTTGCCCATATTCAGATGCTTCTCAGTGGGATTTGCACTGTACTGTGCCAAGCGAGCGACGGCGTATGCAACATCCGGACGAGTGCCAATGGCGAAGTACATCATACTGCCAATGAGCGACTGGTAATAAGTCCGGAGTGCGTTATCCACTTCCTCAGTGGACGCTATCAACATGCAGCCAGCAGGCAAAGGGGTGCGGGCAGGGTTCGCCTCATCCATTCCAAACCGTTCAAGGACCTCTTCCAGATATGTCTTCTGGTCGATTGATAATGTCCTCTTACGCCTATCTCTCGTGATACGCATGCCAAGGAAGTCTTTCAACTCTCCCAAATCTGACATCTCGTACCGAGTCTTGAGCAAGGTCTTAATACGGTTGATTTCTGGAAGCGAATTGCCCATGATCACCATGTCGTCGACATACAAGACCAAAATGGTCACTATATTCCCCTCCTGTCGACGATAGACGTATATACCGGTGTCCGAATAGGTCCTGATAAATCCAATTTCCTTCAAGAGAGCATCGATTTGAACGTTCCAAACTCTGGACGCCTGCTTTAAGCCATAGATAGCTTTTAGCAATCGAGCCACCTTGTCCTCCATTCCTGGGGTCACGAAACCTTCTGGTTGCTCCATGAAGATCTCTTCATCCAGCTCGCCATGTAAGAATGCCGACTTGACATCCATGCCATGTATTTCCCAATCTTCCTGTGCAGCTAACGCAAGAAGGAAACGTATAGTTTCGAAGCAGGCGACTGGACTGAAAGTTTCTGTGTAATCTACCCCATGAACCTGTGTAAACCCTTTGGCTACTAGACGTGCACGATTAACGCCATTGGTCTTAGCCTTGAAAACCCAACGATTCTTTACGATCTTCCTATCTCGAGGTCGATCTACTAACTCCCATGTACCGAGCTTATGAAGCTGGTCCATTTCATACTGACACGCTTCACGCCATTTCGCCGAGTCTGACGAAGCCATTGCCTCCGAATAATCATGGGGATCTCGAGTAACACCCATTTCTAGCAGCGCATTGAGATTAGGAGGGTTAAAGTCCAACTGTCACGCCATGCCCTGGGTCGGGGGCATGGGACTGGCTGGACGATTCTCTGTCTCTGGTATGTGCCTACGAAGGTCCAACTGCTGGATCTGAGTGGCAGTTAGGCCACTATACTGATCTCCGAGCCTGGGGGCCCGTTGACCAGCATTCACCCGCCGTGGACGAGCCGGCGGTGTGACAGGATCAGCTACAGGAGGAGACTGTTCAATCGTAGGTGGTATATGTGCTAGGGCATTTTCATCAACCCGTTGAGTAGTAGGTCGAGGCGGTGGTGTCTGAGGTGGCTGTGGCTTGCGCGATGTAGTAGGTGGAGTAGTATTAGGTGTAACCTTAGAATCGTCTTCCTTCTTAAGGACTGGGGGCTGAGGATCATCATCCTCATCATCTTCAGCTGCATCAGCTGAAGCGGGTACAGGCCTCTGTGGTGGAGTTAAGTCCTCATCATTGAATAAATCAGAGAGACTCAGGTTGGGTAAAGGAGGAGTAGGAGCGCTGGGGGGCGCTTTCTGGGTTGATCGCAAAGGGAAGGAAGTCTCATCGAATCTTGCTTCGCCAGACAAGACAATGGACCGGGTTGTAGAGTTCCAGAAACGGTAACCTTTAGAACCGTCCTCATAACCCACAAACATCATTTCCTTGGAGTTAGGCTCCAACTTGTGACGATGCTCCTTCTGAATGTGTACGTAGGCTTTACAGCCAAAAACGCGGAAGTACGAGACGTCAGGAATGTGACCAGCATCCCAAATCTCCATCGGCGTCTTCCATTTTAGTACGTGAGTGGGAGTGCGGTTGTATACGTGAACTGCTGTATCAACCGCTAGCTGCCAGAAACCGAGAGACAAGCCTGCATGGTGTAACATAGACAGGGCTTTCTCCATAAAGGTACGGTTCCAGCGCTCCGCACGTCCATTCTGCTGAGGCGTATACGGCATAGTTTTATGGTGCGTGATACCCAATTCTTTGAAGCGCTTATCCAGGATTGTGTTCATATATTCCCCCCCTCGGTCAGAGTGAAAGATCAACAGCTTTTGGCTAGTCTCCTTCTCAGCTCTGGCCAAATATGACTCGAAAGCCTGAGTGAAATCAGACTTCCGTTTGAGGAACATGACGACTCCTCTACTGCTGAAGTCGTCGAGGAACGTAGCAACGTATGAAAATCCTTGGATAGATTGAATGCGCATCGGTCCAACTAGGTCTGAATGAACTTTGCCTAGCAACCGTGTAGCACGCTTCTCCGAAGTAGGGTATGTCTGGCGAGTGCTCTTGCCAAGCTCACATCCGTGACAGGGCATAGTAGCCACTGTGGATTGGTCAATCACAATGCCTTTCACGACTCCAGGAATGAGTCGCTTCAGAGCACCATATGACATATGAGCGAAGCGTGCATGAGCAGTGTCCACCGAGACTGCATCCTTAACTGCCGCGTTAACTGTAGGAGTAGGCTCAAGTAGCAGCCAGTGAAAACTGTCTAACTTTTTGCCAATCCCATAGGTAATGCCATCGCGTTCTATTGTACACACTCCTGAAGAACCCCGTAGAAGTACATCAAACTTCTGGTTCAACAGTGTAGGCACCGATATGTATCGGTGTGCGGCTTTAGGTGCATAAAGCACATTGCTAAGCGTAACCGCAACACGCTTCCCCTCCACATCCGTCCAACCCTTGACCGTGCCAGTACCAAAGTAAGGCATCTTCCTAGCAGTGCTGTCACCGACCGAGATATGGCCGGGACTTTGCATAGGTTCATAATGGTCGAAGTCCGAACGAGTATGTGTGATATGATGGGAACAACCGCTATCCAACATCCAGTGGCTCTTATCTGACTCCAGGTACCAGGAAACAGCGATAGCATTGGTAGGTGCTGCGACGTCTGAGACCATCGCATTTACAGAGGGTTTACTACTAGTCCCTCCACCATTGCCTTTCTTTTTCTGGTCCGCCTGCTTCTTCCTACAGTCTGACTCAAAGTGCCCCAACTTTTGACAGTAGTGACACTTGCCTTTCTTCTTCGTCTGTGGTTTCTTAGACGAAGAGGCAGTCTGATAATTAACCTGAGCGACAACTGCATCTGCCTTCTTTCCAGCCTCCTGAGCAAGGATTCTGGTGATGAAGTCCTGGGATGTAGCTTTGGAGAGGTCGGCATAGGAATTAAGGGTGACCTCAAAGAAGTTCTTGTAGGAAGGAGGGAGTGCTTTAAGGAGGAAGTAGCCATGCTGAAGATCGTCAATCTTCCAACCGGCATTCTTGAGGACGTCATACTCCTGGTTAAAGGAGTTGATCTGGTCCTGCATCTTCTCCGATTCAGTAAAGCGACGAGAGAGGTAGAGGTCGAAGAGAGTGAAGGCCTGGCGGTTGTCCGTTTTATTGTAGAGCTTTTTAAGGTCATTCCAAGCCGTCTCAGCGTATAGCTTCTCCTTTATCAGGTCACGGACGGCAGGGACACAAGCCATCTTCAAATAACCGAGTGCTTGCTCGTTATCCTCATTGAAGTCGTCTATAGCGGTCGTCTCCTCGGCAGTTGGAGCTTTGGGATCCTTGGGTGAAGGACAAGTAACGGTCTTGCCAACGTACTTCCACAGACGCTTGGTCTGGAAGAAGTCAGTCATAGCTGGAGCCCAGGACTGGTAGTTGGAGCCATTCAAATGAACGAATCCGCGGGGGAGTATGTCGGTCATAGTGTGTGTAGGCGAATATCTGGGTTGAGGAGCGGTCAGACCCAGGTTCTTTAAGAAGTTCAAGGCAACGCCAACCCCATGTGCTGTATCTCTAGCCAGGATCATAAGATCCTGTCCCATCTGTGTCCATGTGCGCTTATAGTACTTGTAAGGTATGAGATGCGCAGTTGTACAGGTGCTCCTGGGTGGATTGACTACCTCCCTCAGAATTGGGACACCAAAACTATTCCCACTTAAGGGCAATAGCCAACCGTTCACATCCCTTATAGCATCACGCCGGCTTCCCGACGCTTGCCTACTACAGTAGAGGGTGAAGCAAGGACACGAGCCTTGACAGAGCCTCATGTATCGTACGTATAGTAAGCGCACAGAGGGAGCACAGACAGGTGGACTCACGCCGACTTCTAGCATCGCCATGCTTCCGTCGTCGACGCTCGTGTAACCCCGAAGGGCGAGAGCACGATGGCAGTTCATTGAAGAACTCCAAGTGGGGCGCGAGTTGGGAAAGGTGACTCGCCTTGGTAAAACAGCAAAGGTAACTTCTTGTGTAGCAGGTGTTCAGGCAGGGCCCATAACCTGAAGAAACACGACTTAGAGAGATGTTAGTCTATACTCAGTCTGTGATGTGAAAGACTATATTGCAGTACCTTAGAGAGACGTTAGTCTATACTACAAGTAGAGTCAGTAAAGATGAAACTCATAAGTAATGCAGGATATGCTCACCTCAGTCTGTGATGTGAAAGACTGAGGTATCTGAGCGAACGAGGGAGCCCTTATATACTACTGAGGGCTCTGCATATCTACCAATCAGAAATTGTACAGTAATTGTACAGCATAGCATAATGGATTGCTCATCGCATGGGAACAGCATCAGTCAGCTCACTAAGGTATCAGTAAGCGTATGTCAGAGCGTATTACTAACCTGTACAGTAAGGCTATGTAAATGTTCCATGTGATTCTGCAATCACCAAAGTCCAGATCGTTCCAGATCTTTCCATAATTGTTGTCATCGAGACTAGCGTCATCAACCGATTTCAACAGTGAGCTCATGGCATAGAGCGACGGTGACTTCTACTGCTGCGTTCGGGTTGGTTTTGCCACGTATTTTGGCATATAAACGAGAAAGGCCAGGCCGCAATAGTGGGAAGACATTGAGGGACCATTGTATCCAACCGGCTAAGGCTTGAAAATGGCGAAGAGGTCGACGATGACGGCCAGTCGAAACCGTGATGAAATCACGAATGGCAGCAACGAGCAGCGCACGTCGTTCGGCAGAAAGCGAGATCTGTAACAAGTTGGCATCAACCTCGAAACCAATAATTGGCAGCGGAGAGCCGTTTATTTGTTTTGGGGAGTTGTGAGGTATGTGTAAGATGTCCCAAAGGCGGAGTAGACGAGCTTGCTTTGTCGGCATGAAACGCGCATAAGGAGCATACCAAGAGGTGTTGTCGGCGAATTCCCAGGAGAACGTATCGTCGGAGTAGGCAAGGAGGTCGGCAAGGTGACAAATGTAGACAGCAATCCAGAGCACAAGGCTCATGAAAGTGCACCATATGTTACCTGAACGACAACCGCCAAAAACGTTGGCACGATCGACCATGCGACGATTACCAATAGAAACCACTTGACGAGCCTGCCACCAGGGGTGCATGGGCATTTGACGATAGGCCTCAGCAACGTCAGATTTGAATAGAACGAGCTTGCGGTTTGGATGTTCATGTCAAACATGAAGCAATACACGGCCGAGGTCTTGGACATTATCAAGTTGAACTTTCTCGTTGAAATCCGGTTTTGGGATCATTGAGTTTAAAGAGAATTTGCCTGCGCTGTGATCTGTGATGAGGCATAACTTGTCGGAATTGGGTTTGGGGACGACTCCAATAGGCATGCTGTACATGCCCGGGTACAGTTCATCTGCAACCCACGCTTTTGAAAAATGGCCGAGGTCGATTTCCTTTTGACATTGCTCTTCCACGAAAGTGCGATGGGCATCGGAGGATAGTTCACGACGAGAATTGTCCCAAGTGCTAGGATAACCTGGTCTGTCAGTGATAGCCGAAGGCCAGAAGCCCTCGCGCAGACCACTGCAGACAGATTCGACAAAGGGCACATTAGGATGGCATGTTAAAAAACTCTCATATTGATCGCGATCGATGATACATGGATTTTTGAACAAATCGGGATGCTCGGAAATAGTACGATGGAGAAGGACATTGTGTTGTTCATTTTCAGGAGGAGACGGGAGCGGAGGCGCCGTTAAAGACCAGTCCGCGGCGGGTGTGTAGGTGTAAGAGTCATCGAGGGCCCACCCGAGCCCAAGACGATGGCGCGGGGTCGGTATGTAATCCTCTTCATCCGCGCTGAGTACAAGCATTGGCGGTGTGGGTGCTGGAGCACTTGAGGCAGACATGTGCCCAGTTGCAAGTGGTTGCAGTGAATGGGCACTTGCCGTCGTTCCACCGACGGCAGGGATCCTTCTTTCCAGATCGCGAAGCAGAGCGAGCTCCGCTAGAGCGTGGGGTTGAAGACCCGGGTCCGGCGCCGAGCAGCGACAGCCATTGGAGATGGAGGTCACCGAATTGGTGAATGTCGGTGAGAAACAAGTCCCGACGGCCGGAGACGCGAAGACGCACGGCCTTGTCATATTGGAGGACTCGGGCGTGGTTGGCTTCGAGAATGGAGGTGAATAAGGATGATATGTACGCGCTGTACTGTGCGAGTTCGTCACGGCGATGGCGGAAAACGAAGGAGGTGGCTTCGGACGTTCGCGTCCATGCGGACATCCATTCGCCTTGGGTCTTGATGATCTTCGCTGGCGCGACATCGTCGAGCGAGAGACAGACACATCCAAGTCATTCTTTGAGCTTGCTCTCGAGTGAAACATTGTACATTGAGGCAAGGACGAGGTCGAGGTTGACTGGCCTTCCGAGGAGCACATTTGACCACTCGGTGTTTGGGAACTGTGGACAGTTGGGCTCATTCGTGAAGAAAGTCTTCCATCGTTTGGGTTCTTCGGCGAACAGGAGGAGTAGCCGCCGTGTATCGGTGAGGTCCTGGGGCAGTGGAATTGCTCGGACATTCTGCATCCAAGGCAGAGCCGAAAGATCGAGCGGCCGCTTACCTCCGTGGTCTTCGTCATTGTCACTGTCGTCGTCGACCTCGGTGCGGCTTCGCTTCTTTCCGACTGGAGCGGCGACGTCGGTGACTGCTGTGGTCGGCTCAACGTCTCTGTGCGGCTCAGGCGCGGTATGAGCTCCGGCGAGGACGCGACCTCTGTCTTCGGCGGTTCGTTGCTCGTTGACGATTTTGTCCAACATGTCGACATACGGTCGGGCGGCCTGGAAAACGAGAGCGCTGGGTTGATTGAGGCTTCCGAGAGCGTCGAAGATGTGGAACAGCGCCTCCTCTCGCGAATATTCCCCGCCCCGGAAGCGCTGCGCTGTTTGTAAGCACTCATTGACGACGGCGCTACTGAACGGCGATGATTGGTCATTCTGTTGCTGAGTAATCGGGGTTTGGAGAGTCGTATCAGATGCTTGCTCCCCGGCATGTTGGTCTTCGGACTCGTCATGTTGTCCATGCGCAGATGCGGGCGGTGGAACAGATATTGGAGACGACTCGCGCGACATTAAGATCGGTATTTAATTTGGAGAGTCTTTAAGCTCGACGGAAATCGCAGATTTCGATATGTGCTTGAAGAAACCTGAAAGTCGTACTAGTGGTGCACGACGGTCGAGGACAGAAGATGAAGACTTCTATCTGACCGAGGGCCGCGACCTTATATAGGTTGAGGCTGACTGAGACGGATACAAAAATGTATTTGCGCACGGACGCGCGGATTCAAACGACATAGCGTGCACGGGCTCGCGGGGGCACGGATGCTCACGGAGGGTGATGGTAGAGAAAGCCGAGCTCAGGCAAATCCGGGCGCTAGGACCATTAGCCTAGGTTAAAATAATCCTTTTTTAACCGCGAATTTTGTGCATTGATTTGAGCGCTAATCTCAAATCAAGCCGGGCCGGCTCCTGCCGGCTCGCGACACCGTCACGCTAGCGAGTTCGTTCATCGGCAGCAGTTGTCGACGTCGACCACCACCATCGGCCGCACGAGGTAAGCGCAACATTCAATATAGACATGATAGAGCACGATTCTTTCAGCCAGACTGAATAATTCCAACGCATAGGCGCTCCGTCACATAACCTTGGGTTTTGCATGGCTTCAAGCTTACGCACCGTCATCCACTTTCGAACTCTTTTTGCAGCGAGACTGGTCGCACGGCTTCGGCAGCATCCATCGCGATTGCGTCTTCCTCTTTTCATGGTTCGCGGAATCATTGCGTCACGTCTGCCGCATGTCCGCCGACTTTTTGTCTCGGCCGGCGCCTATTCGAGCTCCCGAACCTTAGAGCGCAACAGCAGCACGGAATCGTTCTGTGCTCCCACTTCCGGCGCTAAGGTATGTGAATATTTAAGATGGTATACTTTACAGGAGACCTCTCGACACTGAATACTAACGATGCTTCATCAATTTCGCAGGATATCGATATTTGCAATGCAGCTCTTCGCTCGAACGCACGGCCAGTGAAGAGAATGGGAAGGGGGCCGACGAAAAGGACCATCACTACCGTTGATCCCAAGCGTCTTGATCCAGAGTCATTTGTGGATGTCTCAGAAATCGCAGACACCACATGGTACATACGGTCCCCGGATATGGATCATGCCAGTGGAGAGTCTTCTTTCGAAATTTCATTCCATCATATTTATGCAGGCGTTGACCATCACGGCGATTCCAGACGCAGGCGCCACCGTCAAAAGCTGCCTGCTGGGACCCGCGGATTCTTATACTATCATGCTAGTCCAAAGGGTCCCTCGCATTCGCAACTCCGCTTCCGCGTCACAGACAACAGTGATCCAGCCAGTTTCTCCAGCGGGCACGATCTTGCCTATGACAAGGGCTACCTATGGTACCTTCCCCTCACAGCCATTGCCTCCCAGCCCTTGAAAGACCCCTTGCTGCACCTCCTTATTCGCGACGGGCTGATCGACGCCAAAATCATCTCGGACCTCCGCAATGCGAACGTGCCCCACAAGCGACTCAAGCGATACATTAGCAGTCTGAGCGAACCTTTTGTAATCGAGTTTGGAATGTACCTCCACAGGATTGCAGTTTATTCGTCGGGGGAGAAACATCTAATCCCGCTCGTTCTGCCCCACTTTGCTTATAAGCTTGTCGGGAGCCCATTGGTACGGCCTTACGATGGTAGGTCCATTTCTGTCCATATCCCTGCGGAACTGATGCTCTGGCGCAATCTTTTCTACAGAGGGATCAGCTCTTTGCCGGTTTGAGCGGTCGACGCTGCCCGAGAATGCGGGAAGACGCGCAGTAGTGTTGCGCCCTTTGAAGATGCTCGTCCCTCCGAAACGTATATCCGACCTGCCTCGAGAGTACGATATGCCGCTGCCGGCCGAAGGCGAGCTCTTTGGAGATATAAAGCCTGGCAGCATGTGGCGCAGAGATCTTGCCAAGGACACATTGATGGGCAGAGTCTTACGGGGTCTGTATGATGCCGACGAGCAGGACGCTGGTAGCCATCTCGGGTAGCGATCCTGTCGTTTCTAGCCATCAAATTGGATTGCTGATTACATGGAGATAACAAGTAATCTGTTACAATATAGATGGAACCATAATTTTCCCCTCAGATCGTCGTCGGTACGTTCCGCACTTCCACTTCCACAAATGCCCCTCGGATTTATAGACTCATTGTCCGCTCCATCTTCTCCGGCCGCGAGAGCGCTCTCCGGCCCAATCACCTCCACCTCCACCGTCCCGCCCCTGCCTTGCCTCTGCATCTCGGCGATCTACACACCGCAGATGAAGTCGCTGGCGACGCGGACAAGAGCCGGCACACACGCGAGGGTGACTTCATCGCGAGGATGCGGCCGAGTCTGGAGCAGAGGTGAATGGCATCGCGGCGCGGACATGCGGACGGTGCCTGCATGAAGAAAGGTAGTGAGCATGTCGCAGCACGCGGAAGAATGGTCTGTGAAATATATCCCTACCATCAGCGCCAGTTTCACGGCGCACATGTCTGTCAGACATAAGGGTGAAAATTGGGTGGTGCACTTACGAAGAACACTTTTTTATGAAGGAGATTTGAAGGTTGCTGTCATGTTGTTCAGGCTAGATTATGGTCTCGGTGCTTCATCATACGTCACAACACTCAGACATGCATAGACATGAGCAGTAATGCAGGTTCTATGGGAAGACTGCCCATTTCATTATTCCTATCAGCACCTGGATCCATGAGGAAGTCGATGCTGCGCAGCAGATCTTTGAACGCGTGTAATGAGGTGTAAACCTGCGAGATGTCTAAGTCGACAGCCAACTTAAAGTTGAAGAGGTGAGCGCCGGTCAATGGACGCCTGTAAAGTTCAGGCACCGCGGCCCGGCGATCTCCGCGATGCATGCGGAAGAGATCTCACGCCAATCTTAGATCACAAATTTCGGTATGTATCTCCTCTTTGCAGCTCGACCAAGTCCCACCACCCCGCTGGCTACGATACGCTCTCCTGCTGGCCATACGAGACATAATTCCCAGTATTTAGTCCAAGGTGAGCGCCCTTCTGTCCATGGAATGACGGTCGTGCGGAGAAGCACGTCGGACAGTCCCCGAACGCGCTTCCGCTCGATCCATTGACCATGAAATTGGATAAATACACGTTCCAGGGCCGCATCAACAAGACGACGACGAACACCATAAGAATTGCGATGGCCATCGATAAGATACATGAGGAGATGACAACGACGCGCAAAAACATAGGGATCAACACGCTCCGGAAACAGCCAGGCAACGATGGGAATCGAGAAAAAGAAAACAAGTATAAAAGCGAAATAAAAGGTAACGTCCATCCAGTCCCACGTATGGCACTGGGGCGCAATTATGTCTGTGGCAGCTTACCACCAACGCATCTCAAGGACGTTTTGAACATCCCCTCTCATTGCCGCCTGTTCCTACGCAGCCCTCCGCTCAACCTTGGCCTTGGCCTTCTTCTGTTCCTCCAGCTCGTGACAGCGTGCAACGCAGCGTCTGGAGTCAACGTGTCTCTTCACGCTGTCCCTGTGGAGCCTCTTTCCACACTTGGGGCAGGGTACCTTCCGGCTGAGGTGTATGTTCTTGATGTGCCGCCTGGTGTCGGCATCGCGCGCTTGGCGCTGCCGGCACACCTCGGCCACCTGCACATACACCGCTTCCCATTTTTGTCTCCCTCTTCGGGCACGATGGCGTCGACTTCCTCTGTCAGGTTGTCGATCAGCTCCTTCCTGCCCATCTTCTTTGCTGCTTCCTCCACTTGCTCGGGGGTCAGATCCTGCTTCCACAGTGGCACAAAATCTGGCGGTAACACCTTCTGCTTTTGCATTCGGGATCTCCTCTTCGGCAGAGCCCTGCTCGGCCCTGCACCCGCCCTTTGAATGATCTCTAAGGAATGGTTGGCGGAGTGTTGTCCTCCGCGGCCGGAGGCCTTGGAGTATTTGATTGGATGGGTCAGGGCCGCAGCTTCTGTCTGATTCGAGATCCCCACATGGGGATCGACAGTCATTGCGACCCTGGCCAGTTGTTTTGAAACCCTCGACCGCTTGACAGGTCGAGGGTCAGTCTGCGCGCTGGTCTGCGCAGTGCTGTGGTCGCCGTCGAACCCGGTGTCAACGGCCTTGCGCTTGCCTATCGCCTTCGCGGTAGGGAACGCAGGGCCCGTTGGCGTCGGCGTCGTCAGCGACACAGACATCACGGAGCTCCTCGACGAGAAGCCCAGTGACGGCGTGTGGCGCATCGCATGCGTCTGGTGCGTTGCATAGGCGGCGCACGGCTCGCGCACCGTCTCCATGTCCCAGATCGTGCTTGGGCTCGTGTGCAGCTGACGCGGGTCGACGCCGCGGCTGATGTCGCGGCTGATGTCGGGCTTGGCGTACGAGAGCGGAGACTGGGCGTAGAGCGCTCTGGCGCCGTTGATGAAGCCAGACGGCGCGGAGTCGGGGTAGGCGATGGGGGCGGGTGCGGGTGCAGTGAGTCTAGGCTCGAAGGAGTAGTCGGGCGCCCGCTGGCAGTAAGTGGCGCCAGCATCGGCGTAGGTGAACATGAGCCCGGGAGGATAGATAGTGTTGGTCGGCTCGGCAAAGAAGCTGGGGTCGTCATTTGGGATTGAGGGAAGATACCCGGGAGGAGGATGGGCGGGTGGCTGGTGCATCTCGTTGTCGACGGCGTAAGGGAATGGTTTGGTGATGGGCGCGGGAGGATCAGTGTTTATCTCGTCTGTCGCGAAGCCGTCCAGGTGGGAGGCGAGGAAGTCCTCGGCGGCCCAGGTCGAAGCATAGGCCGGGATTGTCTGAGCGATCATGGTGAGCAGATCACTCCGCTCGAAAGGAAAGAATTACTCACAGTGTTTGACTGCAAGTTGTCGAAACCCGCCAGTTGGCCACCGGTAAAGCCAGCGGTCATCGCAGTCTGCGTGGTGCGACAACGATGTGAGTGACACACATCTCAAAGCGCGAGGGCGAAAGCGACACTCACCATATTGTTGTAGGTGGAGGCGTTATAGCTCTCTCCACTGCTGTAGCTATTGCTCATGGCCATGGTCATGCCAGATTCCATCGCGCCCTGGGCGAGTGTGGCGGCGCTGATGAGCACCATGGTCCAGCGTCAGAAGTATATAAAATGCTCACCTGGCTCATCCGTGGGCTGTAGGTGATATTTTCTTCGTAGCGGCGGCGGACGAAGAAGTCCTGTAGGATTGGATTGAGCAGGTCAGTTCTGTCATGGTGCGGATCACGACAACGAGCGTTGGCTTACATTGAACGCTTGCTGGTCACGTAAGAAAAATGTGGCCTCATGTCCCTCGTTGATGCTGGCGTTGAAGGTGCCACCCTCGGACTCGGCGGCGGACTCAACGGAGGCAGGGTGGTGGTTGTGGAAGTAAGACATTGCGTAGGGGGTCAGAATTCAGGTTTAGTTGTGGGGAATGGCAAGGTTAATGATGACAGTGGTGTGTTGGAGAGAAAGGCCAGTCGCTTTGCGTTTGCCCTCTTATATACGCCTAGGACCTAAATGTACGTGCAGACTCAACTCCCACCGGAGTCACTTGCGCGCTTTGACCACGCCCCGTTGTGCATAGATCCAATCTCATCAATCCGAGCGGATCCAAATAGGCTGCCTGTGCTCAGGCCCTCAGTACGCCCAGCTCCTGCGGCGCGCTTTGGCGCACTGGTCTGGTCGGACGCGGAGCTTCGCATCGAGCTATGCCTTACTGGTGTATCTGGATCCTAAAGGTCGGCCTTGTTCTGATCATGCAGGGACGACATGTTTAGTGTTGCGGGGGACAGGCGTCGTAAAGGAGAACAAAGGCGGGGCGTAAGTAGTACGTTTCGCCTTTTTCGTAGCGGTCGGTGAAAAGCCCGTGCTTCAGAATCGCCTTCCTGTGCTCGGGACGCAATTTATGGGCATTCGTTGTTCTTTCCCGTCCGCGTGCTGACATCGTTGTGTCTCGCGCTTTGACCTTTGAACGGCTCGGGCAGCATAAGATCACGGAAGCAATTTCTGAGATTGCACTCGCCGATTGGCGCCAGATCATATTGCAGCCCGATCGAGTATCCCTCGGGGCTCAGCCGAGCAAGCTTCGAAGCAAACGAGCACTGCTGCACATCGACATGATTTGCGTTCTCAATCGAGGAACACAGCTTTGATAGCATCCCAAGGTCCTCACAGAGTATCTACGCTCGCTCGCGTTATGGGGATTGATGGCCACGAATGCGACCTCAATATCTTTGATACGAAGCATGGATTAAATACGGGGCACGCGACAGACACGAGGGACGGCGTCAGCACTACGTACAGTGAGCTCTCACACCGATGTTGCGCTGCCCCCTTTCAACTTCTATACGTAGATCCGTGGATCTGAACTTCTATTCCGCACGTGCGCAGGCCTTCCGGGATGATGATCCAGAACATCTACATCAGACGCATCATCACAGCAAGCCTGGCACAGCACCTGGAGCCACGAATAGAGCTTGGCAGAAAGAAGGATTAGAGGGACACGCGGCGCACTGTGGCTGTACGTTCCATGCATGCGTTTCTGAGGGAGCAATCCGGCCACGAAAGGCAAAGCCGTTGCACCCCTGCTGAGAGTGTGTTCGGCAGAACGCTGGCCGTCCCATCCGTGATGATGGCATAGTGGAAAAGAGTTGACAAGGAGATAAGTAGTCACGCCTCAGACGCGAGCGTTAAGACGACAACGCGTTCCTGTAATTGCGAAGGGTCAAGTTGTCAGGATACCACGCACGTCACGGCCTGGTTTACTTGAAGGACGCGTTCCATGAACCGGGATGTCCGTGCACGATCTTTGGAACATACGACCGAAGACGCCGGATAAGATGTACCTGTATTCAGTACTTCCAGCGAGAATATCAAAGATGGATTCACCGTGCATCCTGAACGTGCTCCGGTCAGGAACCATCACGTCCAGAGTATAAGTTTGGGGACCACGTACCGCCTATTGTTACTGCAACCCGTACATATCCAAGGTCTGGGATGGGCATTGTCATGGCGAGCGTAGACTAGTGAGCTGGGTTCTGTAAAAGGTGCTGCAAAGCTGCCTTTATACCAGCGATCAGCGTATCTATCAACTGACGAGGGTACGAAGCGTCTTGTACATTGAGACAGCAAATAAAGACAAGGGATATTGTGTCCAGAATGGCTATGTCAAGAAGCATCAAGTACAAGAACTACCAGCGTTTCGATTATGCGATTTGTCTTGCGGCCAGGAAGGTGGACGGCGTGGCCGCACTGGCACCCTCAGCCCAATGCGTAGAATGTCGTACAGCACGATAGGAGATGATCGATTCGGAGACGGCTTTCTTATTGACAGCGATGCCATAGACCCTGTAGGAGGACTGGCCTGGACAGATTTGAGTCGTTGCATCTTCTAAATCACGTACCATCATGTGCCTCGAAGTAAAGAAAGGAGAACATATATGGCATGAGCAAATGCTCCATAACATTGACGTTGAGCTTGTTATGAGCTGCTCGCACAGACAGAACATAGGTTGAACGGTGTGTTTGAACGGGTTTGAACCCGAAGGTTCAGCGGGAAAATCTCGGAGACTGGCGCGTGACGTGTTGATCAAATTCAACATCTCATCAGCTTCCAACATCGTGTCATCGTCGACTCTCCGAGCTTCAGTATCAGTCAGTGACTTGTGATCTTTCACTTGATCCATAGCTATACCCATAGCTCATCCAGGTAAGTACGAAATAGTGCAGAGCCCAGGCTCTCGGAATCGAAATCACCAATGTTAATAGTCACTCAATTTCACAGTTTTAGCACTCTTCCACGATGAAACTGGCCATACGGCGTTGGCAGTCCCCATCCCTACTTTTTCGGCTCGCCCGAAGCTCTGATTTAAGTCTTTCGCATATCCGCCAACTATCCACCGCCTCATCGCGCGATGGCAATATCGGTACAGGCTCGTTTCGCGATCCAAATTCAGAATATTCGGTATGCCATCGGAGCAGTTTGGAGGCACTAAAGACACTATGTGTACTAATCTCGAACGCAGGATATCGCAACAGGCAATGCTGTTGTTTGTTCAGACGCGAAGCCAGGGAAGAGAAAGAAGAGCCCTCCAAGTGGCCGCCGACAACTACCACCAAATAGGACCATTACCACCCTTGACGAGAGACGTCTTGATTCAGGATGTTTTCTGGACCTATCAGGTCCCACTCGACCAGCATTCAACATATCGTTTCCGGATCAGGACCATCCAGGGCTTTTCAGACTGTTCTACAGAGCAGAACACTTTTATCATGATAAAACACGCCCACATAATCGCTCATTCCCTATTGGAACACACGGATTCTTATACTTCCATGCGAACCCGCAAAGTCCGTTGCATTCGCAACTGCGCTTTCGCATGACAGAAGACAGCGACCCGGCCAGTTTCTCCCACGGACACGATCTTGTGTATGATAAGGGCTACGTGTGGTATGTGCCTCTCATGGGTCTCGCTAAGACCCAAAATCGCTCTTTGTTGCGTCTACTGGCTCAGGATGGGTTGGTCGACGCAAGAACCATTTCTGCTCTTCAAAACTGGAACATATCACGCCCCAATCGAGTCCGACGGCCTCTTAACAGTCTGTGCGAACCATTCGCACTCGATATGTCGGTCATTCGCCCACAGTTGGTGGTTCAGGCTACAGGACAAACCTGTATACTCAATTTTGTACCGCCGTATGCCGCGCATATCAGCAATCTTATCCAGACCAGGTTTTATGGTGGTCAGATCTGTATCTATCATGTCGCATTCGTATGTCACTGACCCCGTGTGTATGGCCAACAGAAGGATTACTCCTTTGCCGGTTCGAACGATCGACCCTTCCCGAGCACGCAGGCGGACGAACACTAGTATTGCGTTTGTTGAAGGTCCTCGTCCCTCCGAAAGTCATCCGTGGTCATCCTTCGTCTGCTCACACGACGCCGCCGGCCGAAGGCGAGCTGTTCAAAAGGCGTGGCCGCGTGTGGTCTCGGGACATCGACCAAGACACAGAAGTCAACAGACTTCTACGCGTTCTGTATGATGCCGACGACGGACGAGAGCCAGGGCAGTCATGACTCCAAATATATCCCTGCGCTTTCTGGTACATCGCACTCGGCCAAGCCATGCCTGACGCTTTGTCTATGATTAAAGTTTAGTACGAAGTGAGTAAAGCTGTACATTCCGAGGTCTTATCGATGGCATAGTCGAAGATACCTCAGATTCCGCGAGCTTCGAAGCAGATCCGCGCCCGCCAAGTAGAAGAGCACTGTAGCCGTTGTGTCGCGTCTCGCACCCATTCGGCGAGGTAGACGATCATGGAGGAAATGTAAGGTGTGATTATGATTGCGTGGAGGCTGGGCGGTAAGGATATCTACAGGCATGTATGAATATGTATAGATCTACGAAGATGAATTATGTTTCTTGCGAAAATGACAGGAAAACAGAAGAAGCCCCAAAAGCAGCCCAAGAGAAAAACCCAAGTACCACTCAATCACTGCGACAGGAAGCCTCAATGGGGAACAATAACTGGGTGGCCGTTCGATGGGAAGTCCAAAACCGCCGGCCCCGCCATCGTCACAAAGTCGTTCGGGATCCGCTCCGTCTCGTTCGTGATGATCAAGTAAGAGAAGCCCGTCAGCGCCTTCGGGATCGTGACGGTATATGGCGCGTTGCCCTCGAGCGGGACGTACGTCGTCTCGAGGCCTTGAAGGAATGCCGCCCAGTAGGTGCCGCTCGTCGCATTCAGCGGGACGAAGTCGAGCTTGATCTGGTGGCCCGCGCCGACGTTGGACGGCGAGACGTGCAGGGGGTTGAAGAGCCGCGTCGGGAGGGGCGTGTTGCTCTGTGGGCAGGAAACAATGAAGTTGGTCGCGAGCGTCCAGACTTGGTCGAGATCAAGGGGCGTCTGCGCAGATAAGGCGGAGGTAAGGGTAGTTGTGTATATGGGAACGAAAGGCGACGGACCTCCCATGCGCTGTATACTGGGCTTGCTCCGCGGATGACACCGCTAATCCAGGCAGACTGGCGTGCCTTTGTGCCGAGAATAGAGGCGGCGGCGACGTGCAGGTCCTGAAACGAACGGAGCTGAGTCAATGCCACCGACTGGACTGCGGACGGTGTACCTGGTTGCCGAGGTACTGCAGGCCGGAGGTATACACAGCAGTGCTGGTCGTTTCAATGATGTCGCTGATTTGAACGAATGTGGAAATGTCCTCGACACCGCTATTGGCATATCGTTAGCGCCCTGATGCGACCGTCTGGAGAAGGCAAGGACTTACAAGTCGAACGTGCAGGGCTGGGGCGTACCGCTTCCTAGCACTGATTGCAAGCCGTCAATGTGTGCTTGGGCGTTCGCGGCGACTTGCTGATAGAAGGAGTACGTGGACTTTGGGTAGCCTGCCTTGTCAAAGGCGTTCTGGGAGAAATTTTTGAGACCGGAGGTAAAGAATGAATGTTCCATTTGTTCGAGAACTGTGGCGAAATTGAGGATGAGGAAGTCCATCTCTATGTGAGGAGGAAACAGTGAGAAATAAAATTACAGCAAGCGACGAGGCGACTCACCAGTGAAATTAGTGGGGATTACGATAGATGGCCGCGTGAAGCCATTGTCGTTGGCACGCTCGGCGAGCGACCATCCCGGTCTACTGGGGGCTGAAACGGGCTTCTCAGAAAGCCATCCAGCTTCGACCCATGGTACGAACAGAGTAGCTCCGAGAGCGGCAAATGCGACCTTGAACTGCATGATTCACGAAACCGGCGGACGGTTAGAATGATTGATGAGAGGAATGAAGGAGAAATGAGGATGGAGGCGAAGCATGGCTCTCTTTATACGACCATCCCAATGAAGCTGTCCGTTCATTTTGTCAGGCTGTCCTCGACGGCGGAGAGATTGCTCAATTCACTGGTCGTACCAGCCAGGGCTTCACAGGTTCAACGGGTCCGGATGATTTCCTGTCACTATCCATCAAACGCGTTAGTGCTCTGCGAAGGGTTATATTGTCGTATCAATACGAGTCCAGGACTGACAGCTCCCTACGGTACCTATGCTAGGCCAACGTCGCTGGTCGCAGTGCTTGATCGTGCGCCACCGACCGCTCCTGTAAGTGGCGGCTGTGAGTGCGCGCTGTCCGTCTGCATCGCCCGCCGCGACGAGTCTGGATACAGAACTGATGCGTTTATGGCCGCCCAACACGGCCTTTCCGAATCATACAGTCGTGAGACTGACAAGGCCGTGTGCCAAGAGCGAACGCACAAGTTCCTGGGTGTTGCCTGTGCGACTGATGCCTGTAATTCTGGGCGAAGGCACCGAGGCCGAGCTATGTACATAGGATTGAGACGTCAGTATGTGACAGATAGCATGTAAGGTAGTTACCAGGAACCAGGACAGGCTTGTCGTGTCGGCCTGATCTTCGGATCCCGATCGAAATGCTCACAGGGCCCACGCGGGGAGAGGGGACATTGCACCATGGAGACGCCTCAACGAATGGCCAAAACACGTTGAAGGGATAATAGAGATGCGATGAATTTACCACCGGACTTGCCCTGTTTGTACTTATCATCATTCCCAGGAGGAAGCTCACCCGGGCACTGGGGCGTACTATGCATGAAGTATTCTCGGTGCCATGCCAATTCGCCTGATGAGCGGGTACTTCTGCACAGCATGTTGAGGCCCGTCGAGGCCCCGTTCAGACTCAATTATACGATCTTTTAAATCTGGAATAGGCTCCAGACACCTTCACTGTCCCGTATCAAGAAATCCTGGGCTGAAAGAAAGGCATGATCACTATCCTCGCATTGTATAATGTCATTGGAAGCGTACCTCTGGGCCAGACTCATTCTCCGCAATCCCAAGCTCACGGTGCAACTATCATTCGCGGACAAGCAAAAAAAAGTGGATGGCGATCCTTGAAAAGCAACGGTTATGTGAAAACGGTGGTCGAAATGTATCAAGAGATGGTCAATGGCACGTCAGGGCAACATCAGGCAAACAGCAGATGCGCGAAAGCTAGTTCACTGAGTTTCACCAACCTTGCGACAGCTTTTGCTGGCCACGACGATGAGATGTACGATCACCTCCAAAGTCATGGGTGGGGGCATCATCCTCGATCCTGATGCCGGCCGGAAAACGTCAGAGAGTTTTCGCAACCACCCGAGTCGGACTCAGACTCGGACTCGATTCGTGGAGTGCCAAGCCCGACTAGGATGGCTGGGACTCCAGTTTCGGATTGTACTAGCAAGGGGACACCATGATCTGACATAATCAGCACACAGCGGCGACGCGTTCAGGTATGAGAGAAGTCACTCAGTAGAGAAGATGATACAATAGAGAAGGATAATAAAGACCTGTAACAGGACAAATATGTGTTAGTGAAGGGGATCCATGGAACGATTGGTGAGATGATGAGGATGTGATGGTAACGAATTCTAAACGACAACTGAAGTCATACTACCGATATCCTTGCAGGTGACCGCATTTCGCCACGACTTGTCGGCAGAACGGGCCGAAATTGTGCTAGGGTTGGCGGTGGGAAGAAGTGGAGCGACTGGCGGAACTTAGGGTTTGACCAGCCCCGTCCGAGTCGGAGGGCTGCAAAAACTCCCTATCGTCAGAACGAAGGTCTCAGCAGACTCTAAGATAACATCCGAAGGACATGGAGCTACTTACTGCCATCCGGCACCTCGCCTGCAAACATAAGCTAACCAGAGCTACGACAAATTTTCCAATGAGCATGAGAAGATTTTCCTCCTGTAGGCAATTTGCCTCCATTATGTATTACTGTAAGAAAGCGTGATCCAGGCCGATTGAACGCGTATTCCATGCCGCTACAACACGCCTTCTACGCCGCAACAGCGCGCGCCTCCCATCGGCCGGCGAGGAAAGATAGTGATCGAGAGATTGGAAGCTGCCAAAGCGACCCCTTCTCTGGCGTTGGGATAATGAACGAATTGCGCAAGATCGTAGGCGATATGCGTCCTGAGTGCGATGCAGACGTTGTCTAATTCGCAAAGCAGGCGTCGAAACAAACGGCCGTGGATATTGGTGTACACAAAGTAAACTTCGAAGACTAGTCACGGCAGCCTGGATGCTTATCAAATCTTGCTGCAGTCATATTACTATATTAGCAAGAAATGGCATGATCTCCGCTCAAACATTCTGCCGTTTTGTAAGTCTTCGAAATACCCAAATGATTGTACGGCGGCCAGCCCAGCGGCCGCCATGCAGGGTTCTATGTATTATAAAAGATGCTTGTGCGACGGTCACCCTGTATCGCTTCAGAATTGCGTCTTTCTTCCTTCTCCACGACAAGACATGGCCAGCACTGACCAGCATGTCGATGTCAAGGCGGACCCCATCCACGAGCAGGTAAGGCCGATCAATGAGAAGGCAGGGTCGAAACTGCCTGCGGGGACGGAGACCAACAGGCAGCGAAGCATGTTGAGGTCGGTATGTCTCGTTGCGGCGTGTACGACTGCAATGGTGGTGAATGTACGCGCATGCTGTGTTTTATTCATGGTTTAACCTGACAATTTGACATAGTTATTGAATGTGACTTCCGTGACCATCGCACTCCCCACTATCGGGAAAGACCTGAATATCGCGCAACAGAAGTTACAATGGTTGGTATCCGCATATGCCTTGAGCTCGGTGAGTCGATCCGTTTCTGTACCGAAGCATGGACGCCTGAATTAATTACGTCTAAGGGCTGTCTTCTTCTGGTCTTTGGACGCGTCGCCGACCTCTATGGTCGCAAAAAGACCTTTATCGCTGGTTTTCTCAGTATGCTGGCCTTCTCGCTCGGTTGCGGATTCGCACAAAGTACGTCTCTGCTTCAGTCCCTAGAAATAGATCTGGAGTTCTTCCTCTCATTCAGACGAAATCACGCTCGACATCCTCCGCGGCTGCCAAGGCATAGGCGCCGCCGCCGTCATCCCCGCATCTGTCAGTCAACTCTAAATCATATCACTCTTCTTGCGTGCTGACGTCTCCTCAGCTCGGGATTCTGGCGCACGCATTCCCCCCTTCGCACGCGAGATCCATCGCCTTTGCGACCTTCTCGGCCGGAGCGCCCGTGGGAGCGGCCTTCGGTATGACCCTGGGAGGCGTCCTTACACAGCTCTCGCAGTAAGCCCAAACTCCGAGATATATATACCTTTGGGTCTGGCTCATCATTCGCAATACAGCACCACATGGCGTTCGAATTTCTATCTCGCCGCTGGCCTCTGCGGGCTTGGGATCATTGCGGGCCTGATCAGCATTGACGCGGATCACCCCTCGATGGAGGACGACAAACGGATCGACTGGCTCGGCGCCCTGCTCATCACGGCCGGCCTCGTCCTCGTCGTCTTCGTCTTGAGCGACGGCGAGCTGGCGCCCCAGAAGTGGAGCACGCCCTGTACGTCGTCGTTCGCTCGTCGTTGTGCTCCTGCTCACAGTCTACAGACATCATCGCCTTGCTGATCCTCGGCGTTCTGCTGGTCGTCGCCTTCGTGTTCTGGCAGCTCTATCTGGAGCGCGTGCAGGAAGCCTCTTTCAAAGAACCCGCCCCGCCGGCGCAGGCGCGCTCTTTTTGGACGCCTCCGCCATTGTTGAAGATGTCGATGTGGAAACGCGCGAACGGCCGCTTCGCGGTGATGCAGATCATCGCGTGTGTCAACTGGTGTTGCTTCATGAGCTGGAGTTTCTGGGTGCAGGTATGTCGCGGTCGGCGTGCAGCGTGGCCATGTGTCTGACGACCCCGCAGCTCTTTTATCAGGACTATCAGCAGCTGTCGCCAATTCTGACGATGGTCCGCATGTTGCCTATGTTTGTGACTGGCCTTCTCTGCAACATCGTGATCGCATTGGTGATCGGCCACGTTGACGTGCTGTTCATCATCGGTGAGACTCCTCCATTTCAGGGATGAGCGTCTGCTGACCATTGCTCTTCCGCAAATGCTAGTCGCCGGCACCCTTCTCACCAGTGTCGCCAACATCTTCTTCGCGGTCATCAAGTCGGACGCGTCCTACTGGGGCTCTGGCTTCCCCTCCGCCATCCTCTCCGTCTTCGGCGCGGACTTCGTGTTCGCGACGGGCACGATCTTCATCGCGAAGATCTGCCTCCCGCATGAGCAGAGCGTCGCGGGCGCGCTGTTCCAGACGATGACGCAGCTCGGCACGGCGTTCGGCCTCGCGATCACGACGATCGTGTTCAACCGCGTGCTGGCGAGCCAGTCGCGCGACCTCGGAGTCGCAGTCAATGATGCGGGCACTAATGCGCCGCTGCCGGCGCAGCTGAAGGCGTATCAAGCGGCAGAGTGGGCGGCCTTTGCATTCGGCATTCTCGGTGCGTTTTTTGGGTTTCTAGGCACTGTTCCTTCCCATGAGTTCTCATCGTATTATGGTAGGCATGTTCCTTGCTTTCTTCTTGCATGGCGTAGGCATTGTCGGCCACCCCGGTCCCGCGAAACCAAGCACCGATGAAAATGAAAAGACGCTCACCCCAGATGACGAGAAGGTTTAGATGGACTGACTGCAACCGACTTACGAGGCGCAAATTAGACGCACGGTTATACCTGCATTTCACGACGGCATCTCACACTCACAGTATCCTATATCCACACAGTGGTCTATTCACGTATAATATGCTTTCCCTGGTCCTCATATGTCATGATGTGTTTCTCGGTCATTAAGTAGTTATAGACAACTCTCCTGAGGGAATAGACGAGTCACTTTCTATCGATGACACAGCGGCAATGGCTGGACGACTTGACGCTGACACTAAGGCCTTAAAATTTCTGACAGAGCCACACTGTGGCTCTACCGCATGCGGAATACAGATATCGCAGGATACATTTGAAGTCATGACTGTCCTGGCGGTTCTTCAGCGTCAGCATCGTAGAGAATACGTAACACTCTGCCCTTCCTTGTGTCCTTGTCAAGATCTCTATACCACACACCTCTACGCATCGTAAAGAGCTCGCCTTCGGCCAGCAACGTCGTGCGGGCAGCTCGAGGAGGATCAGGGACGAGTTTCGGAGGCTTGAGGATCTTCAACAGGCGCATCACTATTACTCTCATAAACGGAGACAGAACGTTTTCCTTCTGCTTTGGTTGAGGACACCAGCAGGAACAAGCGCCGCGCCGATCTCGATCTGGGAAGATCAGAGGTGATCGCCGAAGACAGACGCAAATCCCGAATGTCCGGGACGTCACAGCCGGGTCCGAAAAAATTGTCCGTTGGGCGGTGTGGGTCTCGACGACCTACTCGACCATCTACTCGACGACGTCGTAGAGGAAGGAGTTCGGGAAGTGCTTCTTGATATCCTTTTCGATGTACGAGTACGGCGTGAGATAGGTGATGTCGGTTTTGTCGGTAGTGCCAGCACCTCCGTTTAGCATCCCGAGGATGCGGCCTTTCCTGTCGAGGACAATCGAGCCAGAGTCGCCAGGGGCAGAGAAAGGACCGTTTGCGTTACCGTAGGGGAGGACAGCTCTTTCCATCGATATCTCCTTGATACCGTACTCGTTGAAGTTGCGAGTGAAAGACTCCATTCCCGTGACCCGACCGATGGTAGTGCCTGTCGTCAGACCGTGCTTGACGACGAGAAGACCCTCTTCCCCGTTGGTGTCGAGCTGCTTGGGGTTGCGAATCTCGTCGGGCTGGATAACGCCATACACTTGGAGAAGACCGTCTTCCGGGTACTCGTAGTCGGCCTGGTCCTCCGGATGGGGGAACATAATCTTTCCATAGTCCAACGACGAGAGGTTGCCACCTACGGGGGGAATATCATAGTCAGCCAAAACTACGAGATGATACGATACCGGCCAAGACGGAAAACATACCAATGTAGACCTTGTTGCCCTTGAACGTAGACCAGTCGAACTTGTCGTCGTAGAGCTCGATGAGGGCCCAATCGCGGGTTAGCCCCTGGGGCGGGACGTTGACGGCGATGGGCTCGACGTGGACGACCTCGCCAATTACGCGCTGCTCCGGGATCGTCCATCGCTTCGAGATCTCGTTATGGAACGTATCGATCTCGACGATCTTCGCCTTCGCCTTCTCCACCAGGCCTAAGTGCTTATTCCGGCTACTGGTGACCTTCGCAGACTCTCCCTCCTTGGGCTCGCCCAGCCTACGAAGCACGGTCTCCCAGTCCTTGATGGAGCGGTCCTGGTCACCGATGGCGCCCATCATGCTCTCGATGGCGTTGGCGTAGCCCGAGGTGCCGAGGGCGATGACCTGCTCGCGGGGCTGTTTCTTCTTCTTGCGAGCTAGGCCCGTGTTGGGATGGACGGGAGGAGGTCGAGCGACGTGGGCGCAGGTGAGGAGGAAGACGCGTTTGCTATCACTGCTCTCGCGGAGATACAGAGCGCCGGTACCTTCGTAATGGGGAGTCTTCAGGGGCGCGATGAAGAAGCCTAACGTGGGAGCGAAAGGCTCGCGGAACTCGGGGACAGTGTCATTGAGGGGGTCGAATGAGAGCATCTTGGGGCCACCGGAGTGGGTGACAACGGATTCGCGGAAGCCGATCTCGAAGCCGCTAAAGCCAGCCAGACTTATGAGGTAGGTGACGGCATCGGCCACGGTGTTGGCAAGCTCGTAGGCGAGAGACTTGGGTTCGACCCCGATCCAAATCAGGAGCGGGCTGAACTTTTCCTGCCCAGCCTCTGCGAAAGTGAGGCAGTCTATCGACGTCCAAAGAACGTCCTTGTCGCCGAGCAAGTCACAAACGCGCCTGCCAAGCTCAGGCCAAGTAGGTTGCAAGGGATGGCCGTGAACACCACGAGCTTCTCGGATGATCCTCTGTGACTCAGGACCGGTGCGTACGGGCCAGGCCTGCCCGTTCTTGTAGACGCACAGAGCGCCGCTGGGGGTGCCGTAAAAATCGTAGCCGGCATTGGGGTAGAAGGCGGAGAGGCGATCCGCGTCAGAGACGGACTCCTCGTCGTCATCGAGGCTGAGATTGGAAAATTTGTAGGCAGTGGGGTAGGCGACGAGGGTCATGGTAGGAGAGACGGGATATAAGACATCCTTGCAGGATTCGAAGAAGACCTCATCGACTTCGAAGGGGGTTCCGTGCGACACTAGAGAACGAACGGTCAGCAACGAGAAGAGACTCCAAAGGTTAAAAAAGCTTACTGGCTGCGAGCCTTCGGATCTTTGTAGCGAAAGGGTAGGAAGCAGAGAGGATGTCGTTGGTAGACGACGGTATAACTGGATTAGATGGAGAGGAAACGTAAAGGTAAGCATACGACGAGATAGGAAAAAAGGCCCAGGGAACGCACCCGAAACCAGAAGAAAAAAAGCCGAGAGACAGAGACAAATGAAGAGGCAGAGACGGAAGGAGAGGGAGAGAGCAAAAGAAAACGAACGGTCCGAGCAGATCAAAAAAGAGCTACTGTGGCTGACCCAGAAGCGGATCACCGCGACCTGCTAAAAGCTTGATACTGGCACAACGCACGGCAGAGTGAATATCGAGGTCAGTGAAGCTGGCAGCTGGCTGGATGATTTGACGTTGCTTTGCGCTTACCTGTCAAAGATGTAGCCATAGAGCAAACTGAGTCACGACCAGAAACGTTCACTTCAACGTCGAAGTCAGGATAAACGGCGTTGGACGACGTCGCCGGCGTGCCGGGTTCCCGACGGCTCCGGCCGGCCGGCCCCTCTGGTGAGCGTTCAAACGTTCAAACCTTCGTCGTTGACATACTCAGTAATAGGCTAGCTTCGAGATTCAAGTTGGCTTCCATCAATATCCACGCTGAGCATGCCTCCGAAGTCCGCAAAGAAGAAAGGTGCCCCGAGCAAGTCAGGTAGCGGCGACGTCGCGATCTTAGTTGACCCTCCCTATCTCTATCTTGGACCACGATCGTCCGCCTCTGCCTCGTTCCTTTCCACCCACGGCATCACCGATGTCCTCAGCATCGGTGCTACGCCCCCTCTTACTATTCCGAACATCAAATACCATCGAATCTCTCTCATTGACGACTCAGCATTCTCCATCGAACAGGTTATCGTGGATGCAAGTCACATCATCGCCACAGTTGCCGCCAACCCGTCAGGACGTATATTCGTACACTGCTCCGCCGCGATATCGCGATCGCCGACGGTCGTAGTTGGCTACCTTCTGACGAGGAAGAACATGTCGCTGAAGGATGCGTTGGGAAGGCTGATCAGAGCGAGACCCGCCATCTGTCCCAATCCCGGTTTCTTGGCGCAGCTGAAGGACCTCGAGTTGAGGACATGCGGGGAAGCCTCTCTCGACGTTGTTGCTTTGCCAGCGAAGAAAACGGATCGAGTGGCTCTCTTCAGCGAAACTGGCTGATATGAGATCGTTCGTGGTGTGAGTACCATTGACAGTCCTTCGCTAAATTATATCTGCTGACGGTAATCTGAGTAAAGAGGGATAATATAGGAGCTACAGGAGGTTGTACCGGTGCGTTTACTGCTCCCTGGTCGCAACATAATATGTACAGTAGCTAGCCGTGGGTAAACAAGAAGGTCGCGTTCCTGCGTCGAAATTCGCGAGTGCCAGTATTGCTGACGAACTCGACAGTGTGGCCATCGTGGTACCGTCTTCTATATACAGTTCTCGCCGTCGCGTCGCATGTGTTGTCCTTTAAAAGCGAAGCCTTACTCGAAACTGACCCCACAAAGTTCACAGCATGGAAGTCGTCATCTGGCTCGTCCACGACGATGGGGTAGATGGGCCCGAGGAAGAGGCCAACGAAGGCGACGGCCATGGCGCCGGAGACGAGAGATGGGACGAGACCGCGCGCATCCTGCCCAACTCACTCTTCACGTGCTTCATCGGCTGGATCACAGCCTTTGGATGGACGAGCTGCAACACTGCTGCTCGCGCAGGAGCGCGTTTACAGCCACTGTGCGTCAATTTGTGGTCTTGTTCCTTATTCTACTCGTGGCTCATGATGCGTTGACAGGCTTGTCGCGATGATGGATATGATGGCGCTGCTTTGAGTCTTCATCCCGAAGGCCCATGTCCTTCGCGGACTAGGAGCTCGGGCCTGTAGTTCTATGCAGGAACGGAAATCACATTCGTAAAAGTCGAGGTGTTAGCATCATCGGCGTAAGAGGGAGTCGCCACAGAAGTTCTTAGCTCTTGTGTCCGTTGCATGCTAGTGCGTATGCCAGAATCTATTCCACGATTCGTGCCGGAAAGCGTTGGACTTGAAATCATGGCTGTCGATCCCGTCGAACGAAGAAGATCAGATTCCGCCATGACTCCAGAGCTCCGTGGCGATGTCTGGCCCAGGAAGGACACGTATATTCCTTGGATTGAAAGCGCAAATGTTGTTTTGATTCAAAGCTTGGCAACCCAAGGCATGCTCAATCGGGTCAGGATCTGATCGGGCACCAGATGCGATGAGATCTATGGAGAGATTGCGTCCGTGATGCCCCTTCGTGCTGCTCGAACCGTTCGAACACCACAGGTACAACGACGGGTCTGCAAGCGGAAGCGGAAGTTCAAAGCGTGGCCAACATCCAATTTTTGAGCACAGGAAAGCGACCCTGACGCACAAGTCCTCCGCCGACCGCCACAAACATGGCGGGATTCAAAACGCCCCGCCATTTTCCGCCCTTACTCAGCCTGAGGAGGATAGGCACGTTCCTCTGTATTAACTAGAGCAAACCGGTCGTCGGGACCCAGATACACGATTAAGGTGTACGTCGTCCACGGTTTTCCGTGCGGAGGAGTGCTGTGCTTCAAAGCGCACTGGGCGTACTGAGGGCCTAAGCGAAGGTGACCCGTTTGGATAGGTTGGACTGATGAAGATTGAATTAAGCACAATGGGGCGTTGTCAAGGCGTGCGGACGAGTCGGGATGCTGTGACAAGCGACTCTACGTGTACCTCTTGAGGCCGTATATAAGAGGGTGATAGCGAAGCGACCGACCTTTTTCCTTCCAACATGCCGTCTAGATCCTTGACCTTGACTTCCCACAGCAATCACGCACCAAGCACCATGTCTGACGCCAAGATCCATCTATCTTCCGGGTCTAGTGCTCAGACCAGCGAGGACGTTCTCAACCCAACCCATTGGGAACTGAAGGCCAATTTTGCACATCAAACTGGCGAGCTCAACGTGGACGAGCAGGGCGCGGACGAGACCGACTTGCGCAAGTGGATGTGCATGTGGTCTGGGTGCAAGACCAAGCCCATGGGCCGACCATCTGATATTCTTCGGCGCATCAAGAACGAGCATCTCCTGAAAGAATACCTACCCTGTCCGTATAAATGTGGGTACAAGGGTCGCGGAGATGCGCTCTAGAGGCATCTTGACAATCAAGTCTGCCTCAGACGGGCGACGAAGGCGGCTTCAAGGACGGTCGCTGCGGCCGCGAACGAGAGGGCCCAGAGCAACACACAGCAGTGAGAAGTGAGTGGAAAGCTTAGAGATCCGGCTGAGATAGGACGGAGATGTGACAAGGAATGAGCATGAATGGATGGGGAGGGAAGCTTTTAAGGAGGCGCGTCTCCGACGCGAGCGCGCGAAGAGGCATGAAGGCGATGCAACTCGTCGTCGGAAGGCAGGAACGTTCAACATGTTCTTGAGAGATGTTGATGGTAAGCTGTCATGGACCTAGCTACTTACCTGCCGATATTCCCTTCTATACTATTTCGACTTTCTCGTTTGGCATTATTTCATGGAAGTTTCTGGGGAGTGTTGATCCCTGTGTTTTTTCATGGTATCATAGTATCCTTGTGTCTTCTTATCGATGGCCATCGCCATTGTTTCTGGCGTTCGTTATTGCCTTGTTCCTGCTGAATCTCTGACATGCCCGCGACGTGTATTTATTCAACTTCGTTGTCAATAGTATCCAGGAAGAACGGAGCGGTTGCTCATCTGTAGTAAGTGTTATTGCTCGTCCATGGCAAGCAAAGCAGTCCGTCGCGCCGCGCACGCGCTGGCGGGGCGAAAGTGACTTCAAGTTGGTCCAAAGTTGATCGAGCTGCAAGAATCTGTGATCTAGACTGGTGACCGAGTCTCTCGAACACAATGACGGACAAGTCGAGTATTATGTCCCTTATCATACACAAGATCATGTCCACGGGAAAACCCGGCCGGGTCGCTGTCTTCTGTCACGCGGAAGCGCAGCTGCGAATGTAACGGACTTTGCGGGTTCGCATGGAAGTATAAGAATCCGTGTGTTCCTACAGGGAATGGGCGATTACGTGAGCGTTTCTTATCACATTGAAAGTCTCTTCCCCTGTAGAACAGTCTGGACAGCCCTGGGTGGTCCTGGCCCGGAAACAAGATGTAGAGATTTGGTATGGTGGGACCTGACACGTCCAGAAAACATCCTGAATCAAGACGTGTCGGGTCAAGGGTGGTAATTGTCCTATTTGGTGGTAGTTGTCTGCCACTTAGAGGGCTCTTCTTTCTCTTTCCTGGCTTCGCATTTGAGGAAGGAACAGCGTTGCCTGTTGCGATATTCTACGTTCGAGATTAGTACGCATAGTATCTTTAGTACCTTCAAACTGCTCCGATGGCATACCGAATATTCTGAATTTGGATCGCGAAACGAGCCTGTACCGATGTTGCCATCGCGCGATGAGGCGGTGGATAGTAGGCGGATATGCGAAAGACTTAAATCAGAGCTTCTGGCGAGCCGAAAAAGGAGGGATGGGGACTGCCAACGCCGTATGGCCAGTTTCATCGTGGAAAAGTGCTAAAACTGTGAAATTGAGTGACTATTAACATTGGTGATTTCGTTTCCGAGAGGTTGGGCTCTGCACTATTCTGTACTTACCTAGATGAGCTATGGGTATAGCTATGGATCAAATGAAAGATCACAAGTCACTGACTGATACTGAAGCTCGGAGAGTCGACGATGACACGATGTTGAAAGCTGATGAGATGTTGAATTTGATCAACACGTCACGCGCCAGTCTCCGAGATTTTCCCGCCGAACCTTCGGGTTCAAACCCGCCGTTCAGACACACCGTTCAACCTATGTTCTGTCTGTGCGAGCAGCTCGTAACAAGCTCAACGTCAATGTTATGGAGCATTTGCTCATGCCCTATATTTTATCCTTTCTTTACTTCGAGGCACATGATGGTACGTGATCTAGAAGATGCAACGACTCAAATCTGTCCAGGCCAGTCCTCCTACAGGGTATGGCATCGCTGTCAATAAGAAAGCCGTCTCCGAGTCGATCATCTCCTATCGTGCCGTACGACATTCTACGCATTGGGCTGAGGGTGCCAGTGCGGCCATGCCGTCCACCTTCCTGGCCGCAAGACAAATCGCGTAATCGAAACGCTGGTAGTTCTTATATTTGATGCTTCTTGGCGTAGCCATTCTGGACACAATAGTCCTTGTCTTTGTTTGCTGTCTCAATGTACAACACGGTTCGTACCCTCGTCAGTTGATAGATACGCTGATCGCTGGTATAAAGGCAGCTTTGCAGCACTTTCACAGAACCCAGCTCACTAGTCTACGCTCGCCATGACAATGCCCATCGCCAGATCTTGGATATGTACGGGTTGCAGTAACAATAGGCGGTACGTGGTCCCCAAACTTATACTCTGGACGTGATGGTTCCTGACCGGAGCACGTTCAGGATGCACGGTGAATCCATCTTTGATATTCTCGCTGGAAGTACTGAATACAGGTACATCTTATCCGGCGTCTTCGGTCGTATGTTCCAAAGATCGTGCACGGACATCCCGGTTCATGGAACGCGTCCTTCAAGTAAACCAGGCCGTGACGTGCGTGGTATCCTGACAACTTGACCCTTCGCAATTACAGGAACGCGTTGTCGTCTTAACGCTCGCGTCTGAGGCGTGACTACTTATCTCCTTGTCAACTCTTTTCCACTATGCCATCATCACGGATGGGACGGCCAGCGTTCTGCCGAACACACTCTCAGCAGGGGCGCAACGGCTTTGCCTTTCGTGGCCGGACTGCTCCCTCAGAAACGCATGCATGGAACGTACAGCCACAGTGCGCCACGTCGTGTCCTTCTAATCCTTCTTCCTGCCAAGCTCTATTCGTGGCTCCAGGTGCTGTGCCAGGCTTGCTGTGATGATGCGTCTGATGTAGACGTTCTGGATCATCATCCCGGAAGGCCTGCGCGCGTGCGGAATAGAAGTTCGGATCCACAGATCTACGTATAGAAGTGAAAAGGGGGCAGCGCAACATCGGCGTGAGAGCTCACTGTACGTAGTGCTGACGCCGTCCCTCGTGTCTGTCGCGTGCCCCGCATTTAATCCATGCTTCGTATCAAAGATATTGAGGTCGCATTCGTGGCCGACAATTCCCATAGCGCGAGAGAGCGTAGATACTCTGTGAGGACCTTGGGATGCTATCATAGCTGCATTCCTCGATTGAGAATGCAAATAATGTCGATGTGCGGCAGTGTTCGTTTGCTCCGAAGCTTGTTCGGCTGAGCCCGAGGCATACTCGATCGGGCTGCAATCAGAATCTGGCGCCAATCGGCGAGTGCAATCTCAGAAATTGCGTCCGTGATCTTATGCTGCCCGAGCCGTTCAAAGGTCAAAGCGCGAGACACAACGATGTCAGCACGCGGATGGGAAAGGACAACGAACGCCCATCAACTGCGTCCTGAGCACAGAAAGGCGATCCTGAAGCATAGGCTTTTCACCGACCGCTACGAAAATGGCGAAGTGCACGACGCCCCGCCTTTGTCCTCCTTCTTGATGCATGTCTTCCGCGACACTAAATACGTTGGCCCTGCATGAATCAGAACAAGGCCGGCCTTTAGCTCTAGGATTCAAATAGACCAGTAAGGCATAACTCGCTGCAAAGCTCCGCGTCCGACCAGGCCAGTGCGCCAAAGCGCCCCGCCGGAGCTGGGCGTACTGAGGGCCCGAGCACAGGCAGCCTATTTGGATACACTTGGATTGATGAGATTGAATCTATGCACAACGGGGCGTGGTCAAAGTGAGCAAGTGACTCCGGCGGGAATTGAATCTGCACGTACGTTTAGGTCCGAGGCGTATATAAGAGGGCAAACGGGAAACGACTCGCCTTTCTCTCCAACACACCACTGGATTTGCCCCACAATCCAACCTCTACGATGTCGCAACAACGCTTCTCCCCTGCCTCCTCCGCCGTTGAGTCTAAGGACGTCATGTACAACGATGGTGACAACACCACCTTGTACCGCATGATGGCTGCTTTCAATGGCAGCGTTAACAACGGCTACGACGCCGCATCGTTCTCCCCCGGCCAGAAGGCCTTCGAGGTAATTCAATGCTCATGGCTGTGATCCGCGCCAGGACAGAACTGACCTGCTCGATACTCAAGGACTTCTACGATGGCGACCGCGCCCGCCGCTACGAGGGAAACATCACATACAACCCATGCATGAGCAAGGTGAGCGCCTCGCATACTCTGCGACGCTGGAGCGTGGCTCATCGTTGCCGCCACACTCGCCCAGGGCACGATGGACTGCGGCACAAATATGGCCACGGGTCATGATAACAACAATAGAGGGGGCTACGATGCCCTGACCTACGACAATATGGTGAATATCGCTTTCGACTCGTCTGAGATGCATGTCACTCACATTCTTGTTGCGCCACGCAGACCGCGATGAGCGCTGGCCTTATCGGTGGCCAGCTTGCTCTCTCCGATAATCTGCAGCTCGATACTGTGAGTACTATATGCATAAGAAGCGAGACGAGCCGCTCACCGTACCCATTCAGGCACCTCCCGCTCATGCCTCAACTTGGAACGTCGAGGATTTCCTCACCTCCTTCACGACGATGAACACCTATCCTCCCGCGCCCTTTCCCTACATCATCGACGAGATATACCCGCCTCGCAACCACCCTTCCCCCGGTTATCCGAACTCCATCGCTAACGATTATGTTGGCTCTTTCGCCGAGCCCACGATCATTCCCGCGCCCGTATACTCCGGGCCCATGCTCACCGCCGCGTACGACAGCCCCACTCACCACCAGCTCGAGCCCATTTCCATCCTCAGGCCCATGCTCACCGGCGCCGACGCCAGTGCCGCCTACACCAATACCGCACCCGTCTGCTCTGGGCCCACGCTCACCACCCCGGCCCACGCTGCCTATCCCGAGCGCGCACCCCCGACTTCTTGACCGACGCCGGCGCACTCTACACTTCGCCCCAGCCCGCATCTCAGTACGCCCAGCCCAACATCGGCGCGGCGGGCTACAGCATTGACCCGCGCCAGCTGCACGACAGCTTCAGCACGATCAGCGACCCGCAGACGGCGTACGAGGCGCCCGTCGCCTACGCAGCGTACAAGGCGTATGCATCGCTGGGCACGCCCTCGCTGGGCTGCATGTCAGGGAGCTCCGCATCCTCCGCATCGCCGACGACGCCGACGGGCCGAGCATTCCCATCGGCGCGCGCTTTGGGCAAGCGCAAGGCCGTTGGTGCTGGGTTCGATGGCGACCACCGCACTGCACAGACCAGCGCGCAGACTGACCCTCGGCCTATCAAGCGGCCGAGGGCTTCAAGTCAAGCGGCCAGGGTCGCAAGCACTGTCGATCCCCGTATGGGGATCTCGAATAAGACAGGAGCTGCGGCCCTGACCCACCAACACGTAAACTCTGCGGCCTCTGGCCGCGGAGGACAAACCCCCGCCAACCCTGCCTCTGAGGTTTTACTTGGAGTGGGCGCAGGGCCTAGCAGAGCTCTGCCCAAGACGCGATCCCGATGGCAGAAGAAGAAGGCGATACCAGTCCAGAAACAGGAATTTATCCCACTCTGGAAACAGGGTCTGACTCCCAAACAAGTGGAGGAAGCGGCGAAGGAGATGGACAAGCAGGAGCTGATCAAAAACCTGACGGAGAAAGTCGTCGCTATCAGCGCGCCCAACGTGGGTAAGAAGCACGGGACATTATGCATGTGCAGGTGGCCGGGATGTGACGGGCATGCCGAGCGCGCTGCCGACACCGGGCGGCACCTCGAGGACATACACCTCGGCCGGAAGATGCCCTGCCCTAAGTGCGGAGATAGGTTCCGCAAGGACGGCGTGAAGCGACACGTCGATTCCAAGGGCTGCGTTGCGCACTGTCACGAGCTGGAGGAACAGAAGGAGGACGAGCGAAAGGCTGCGGAGGAACAGGCGGCAATGAGAGGGGAGACCGTGGAGACCTAGATGTGAGTGGGAGGAGGTTCGACGAGGACGGGGTGTGAGTGGATGGGAGAAAGTTTTCCGGAAGACACGCTCTCCGCGCGAGATGTGAGGGTGACGCAACGCGCCTTCGCAGGGCGGGGGCCGCGGGGCGGGGACGTTCAACACATCCTGAGAGACGTTGGTAGTAAACTGCCACGGACCTAGCTACGCCCCAGTTCCGTAAGTTGCACAGGACGGACGTTACCTTTTATTTTGCTTTATACTTTTTCTCTTTTTTCTTGATTCCCATCGTTGCCTGGCTGTTTCCGGAGCGTGTTCATCCTTATGTTTTTGCGTGTCGTCGTCGTCTCCTCGTGTATCTTATCGATGGCCATCGCAATTGTTTCTGGTGTTCGTCATCCTCTTGTTAATGCGGCCTTGCAACGTGTATTTTCCTTCGATTTCACTGTCAATGGATCGAGCGGAAGGCGTTGAACGCTCGGGGACTGTCCGACGTGCTTCTCCGCACGACCGTCAATCTATGGACAGAAGGGTGCTCACCTTGGACTAATTACTGGGAATTATGTCTCGTATGGCTAGCAGGAGAGCGTATCATAGCCAGCGGGGTGATGGACTGGTGATGTGGGACTCGGTCGAGCTGCAAAGAGGAGATGCCAAAGTTTGTGATCTAAGATTGGCATGAGATCTCCTCCGCACGTATCACGGAGGTTGCCGAGCCGCGGTGACTGAACTCTACAGGCGCCTATTAACTGGCGCTCGCCTCCTGGCTGTCGACTCGGGGACTCCATCTCGCAGGTCACCTCCCTTAACATGCGTTTACCAGCAGATACCTGGCGTCGATTTAAATAAGTGCTTCGAGTTTTATCCCGTACGTCATTAGCCCAGTCATGGTGTCGCCAGACGTCTAAGACAATTTCCGCTTCTAAATCGCAGATGATATATGGCTTGGGAGTAACAAAAGTTTGTCTCGTTTGGAGTTTGAGACCCTTATATTGTGCCAACTCTGGCTGGACTCCGGCCGGATTGCCCTGCCAATAGCATGATGGGAACGCGTAGTCCAGACCGATGCAATGCGCGTTCCATCCGCGAAGCAAAGACACCTCGGCCCCCAGGAGTTCAAGCTGTCAAAACAACACTCTTCTGAGGCCTTGGGATATCGATATCGTGCGGCGCACGTTTGAGCGCGGTGCAGATGTCATTAAATTTGCGACAAATGCGCGAAGCACGAGTCCAAACGGACGGCGGCAGTGGAAGAGTCTTCCACCGTATCAGGGACGTGCTTCGGCTGATTGGTGCTTTTTTCGCAAATGTCAGTCGCTTCGTACCAGCGTCGCCAACGTCTTCGCAGCCATCAAGTCCGACGCGTCCTTCTGGGGCTTCGGCTTCCCGCCATCCTCCATCCTCTCCGTTTTTGGGGCGTACTTCTTATTCGCAACGGGCACGATCTTCATCGTGAAGGTCTGCCTCCCGCATGAGCAGAGCGTCGCCGGAAGGAAGGAAACGTGCTGTTCCAGACGATCACGCAGCTCGGCACAGCGTTGGGCCGTACGATCACGACGGTCGTGTTCAAGCGCGTGCTCACGAGCCAGTCGCAGGACTTCGGCGTCGCCGTCAACGTTATGGGCACGAATGCGCGCCATCAGTGAAGATGAAGGTGTATCAGGCGGCGGAGTGGGCTGCGTCTGGATTCGGCATTCTCGGTGTGTTTTCCAACTTATGTGCACGCTTGTTGTGGTGTCTGATTGAATTTTGAGGAGGCATGTTTCTTGCCTCTTTCTTGCACGGCGTAGGCATCGTAGGCCACTCCGATTTCCCGAAATCGAGCACCAACGAACATGAAAAGATGCCCCTGGATCACGAGAAGGCTTAGATGGACTACAACGGGGCTCACGATGCGCACATTAGACTTAAAGCGATACCTGCATTTCACGACGACACCTCATACCCGCAGCTAGCCTCTATCCATGCAGCAATCTATTCAGTATCTTACACTTTGAGCGGTCACTAAATATCATGCAACCCACCTGAGCGAATGGACGACTTACTCTATATCGACAATATAGCGTCAATGTCTGGCCGGCTCCACGCTAACGCTGATAACGCTGATATCTGAAGAGTTTTGACGCCAGGGCATTGTGTGGCTCTACTGCACGCGGAATGCAGAAATTGCAAAGTACATTGGGAGTCATGGCTGCCCCGGCTCTTGTTCATCATCGATATCATACAGAACTCGTAGGGCTCTGGCCAGTTTTGTGTTACGGTCAAGATCCCGATACCATACGCAGCCAGACCGCATAAACAGCTCGCCTTCGGCCGGCAGCGTCGTATCGGCAGTTGAAGGAAGGTTAGGGACGAGTTTCGGAAGGACGAGGACCTTCAATAAGCGCATCACTACTATACGCTTGCCTTTGTGCTCGGGCCGTGTTGATCGCTCGAACCGGCAAAGGACCAATCCTTCTGTCAAATATGCAAATAAGTCAGTTGCATGCAGACACGAAATGAAAAATAGGGGTCTGACCATCATAAAGCCTGGTAAGGTTATGTTCAGAGGTGTACACCGCATAGGGCGGTGTTAAATAGGATGCATAGTCCTTTCCCGCAGTCTGGACCACCATGCGCGGGTAAATTATCGACATGTCGAGTGCGAATGATTCACGCAGACTGTTGATAGGCCGTAGGACTCGAACGGGGTGCAATATGTTCCGTTTTTGAAGAGCAGAGATGGTTCTTGTGTCGATCAAGCCATCATGAGCCAGTAGGCGCAACAAAGGGCCTTGTGGAGTCGTAGAAACGAGAGCTGCGACAGGCAGGTACCACACATAACCCTTATCATAAACAAGGTCATGTCCGCGGGAGAAACTCGCCGGGTCGCTATCTTCTGTCACGCGGAAGCGCAGCTGTGAATGTAACGGGCTTTGTGGGTTCGCGTGGAAATATAGAAATCCGTGTGTCCCAGCAGGGAACGGGTAAAAATGATGTTGGCGCAGAAGGAATTGCCGTCTGTAGTTTAGTTGGGATGGCTTTAGAAGGTCCTGATCCGGAAATGATATGTAGATGCGGGGTTGGGGGGCACCTGACAAATCCAAAAAACACCCTGAATCAAGACGCTTCGGGTCGAGGGTAGTAATGGTCCTATGTCGTGCTCGTCGCAAGCTTCTTGTTCCCATTCGCTCATTTGAGCAAGCAACCGCGGGGCCTATTGTAGTTACAATGTCCTGCGTAGGAGTTTAGTACGCATGATCAGTGTCCGCAATTCCTTGAGACTGTTCTGATGGCGTACCGGTCCTTCCTTTGAATTGAAACCTCGAAACGAGCCGGCACCAGGGCTGCGCGATGAGGAGGTTGAAAGCCGGCGGACGCGTGGAAGGCGTGACTCAGAGGTTGCAATGAGCCAAAGAGATAACGAAGACGAGTGCTTGCAATGCCATATAGCCAGTCTCATCGTGGAAGGGTATTGAAGGCTTAAAATCAAGCACGGTGCGAGTGACTATCAAGACTGGCAATTTCATTTTGAGAACTCTGGACTTTGAGTCATCGCTCGCTTACCTGAATGAGCTGGAATACAGAGCAAACGAAAGGTCACAAGTCAATGAAGAATGAGAGTATCAGTTCATTCGACGATGTTGAGAGTAGCAGTGACAGCTTGAAGGAAGAACTTAACCGCTGGCCCGCTGATCTCCGCTGATGCAAATGCTGAACGCGTCACGCGCCATTTCCCCGAGATTTTCCCGCATTGCTTGACTTTACGAATTCGAAGACTCACTGAGGCTGCGATCGGCAACGCGGTTGAGATACGATTTCTGAGATACTGTATCTTTTCTGGCGTGGGAAGGTACTGGTATTAGATCGCGGTTCAGTGGCTATGCCGCTTACAGTGATGCCGGTGGCATGCCGGCCATGCCGGGCCAATGCCGATCCCAATCCATCTAATCCATAGTGCACCCCCTTGGCACCCCCAGTTCTTCATATTTACTGTGCTTGCTATGCCTCTTGTACAACCTCAAAAATCTACTGATTAACTTGAAAAATAAAATAAATATGATCCTCCTGTTTTGTTTTGCCAAGAAACATCCATGAGATACTTTTTACTGATCTTGTAGTTGTAGAGGCTGAACCGTGCCGTGTGGCACTTACCGATTATTTGTTCTCCGAAATGCCACTCAGTTCGGATTTTGCAGATTTTGGTGCAGCCGAACAGGTCAGTATCAAATCTGGTTGTGAGAGCAGTTCTAGGTAAGATTCGTCTATATATGGTAGTCAACCACAATCTGGTTGCGCTCAACCTACACCACGAATTTCTGGCCAGGTGGTAGCCAGGTGGAAGTCAGGTCCTGTCCACGCTCTGATCGCTTTGTCGCAGTACGGCCTTGGCCGCCTGGGTGCCAGGGTTTGTCAGAAATGGGACCAGGCTGAGTCCAGTTCGGCATGTGACAAGGCTTGCGAGACGCGTTGTTTCATCGAGGCTCCCGCTCTTATTGTCCCGTGTCCATCAATAAACCACATTGTCTTACATACTGTACGAGCCCGTGTCGGCACAATAACTCCAGCGCTTTGTACATCCAGTGGGCCCCTGAGAACTTGCGCTGCCTCAAGCCGCGTGATGAGGCGACGGCGCCGTGTCCGTCCAGGTGGATTCCAGGCAGGCGATCAGCTCATGTCGGCCTGTCCAGTCATACATTGACCGGGAGTTTCGGGACCTGGCATCAAGACAAAGAAGCCTGAATCTCAGGTGACATGCTCCTGGGTCGAGGTGTGAGCAGATGCACTCTTCATGGAACTCAGATAATTATTAGATCTTATTATTGTGTTTTTCATCGGTTGTGGAATGATTAAAAGCATCTGGTTTGATTGGAAGACCATAGATACAATCTAATACATATAGAACTACGTTAAGAAGCTGCCTGCATGCCGTTGCTGTCGATGATTTCGTCAATATCAATCTGGAAATCGTCGACTACGTCGTCGGCATCTTTAAGATCATCACTGTCGTGTCCGTGTTTGGTGCGATCCTCTTCGAGATACTTCAAGAATGCTCTGCGGGGATGCATATTGGAGCTTAGCATTGGGATAAGTACTAAAAAATGAAGGACTTACCTTGCAACCTTCCCGGCGTCGCCTTTCGATGCCTTCCGTATGACGTCCAGACGGATGTCGATATCGTCCCAGAACTCGCCGCTCTTCTGGTCCTTCAAAGAACAGAAATGATGGCGCTATTATAACCATGATCAGCAAACCGTGAGAGCATTCATATGTCGAAATCACGCACCATGAGCGCGACACGACAAGTCAATGGCACAGTGACCTTCCAGTCTGTGCCCCGGATGAATGTGGATGCGAGTTCGTAGATATTCATATGCGCTTCATCAGCACCGCGCACACTGACGCGAAGCTTTGACGAGTCAGATATGCTCGTTGAATCATTGATGTTGAAGGTACTTACATTCTTCTTCCACTGCGCGCGGATTTCGGTCAACGCGGTCGACGCGGCAGCCTTGACTTTGTCCCAGTCGGACCGTACACGTTCGATGTTGTTAGGAAGGCCCGGGCGATATTTCTTGAGTATATCCTAGAAAGGTCGAGTATGAAGGTGATGAATATTGTGACAAACAAAGCTTACTCACCAAAACATGGTTGCGAGGAACGTCGCCCTTGTACGCCTTGAGCTTGGCAGACAGCAGTACTGCAATGGCATACTCGTTGATGTTTTTCTGATCAAATACTTAATATTATGCACAAGTATGAAATGTTCAACGTACCTCAAGATCCTTGTTGACTTGGAAAGGCGGGAGATTGAACACAATCTTGTCGATCTTGTTCTGCAAGACGAACTGATTGACGAAGATCTTGCAGAGTTGGTCATGGGCTGGAGCCTGCGGTGACCAAGGTGTGAGAGTGGACAACAGATGCGAAGATAAAAGTCACCTGAGAGAATGACTCTATTTCAGCAACTTGCTCGCTACGCAGCTTCTTGCGTTCGGCATAACGTCTTGCTGAGATCACCAAGTTCTGCGAGCTTGAGCGCACTGGGGTTGATGCGCCGCTTGCAGTTGGGACTTCCGGGTCGACAGGTGGCGTGTTGTCTTCGTCGCCTTCGGGGGTGCTTTCGGTGCTGTCTGGTCTCAAACGCTTTCCAAGGGCACTGGCGTTGGGCGAGGAAATAATACGGGGGAGGTCCGGAGAAGGTGACCTTTCCATGGCGGCAAGGAAAGGATCAGCTTCGTCAAGTTCCGAGTTGGCAGACATGGTTGATGGTGGGGGGGAAAGGGACAAAAGTGCTGCATTTACAAAAATGAGTGTCGTTTATAACGAGTGAGGGTCAAAGCTCGTCGAGTGTCTCAGACTCGGCACAATTGCAGCGGGCAGGCGTCCTTATGGTCATGTGACCGCGATGGCGATCTGAAAGATCTCTCTGCAAGATTGCACAATGACTGCGCCTGAGCTCCCAGCTGCCATTTGCACCGCGACTTGACACTGTTTGAGCCCTCAAAAGCAAGAATTTATATCCCGATGCCTCCCAAGAAGCAATATCCTTCGTGTAAGTGGCAAATTATCTCGAGATTCATACTTGCTCATGCAAGGATACCTTCGCAGTTGTCGAGATCTCGGCAGACGACAAGAAAGCCAGATGCATGATCTGTGCATTGTCGGGTCGTCTGTCGGGTTCGGAAGGCTGGATCGCTTACAAAAATATGTCAACTCACCTGACAAGCATTGGACATACAAGAGCTAAGGAGAGTTCTGACGGACAGAATGAACGGCTCGCACATTCTATCGAGACGGCGGCGGCCATGTTTGGCCCGCAGCCTGCACCGACCGTGCTATCTGCGCTTCCGGCATTAGCATCACACCCTGTTCCACGAGGTTCATCACTCCAGCAAGGCTCGACAGCCATGGAAACTGAGATGTGGGATAGCTATGAGCCTTCAAACACAGACTTCGACATGGGTGATCAGACTGATCATGCACCGCAACGGTTTTTTCGGGAGCTCGAGGATTTTGGCCTTTGGGATGCAGACGCAGCTGGTCGGAAACTTGGCAGTGCCGATGATGACTTTGACCCATATATTGATGATACACTAACAAATGTCATGCAGGAGATGAGTACGTGTCTTTATCTACTTTTGACTTTGAGTCATTTATAACAGAAATTCATTTTGTACAGGGATCCGAGAGCCCGACGCTGATGACATCCATCGCTTTGAGTTCAATGAGCACCAAGATTTGCCATCCCAAGCAGCTGAATGGTTTCCGTATGACTCGAAATTGGTGAGTTTAAATATTAGATGCTGCGCGTTGCCGCTGACTTGAACACTTGACAAGGTTTTTCTTTTGGATACAATTGACAACCTTCCATGGTTGCGTATATCGAGCTCGATGATGTCCGTTATTCTTTGGCTGCTGCGTGAGAGTGGTGTACGCAATGTGCCCAGCATTGATCATCTTCGCAAAGTACAAGCTGGCCTCCGTCGAACGAGCGGGATACCATCACACCAGTTCAAATCAAATCATGATAATATTTTCTTCATGAATGACATCCGTTCAATTGTTGCCAAGGTGAGCACAGAATTATATTGGCCTCAGTGTGTTGTTACAATCCTTCACTGTAGGATTACTCCAATCCACTTGTGCGCCAACATCTTCATTTCTATCCAGAGATACCAGACGGCCCTATTAGTGAAGTATGGCATGCGGAGAAGTGGCGAAAGGAAATGGACCTTTCAATATTGACTCCGATGTTTGATGATGGATTGCAGCATTTCTATGTCAATGAGCTGGTACGCATGCATACTGGAGACTTTGTGATTCCTGTTCGATGGGTTCAATGGCATGGCGAACTCTATGCAGATGCACATCAAGTTAGCAAAAATGATATGAATGTAAGTTTCTTCAAACCTGTTGGTATCCAAATCTTACTTGTATTATTTGCAATTAAGTCAGAGGAGTACTCAGTTCAGACCGATACTACAATTTTTGTACAAGCCAAAGATCTATCTCAAAATTATCTGGACCTTCAGGACACATTGTCACTCCCAATGCTTAATAGTAAGTCATCTTGATGTATAATTTTTGTAGCATTAACTTACTTATTCTCTGTGATAATTTTTTAAATACAGACTGGGTTAGTGAAATGCCAAATCCACTCCATGCAAAGGCAAAAGGCCACCCACTATACACAAGTTTTGTTGACTTGTTTGGTGATGATGTATCTGGAAATCGGTCAAAATCATGGAACAAGCACTGGAACATGTATTTTACTCATCGCAATCTTCCACGTCAGCTCTTGCAACAGGAGTTTCATGTTCACTTTTTGTCAACTTCACAACATGCAACTGTGACAGAGCAACTTCATGCTGCTAAGGAACTGATAGAGTATACTTTTACAACTGTTTTTAAATCTTTTTTTTTTGACACAATGCTTTAGATCAACACATGAGAAGCCTATCTCTGTCTATGATACGACCACCGGCAATACTTCATGCATTCGCCTATTTGTTAATGCTGAACCATCAGACAACCCAATGCAAAATGAAGAGGCAGGGCATATTGGAGTTCATGCCAACAAGTTCTGTCGCAAATGTGATGCAGGTGGTAATGATGAGTATAAGATGTGTGATGAAGGATTTCATAGCCTATTTTTGGTAAGTCTGATTTTATTTATGTATTGCCTTATAACTCACAGTCAGTTATTTTCTCTGCAATTTAGCCTGGTAGGCTGCGCACTGCTGCAGAGACATTGGCTGAGGTCAAGAAGCAAGTTCATTTGGCATGTGGTGGTATTGCCAAGCGTGTACAAGAGCAGCAGACCACAACTGGAGTCAAAGATGCCTATACTCAGCAATTTATAGATGAGCTTCTTAAGAGAGCACGAACAAGAATAAGTGAAGGTGCAACAAAAGATGAGGTTCAGAGTGAGTTAATGGACTGGGTTATAGCCAATGAGCAGGTTATATACAATGGCAATCTTCAAATGAAAGGTCTGATTTTCTGTTATATGCTTGAACAATTACACTTATTGCTTTTCTCTCAGGATTTGATGTGAACAGAGACACTCCTATCGAAATTTTGCATGTCATTCTTCTTGGGATCATCAAGTATATATGGTATCAATTACACTCAACATGGTCACCTCAGTTGAAGACTACATATTCTCATCATCTTCAGGCCACAAACACAGATGGGTTATCAGTTCCACCTATTCGGTCTGGGTACATTATGCAATATGCAAACTCCTTGATTGGCCGACAGTTGAAGACAGTAGGTCAAACAAGCATTTTTCACATTCATGATCTTGTGCCTAGTCATGATGTGTTTCGGCTTTGGAATGCTGTTGGTATATTGATGGCATTGCTATGGATGCCAGAGATTGACAACATGGAGCAATACACAGTGAACAAATTTTTGAAAACTTCTAACTTTATTCACATTCTAATTTTGGACAGGCTGATATCACTATTGCTGTAGCAAATGTTATGGACCTATTTGCTCTTGTTGATCCTAGCAAGATTACCTCAAAGATCAAGATACATCTCCTTGTGCATATCTCTGAGGATTCACGTCGGTTTGGACCTCTTGTGGGTATGGCCACAGAACTCTATGAATGCTTCAATGCCATCTTCCGTATGTGCTCAGTTCTTTCCAATCATCAAGCACCAAGCTGTGATATTGCACTACAACTGGCTGATCAAGAGGGCTTGAAACACCGTATCACTGGAGGATGGTGGCCAGCATCTGATGGCAATTGGGAACAGCCTAGTTCAGCTGTACGCGATTTTGTGCATCTTCATCCATTCCTTCAAAATCACCTTGGTTGGACTGAGGAGAAGTACTCTGCCCCTGGTAACAATCTATAGACTTATTGTTTTGATCTATACTGATTTTTCTTAGGTACTGTTCGTAGTTGTACAATGGATAAAGGCACAAGGCAAGCACCTCAAGTGCAATGGGGTGAAACTCAGGCATCCAAGGCAATTAATGCTGCATTGGTAAACTCTGCACAATTGGACATGTGGATCCCAGGAGTACACTTGATCTCTGCGTCTCAAGATCGGTGCACTATAGGATCATGGATATTTGCAGCATCACCCATCTCTGAAAATGTGCGTGCTTTGCCGATAGCAATAAAGATCGTGATTTAATAGGACTCATTCAGGAGACAGTGATCGGGCAAGTACTCGAAATTCTTACAGGAGCCAATGACAACAATACCATAGTTGTACTTGATGTCTTCCAAATCGCAGCTGAACGGCATCCAACATTTGATATGCCTCGGCTCATTCGTCGCTTCGATGAACAACAGCTTCTCATTGTGAAGACATCAGTATGTCAATAAATCTTACTTATAATCATCAACTTGGCTTAGCAACGGTGATGTTCGCTCTTAGAAAGTACAATTCATCGTCAATGTACAGCATGATTGTCATATGGCAAGATGCGAGGCATCTGGTCTTCGTCCTATTCAGCAAGAACGGTCAGATTCCGAGCGGCACGAGGCATTTATAGAACACCAACCTCTAGATGAATACATCATCAATCTTCACGCACTCCACAATGCACATCTCCTCCGTTGTCTACTCTCACGCCATCTCACTGCTCCTGTACCGGTCTTCGAGCCTGGTGAAGAACGCCGCACGAAGCATGACGAAGCAGCAAAAATACTTCGAAGAACACATCAGAAGAAGAAAGCGCAGCAGCAGGCACGAAAGAGGCAGCGAAATGATTTAGATGCAAGCAAAAGAGCAGAAGGAGGAGTCGAGTAGAGACCCACAGATAAATCTGTTGATTTGTTTCATTGCCCAAACGATGCTGTGGTTGTAGATCTTCTCATCGAGCTCCTTCTGTAGGTCACCTGTCAGTACACATCAGTTCAAAGCCAGCTCGTGCGTACCTCAGCAAATGTATTCATTTGCACATGAGCTTCAAGTCAGGAAAGGGAAAGTCGTTGATTGTGAAGAGGTCCTGCTTCAGGTGTGGCCCTAACGCGATGGGATGGTGCAGAGGATGCTATTCGCAGTGGTCGTATACTGTGAGCTCAACGTCGTGTTCTGCAGCCATGCTGCGAGCAGCGCACCCTGCCGCAATGCACGGTGCTGGACCGCAGCTGTGAAGTACGAGAAGGAGTTGATCTCCTCCCACAGATCGAACCTACGTGCAGCAGCCGATCAGCATATGTCCGTACAAGAGCAAACAGAGCGCTCATGTGGATTTGTTCCAGTTTTGCATGACAAAGGTGAGATCAAGCTGGATCACCGGCCAGAGCTTTCCATTGACATACGTCACATTGCCATTATCGAGCAACCAGCTCGCATATGTCATGATCGCCACCGAACGCAATGCCGTCCCATCTGCCCCACCCGTCAGCATCTCGCCTCGCCCATACTACTGCAGCGCAGAAGACACGCACCTCGCTGCGGCTGCCCCCATGGCGCGGTGAACGCCGTCTCATCGATATTGAACTTCAGCTCACCGAGCCCGCTGCTGCTGGCATCCCCGCACATCTCTGGGTCATGCGGGACTGCTGTCGAGATCGCCCTGCAGTATGCTCAAGGCTTTGCTCCACAAGGAATGCATGCACTGCAGTGGCGCTCTCCAGTGCGGGCACGACGTGGCCTGTGCCATGTCAGGGACATTGGCACAGGTAAAAGGAAATGCGCACCTCCTCTTTGGTCAAGGACTGGCCATGCTGTGCACTGCTCGATGTGCTGACCACATAGAGTGAGTCTTCGAGGCCCTGCAGATCACTCGGCACAAGCACGATGTGCAGAGTTTCTGCGCATCGGGCGTGGGCCCATTCTACACGAAGTTGGGCGGGCATGTTGCACTGCTCGTGTGCACGCACGTCTCGCACGCAGAGGGGCATAGCATGCACGAGGAATACTGCCTCGATCTTGATGCTGATGGATGAGTTTACAGCGCTCCGGATTTCATCTGCAAGCATGAGAATGAAGTTGAGTCAGTTGATGCAAGATTGACCGTAGAAACCCACCTGCACTCTGGAAAGTAGTGAGATTGTACTTGGCATCTGCTGCTTATTCATTTTTTCGGGTGTAGGCTTGAGTCCTGACGAGTTCGAAAGTGCAAAGACAAGCAGGTGTGAGTGTTGGACAAGTCGACAAACGTTCACACGGCGTTCACGTTCAAGGCTCCGAGGCAAACATATACAAACAATGTTCAAGCCCAACTTCAGTGCGTCATATCTCATTCGTCGGCACGAGCAAATGTCTAAGACCTTCCCAGAGTCTTTAAAGACCTCTATAATTGCCGTTGAACATCTTAAAACCTACTTTTCTGTTGATTTGGACCCCGAGACCCGTCAATCTTTGATTGGTGTGCTGCCGCGCTGCAATCCCGATATGGAAGTCGAGTCGAAGGCGCGCTCGAGTCCCGATGCACGCTGAATCCACTGAATGAGTTGCAACAAATGTAATTCTAGAGCTGTTCCATTTCACCATACCATCCTCAATTTAAGTCTACATGATACAGAGATCATACATCTTTGTTAGAAAATCTTTAGATAAGGCAAATGAAGCACTGTAAGCATTGTAATGGAGGAATTCACATCCCAGGTGCAACAGTTACTTCTCTAACCCTTCCTGCTGTGCCCAGCTCAAGAGCCTGCAGCCTCGGCATCCCTTCAAAGCTATCAGCATCTCGGAAACGGCTGCTTCGAGTGCGCTGGGTATGCTCATAGGGCCACAGGCTTCGGCGAGATGGCGACGGTGTACGAGGCCTCCTCTTGGCGGCATACTTGGCCCCATTCGAATAGAGCTTAATTGCTGACCGCGCCTTGTGAACGACCTGCGCGAGACTCGATTAATTCTATAGAATAAGATGAAGTTATCAATACGGACGGAAATTGACTCTGCCCACCAAAGCATAGGCTCGGATAATCCCTATGCAATATGTTAGAGATGTTCATAATACGATTCAGCGCCGTGGACGACGTACCTCGTCAACATTAGCTGGCTCCATGGCCAACCATGCAAAAAGCTCACCAATGAGGGCTCGCGGCTGTTTGAAGCATATTTCCTCATTGTTTTCCATGATCTTGCTCCAGTCCGGCGCGAAGACATTCTCGGGCCCTTCATCCCAGCCATCATAGCGTTCCAGGATGGCCGGAGGACTCTCTTGCCACCAAACGAGGACGCCGGAGTCCGGAGGCATCGAGACTGTCAAAATGAGGATGAAATTGGGGACATCGTCAAGGAATATCTCTTCGGGGTCAGGGTCGAGTCGGGGCTAGCAGATATTTATCTGTAAGCGACTCTGAACAAGAGAGACAAATAGATAACGTACCGGACGATATACCTTCTTCAATTTACACACAACCTCATCTCGAAACATCTCCGTCGTGGGGAGGCGTGGGTCTGCCCGAGGCCAAAGGCTGATATTGGCTTGAATCCACTTGTCGAGCATGCTCGGGTATTCCGGGTTGTCGCGCCATTTGATCATAAACCGACCTTGCACGTTGCCGGAATTAAATGGGTTGGCAGGAAATGTAGGCGTCTGTGGTGAGAGTGACGACGAGGGAGATCGGCGAGTCAGAAGAGGAATGCGTACGGCCGGGCGCCGAGGTCGAATGCGAGGGGGAGGTGTTGAAGGCAGCGTCGGTGCCATTGCTGGTGATGTGGGATGACTTGGGGGTTCCGTTCTGCGGCTGTCAATGCAAGGACGCGGCGGAACTCAGTGGCCAAAACTTGCTGTCATGCTCAAGACCTGGGTGAGCACCTGGATTTCAGCTGGGATCTGGCCTTCACAAATCTGTCAGGGCACGTTCGCCACAGGTGGAGGGCCGGCTGAGACTTACCTGACAAAGTCATTGAAGCCGCATGCTTCTGCTGCCTGCAGAACAGAATATAACAATAACGATACCACATGTCCTCACCCGACAGTGATATGACGCGCGACGTTGACGCCCACGCTCCGGCCGCCGGAGAAACAGCACTTTGTCGGGGATGAAACCAGGTCACGACAAAATGCGGCCTTAAGCGCGAACACAGCTGGTCTCAGATGGATGATGCAGGAGAACAACAAGATAATACCCAGAGATCATAATGACATTCGTGGTGTGAGACAGATGGGTACAGTACTATTGTTATGTGTATGGCTACCTGTACCTAAGCTGACATTATCGGGTTCAGCCCGCCCGGCGCAACTTTTGTGGTGTAGTCTCCCTAAGGCAGAGTAGATGATGACTCAACCATCGTTCCTCAGGATCGTTTCATCTGACGCTCAACCGCGTTGCCGATCGCAGCCTCAACAAACTCAATGCGCTCAACATCGACTAGATACTGTGACTAATCCTAAAACTTTGCCTCCAAGGGGCACCGGTCATGACGGTGTGTGGATCTGGAAGATGATCGTTGACGTGTCTACCAGCTCCCAGAACCGATTCTGGATGTCCGATGATCGAAAATAACGTCCGCCGGTGCGTGATATCCAACGCATATCCTCCGGTGTGATGGATCATGACCTCAGCATGTACTAAATCGACGGTGAGTTCCATTGTTGATTCTCAAGTCGAAAGTGCTAGGTCAGGGGTATATTTCGTCCGGCGTCTCTAGAGGTACTGTGGCGGACCCAGTACCGAGTCATGGCGACTTGCTCCTTAGCTAGTATGTTATCCACAACTATGATCAGCCTCAAAAAGGCTGTAGAGCACTAGAAAAACGAGTACAGATTATGAATATGTACTTTACAAAATTTATAAGAACAGATTTATGGGTGGTATGAATATTTTGCTAAGAAGAGTGCTCCGACCGTAGAAACGAGTCAGCGTGGGAACTAGTTGTCGGCGATCATGTCCTCCTCCTCCCTAAGCACCGACGCTCTTAAAGTGGGATCTATGCACTCATCGCTGATAGTACGTCCCTCGAAAATATTAGTGTGATCAGTTATAACCTGCGTAGGCTGCTCCTGACTGATCTCGCCCTCTTTCGGACTTGAACGAGACAATCCATGTCGTCCTAGCAGCGTACTAGGACCCCCTTCAAGCTGAATGGTATTGACAGGCCTATTCTGTTCAGCGGGGTCAGCAGATTGAAAACCCAAAGTGCAATTTCGCTTCGGTGGGCGGTTTTCATCCTGACTGTTGTTGTCCGAAGCGCGCTTCTTGCCTGAACGACGTGCCTTCTGCGTTGCCTTTTCCTCCTTCAGGGCACGCTTTGCAGCTTCACGATCTGCCTTCTCTTGGGATTTTCTCGCTGCCTTCTCAGCTTTCTCGCGCACCTTTTGCTCTTCGGCATCCCTCTTCTTTCTCTCGGCATCTGCCCTCTTCCGCGCTCTGTCTTCCTCGGCCTCTGCCCATCTCTGTGCGGCTGCCTCTTCCCTTTGGTCTCGTTGCCATTCCTTCTCTGCTGCTTTCTCTTGTCTCTCCAACTCTCTCTGAGCATCTCGTTCTGCACGTTCTGCATCTCTGACTGCAGTTTCGCGCTCCTTAGCTGCTGCCCGTTCTCCATCATCAATCGCTTTCCGGATCATTTTGAATCGGCTCGCAACCTCCTTATGCACGTTGACAAGGTGCGCTTTCCAATCCGCAAATGCAAGAAGGCCGAGGTTCTCGTCGCTCGTCATGTGGCGAGCACTTGACCCGCCTTCTTTACGCTTCATACGCGCTCTTTCGCGAGAGTCGAAGAGCTGCTTGCGGAGTGACTCGTTCTCTGCATCCATCAGTTTCTTGTGAGCATGGTCAGCTTCGATGCGCTTATTTGCTGCCCCAAGGGCACCATAGAGCTCATTATAGCCACTTCGGAGAGCACTTCGTGAAGCTGATTGAGGTAAGGCGATTGGAAGTGGATTGGGGCGCGCAAATGAAAGGACAGTTTCAGATGGAGGCGGGGAGTCATTAACAGCAGGATCGGGTCCCGATTGCTCAAGCAGACCTTCAGCACTGGCTGACACATTGTCAACGGCGTTTTCTTCGGGTGAACTTGTTCGATTTGAATCAGCCCTCGGCACTGATCCGGATGCAGAGATTGGCATCGCTGACTGCGTCGTCGTATTCAGGGATGGTGCAAAAGCAGAAGGCTCAATAACAGAAGGGTCGAGCAGCCAGATTCCTGTCTTACGGAATGCTGTCTGAATTGTGGAGGGAGAAAATGCCCTTTGACGGGCATTATGATAGTGATAAAGGAGGTTGTTTTTTGTGACTTTGATATATTTCCCCGATAACAAGGTGACTTCCTTCTTCCATGAAGATGCCAAGGGACTGAAGACTCCAACGTCACAGGGCTGAAGACGATGGGTTGTATGAGGCAGCAGACAAACAACAATGATCTTGTGAGTGGCGGCGAACTGACAGAACTTAAATGTGCCATGTGAGTTGTGTCCGTCTAGAATGAGAAGTTGCCAACGGCCATCAGTTGGACGAGTCAGGGGCTCAAAATGTCTCTGAAGCCATAGAAACCCAAGCTCCATGTCGGTCCATCCATTCTCAGAGAATGAAATTCTATCGCAGAATCAGTCAGCTCCATAGTTCAATTTGCGGGCCGTCTGTTCATGCTTACGATGCTTTCCCTGGATTCTGCCATCCCCATTCTAGGTTCCGTGTCTTCCCTTTAAAGATTGACATCGGTGGGAGCGAGTTTCCATCTGCGCAGACTGTTTCGATCATGGTGACCATCTCGCGGTTTCCATCTTGGACCTGGTTCACCGTCTTCTGATCACGGTCAACAAGTACCAGGGTGCGTCCTCCAACTCCCAGAACAACTCCCTTCTCATCCATATTCCAGACAACCTCCAAGGTTATGCCAAATTCGTTGTAGATGTCGCGCAGGATGGCGAAGAACTCCGCGACAAGAGCCGGGTTCAGGGCATTCGCTCGGCAGGCCTCGGCATCAGCAAAAATGTTTGATATGGCTACTCCCCGGTGAAGTATGTCACACGTGACAAGGGTGGCGAGTCCTGGGCGTGAATTGCCCAGGCTATACCAGGGAATACATACTCGATAGCATGCTGCCCGAAAATTTTCCATGTGTCGCATTGAAGACGAGCTCTGCCAAGCTCTTGACATCCTTGTCACATGTTGTCAAGTTATCACCACCTATGTTTCTGTATGTATGACATTTTATCCCGCTGTCAGTAGTATGAGGATGATGGGCAAGTTTATTACGGTGAGACCCGGGTTTGCTCGTCATTGAGCTCCAAGATCACTCTCGAGCACCTGCAACATTTCATCTACTACACATACACATTCTACACCGGCCTGCTCAAGGAGCAGTCGCTCATCGACCTCATACAGAGTTGGCTCAAAGCCTCCGGTGATATTGTATGGTACTACAAAGCCGTCGCAGCCATGATACCCGCGCCCGCCTACTCGAGGCACCTGTTCGAAGACGCGATGTCCTGCGCGCCCGCATGCACGAACGCGGCGCCTGTCAGCTCGACCTCGTGCCGCACGTTGATGCGCGCGCCGGGCACGGTGAGGTGGTATGCGCGCAGCAGGCCATGGTAGTCGTCCGCGAGCGCGAGGAACGCGAAGTGGTGCGCGAGGTAGATCGGCTGTGCTGCGGTGCTGCTCGTCTGCAGCTCGGCGTGCGTAAGCCAGTTCACACTGCCGGCGCCCTTCGCGGCACGGCGTGGCAGTGGCGCATCCGCGACGATCGGCCGCCGCTCCTCCTCCCAGTCACGCCCACGCCGCAGGCACGACGCCGCGATGTCCGCATCACGCCCCGTGAGCTCCACCAAACGGTCCATCATGCGTGACAGACCCGATGCCACCTGCAGAAATGTACAATCTTCCGCAACCCGGCGAAACAGTCCATGGCCTGTGCGCGAATGCAGACAGATGCGCCCACGGGAGGCACATGGCGCGCACGGGGCGGGCTCGCGCAACTGCTGCCGCCGCTGCTGCGCAGGAGCCGGGGTCCCTCCACTCCGTTGACATGCATATAGCCTATCAGGCGCAGGTACCGTGGCGTGCAGCAGCAGGGAGAAGCCAATAGCCACAGCTTCGCGATGCAGGCAGCGGATGCGGTTGCATGCATGCGAGACCGGGCGAGCGGGTGCGTTGCCTTTCGCGAATAGCCTCGTGAGATTGCCTTTGCGGAGGGCGAATCGGTGCGGGGAAGATACCTGATGTTTTGGAGAGGCAAGGAGGCTGGTGATGTCGTGTCGATGGGTGATGGCTCAAACCTGTGACGGGTAGGAATGTCAGCGACAGGCAGCTGACACCGCGCCCGCCTACTCCAGACACCCGCTCACAGCTGCCGCAATGCTGAGCGCCACGCACCATTCGACGCTGACATCTACTAATGGCAGTCAGTGCCTCCGCCGCTATCAGTTCCATCAGCGAGCACCCCGCGGCGGGCATCAATGACTCGCCGGGCCCGAGCGTTGGCATCGTCACTGCGAGAACTTTGGAGCTCGAGCCGGAAAGGAGTGCTGAGACAAGATCACGCGTGACTGGTTCAGGGTGGGCATCGTGGATAAGCCCGGTAACGGCAAGCTGCACCATCATTGTTTCGGCCTGCTAGGCTGTAGACCATATTGACTCAGTCCCCGTTCTTGCGATGTCGAAGTCAAGCATGCATAGTGTCGATGGGACACGGTGGCGGTGCCGCGGGACTCGCGGGCGAGCGTGTCCCGGGACACGAAACCGGCATGTGCCAGGGCGCATCCGCCGCGGCGACCCCGCACGCAGCCTGCGTGTCTCACCCGCCCCTCCCGCCCGCGACGATGACGTCCGTCGACGCTTCAGGCAGACCCGCCCGGCGTCGCCGCCGTCGCCGCATGTTTTGCTGCGCAAAGCGTGACTGTGACGCCGACTGCGGCATCCCGTTCGAGACGCACCCGCGTCCCCTTCGTCCTCTCGTCGCGCCTCCGCTCCCCAGTCTCAGTCGCGACGCCGCCGGCGCGTCGTGCATGACATGTGGCGCCGTCGACCTGCGGGCGTGTGCGGTTGCCGTGGCTCTACTCCCTTCCCTCTCACCGTCAGCACACCCCCTCCGCTGCACGTCGTCGTCGCGTGCCGCTTCCCCCTGTATATTGTACATCTCCTCCATAATTAACTATCTCGTACCCTTCCTGAGTGTACTACCGGGCACTACTACCGGGCACTGCTGGCCTGTGTTCCTCGCTGCCTGCCGCCTGTTCCAGTCCATCAACACATCGTGCCCGCACGCTCGATCCCCCTCCCCAGTTCCTGTCGCGAACGCGAAGCGCGACAGCGAGAGAGGCGATCGGTTACCTGCCGACTCGCCGACTCGATTTCCTTCAGCGCCGAGCGCCGAGCGGCCCGACCCCCTTGTGCCAGCCCCCTTGCAAGCGCGTCCCCGAACGCCGTCGACGGACGACGGTGTCTCCGTGATATTCGGGTGTGGCCCCACCCACGGCATGTCAACATTCGAATCGAACACCCGTGTGTGTAGCGCATCCTTCACTGACAAACGTCGGTGGTGTCTGTGTCTGAGCAAGAGCAAGAACAAGAGAGCGAGTGCCGACGACCCGTAGTAACAGCCATGGTCACCGCCGCCAGTCCGGAGCTGACCGTGTCGTCGCTCTTGAGCGCGACGAACGAGCAGCTCAAGTTCTGGATTGGGGAGGCAAATGATGCCGCGGGGCTGAAGGGGAAGAAGGCCCTGGCGAAGAGCGGCAAGAAGGAGGTGCTGCAGCAAAGGCTGGCCGCACACTACGGCTTTGACCTGTCGGTCACGCCGCCGCCGCCGCCGCCGCCTGCAGGTCCCCGAACGATCGACCAAGATATCATACAGAGGCAGTGGGCGCACCTGCGCGCGCTTGGCCGGCGCTGGCGCGATGACGCGAGCGCCGGGCGTACATTCGTGCTCGGCCCGCCAGTGCCCACCGAATATGGTGGAGCAGGTGAGTCGGCTCTCGTCCATTCGGCATTGACACCTGGTGCTGACTGGCGCTGACCACCGCTTTGCACACACTCGCAGCAGCCGCCAATGCCGCGATGCCCGTCGCGCTCCTGCAAGAGATCCGGGGCGTGCTCGGGAGTCTTCAGGGCCTCGCTGTGTGGGCAGGTGCCACTGCGGCGGGTGGGCAGTCGAACGCGCTCGACGCGCTCGACATGTCGCGCGTGCCGAGTGAGACCGTCTTCGCCATGATGCGTGCTGCCGAGAGTGGAAATGCAAGCGCTGTGAGCAAGCTCCAGCAGCTGCTGAAGCACAGCACGGCACCTGCATCACCCGCATCTGCGGTAAGTGCCATCCAACACCGACACTGTCTTCCGTTCGTGCTGTCACTCACATGGGCCATTGTGCTTCCAGCCACCGCTGCAGCCGCCACCGCTGCCGCCATCAGAAGCGCCGTTCTTCGCGCTCCAGCAGCCTGGCCTGCCACGCGCTGACCCCTTGTTTATGAGGAGCGGCCTTGATGCACGGTTGATGGGCATGTTCGCCACGCCGCCGCGAAGATCACTCGCACTGCCTGTCACCCCTCCGCTGCCCGCTACCTGTCCTTCCACCTCCTCTCCATGTCCACCGCCATCCAGCCCGTCTCCGAGTGCTCGGGTAGTGACAGCACACTGCCCTGTCGGCATAGCTCCTGCTGCTAACCACCAGACAGCGGCACTGTCTCGCGAGGCTGCTCTGCTGGCAGCATGCGAGGTCAAGATCAAGGCCCTGCAGTCTGCGAAGGACCTGCGTGAGGCCATCGCTCAGGTCGAGGACAGCATGGTCCAGGATATGCGTGACGAATTTGGACCTCAACATGGCCGCAAGGCACACCCTGGGTGGAAGAACATGAAGGTCACGATCAACCGTCGTGAGTGTGTGTATGAGCAGTTTGTGTGCGAGTTCAAGGCAGACAAGGAGAGGTTCTTCGCTTTCTTCGCTGTTGAGCCTCACAAGCAGAAGCGGGGTGGGAAGGGGGGGTCCAGCCTGCGCCCGGCACGTCCCATTGCAGATGCCATCCCGCTCATGCAGAAGCACATTGTGACCGAGAAGCAGAAGCCAGAGTATGTGGATGCTGCCACTGGGCGATTCTCTAAGGACATCTGGACGGAGAAGTGGGCTGATCTTAACAGCTGGGAGATATGGCGGGCACTCGGGCTGGAATTCTACAAGCCCTGACTTGTGCTGAGGGTGCAATTGATCACAGATGTACAGTACAGCTTGCTCTCTAATGACAGTAATAATGCTTAGTATGGTGCCATCTTCTGCCGCTTGGGCTGATTTCGATCGTACTCTGCCATGTGCTCATGGTTGTCGTTCGGGGAGTAGAAGTACCGAAACATTGTCAATGCCTCAACTTGAGACCAGCCACCCCAGGCTGCGACCATGTCAACCGACCATCCCTTGTCCTTGATGCGGTACTGGCAGCCACCACGTCAGAAGGAGTGGGTGCCATACAGGGCCCAGGAACGGTAGCCCAGCTTCTGCAGGTCACTTGTGAGGGCATGCCTCAGTATGCTGTTGGTCTGGACAGTGCTTCTCTGTGAGCCTCTGCACAAGAGGAGATAAAATCAGCTCACCACAGGCTGCTGCTGCAGCACAGCACCTTGTGGCCCAATCTTGAGAAACAGTGGGCCAGACAATGTAACGTCTTTACCGTAAAGCATCGAGAGGCGGATGAGGGCACGGAATGGACAGAGCTTGTCATCCTCATTGTTAGTGTGAAGCTGCCAATTGTGAAAGACACCAGTCTGCTGTGCCTTGCGTGTTTCAGGGTGCACTTCATAGTGCTCCTCTGCTCCGTGCGAGTCTCAAGTCAGTTGACCAGAAGGAAGACAACATGGCAGAAGCAATGCACCTTCTCCAGGAACAAAGAAGAGGCCTTCAAATTCAAGCTTGGTGACCTCATCGATACGCATGAGCATGAGAAAGGCCAAGACATATGCCGTCTTGCATGGAGCATGGCAGACAGACATGATCAGACAAGGCAAGTCCTGAAGAACAAGTCAGCCACGCACATATCGAACAACACCCCATCGCTGCTCGCTCGGTGTCTTCGGTGTCACCAAGCAGAGCTCGTAAAGCCGATGCATGTCCTCGAGCAAAAGTGCACGAGCAGACTGCGAGACCTCCCCGGCCTTTGCCTTTGTCTTCTCGAGCCCGGTCATGAACTGCGAGACCTCACGAGAGCGCGTGGGGAGTCCCTGCCTGCCATGCCGGACATGGGAAATATGTCAACAGCATACGGCCGACGATGGCAGGCATTAACCTACCACAGGCCGGCGCTCTCATCGTACCGCCACTCCACAGAGCTGTTGCCGTTCGGGCGTATTGACCGGTACCACAACGTGAGCGCAGAGCGGATCGAGACAGCCGTGGAGTACTGGAAGCAGCAGCAGCATCAGCGGCAAATTGCTACCCTGTGGCTTTCCTGCAGTCAGAGTGGCACTCACCCGCCTCCCTTCGAACCCAGATTCGCGCGCGCCGCATTTGTGCATGATGAAGTTGCAGATGTGGAACGGGGTGTCCTTGGTGATCGCCTTGGGATCCCAGTTCCGGTTGGCCTTGAGATGGAACAAGACATATGCCTTGATGATGCTGTGGGTGCACCGTGGCACTGAGCATAAGGCCCGGTGGTGACGGCAGGAGCTTCGACACATACCGCATGTGGCCCGTCCGTGTGCCCTCCGTAATCGAGGCTCGAGCAATGCTGGCGGCCTGGACGGCAAGTTCCGAGTTGTCGTCGTCCGGGAAGTCATTCAACGAGTCGGCCACGAGCGAGTCGATGTTCTCCACGAGTGAGTCGTACTCCTCGAGGTCAATCTTGTACTCCTCGTCCGCTATCTGTGGAACAGAACATGCACTGAGTAGGTCCCTGGGCAAGGACAGCGTCGGCAGTACGGACCTCCTGCTCTTTGTAGCCATTGGCTGCATCCGGTCATGGTTGACCCTTGACGGACTGCTTGTCGACCATGGTGGTGGTTGAGACGCAAGGACAGGGTGCGCCGTCGAGCACGCCGTCGAACGCATCGTCGCCAGCCACCTGTCGATATCCCGATTTGGAGGTCACACACATAACGGACTCACATGGCCTTCAAACAGCGGTACCTACAGCCAGCTCTCCCCCTTGTGTAGCTTACAATAGGTGGTCAAAAAAGCATGGTATTACCACTTCCAATAAACGAGGCATTAACATCACACTTATGGCGCACACCCAGGGTGGGCGCGCGACGCGCGATGCACGGACACCACCCGCTGCACCGCGGCACCCTCCGATCCCCGTGTTCTCCCCGCGTTCTCGTTTGTCTACCTAGCAGCAATGGCCTGGCTTGGCCTGGTGCTGTGTCGCATGTGCAGCTCCCGAGCCTGCCCGGCTTCGCCCATGCGTACATGCCCCGCTGCCTACGCACTGCTGGGCTTAAACCCCGCCGCATCGCCTTTCCAACCACTGGCGCACATCTAAAGGCGCCACGGCGCCGCGTCAGGACGGATCCCGTCGATCTGGCTTGCGCGTCGCGACAGCGCTACATGAGGCCACTACATGAGGCCGTCATGAGGCGCGTGACATCCCGGCGCATCGAGACAGCCACGCATTGTGCGCCAGGCGCGCATGAAGGGAGGGCGGCACGGTCGAGGAGGGGGGGCTAGAGAGGAGGGGAAGCCGTACTCGGCAAGAGTGGCGGGCAGGGCAGGCGAGCGGTCCTGCCACGCGCGATGAGAAACCTGAAGATGGCACCAGTCAGTGAAGCACCGCAGCGCCGCAACCCGCGACCCGCAACGCATCACGGTGCCTGCAAAACATGGCTCGCAGTGATGGTGAAGACTCACCAGCAGAGCGCAACTGGCGCAGTCGACGCCGTGCCGTCCCCTCGAAGGCCTCCCTCCCGGTGTCGCTAGAACGCGAACGAAGGCGTGCTGGCGTGGCGGGCACGGGCGGCGAGGCAGCAGAATCGCACGGGTAGGGTGGCCGGCCGCGGTGCCTCTCCTATCCCGATTGCGTCCTGACGTTGCTGGATGGGGGCGAACAGAAAGCCGCGCACGCTGCGCGACGCAGCAGGCCGGCAAGGTAGCGGCATCCTCCATAGATCCTATGGAGGAGGCGGAGGTGGAGGGGGCAAGGGCGCAGACAAGGCGGCATGGGGATGGGTGAGAGGGAATGGGGAAAGGGCGAGGGGACGAGAGAGACCCGGTGCTGGGCGAGGCGAGGGACCACAAGGGACCACGGACGAGAGGTCAGCGTGGACGGACGTGGCAAGCGAGAGAGCGGGGGGGGAAGCCGACCATACCGTATGAGGACGCGTGCCCCGAGAGCCCTCGCAATCCAGTTTTCGACGGGACATGAATCCCTGCTGAACGCAGCGAGGAACACGGGTGTCCCGTCGAGCACTAAGGCCCCGTTGTATCGACGGGACATGCGGCGCCTTCCGGGGCCTGACGCGGTGGGTGCGGGACCGCGTGCTGGTGTGAAGAGGTGGGGCCAGGAGGGAGATCGACGAGAGGGAAGGGGGGAGGGGAGGCACATCGCGTGTTGCGCGTCGCGCGTCAGGGGACCGTGCTTGGACGCGTCAGAGCGCGACAACCAGCGGTCGGGTTCGACCCAAACCTGCCTGAAAACGTCGCGCGACGACGTCCAGCGCGACGGCAGCGCACGGACATCGAGAGGGAGGGAGGATGGAGGGAGGGAAAGGCAGCGTGAGGTGGCGCCGAGCGACGGCCGGCGGCTCCGCTTACGCAATCACGCAGCAGATGCACGCGGGTCCACGGCAAACGCGAGGTCCCTGGGGGACCGTCGCCCGGCCATGTCCGTGGCGTGTCCCGTTGGGATCTAAGGATAGCATAGCTCAGGCACGGCGATATGTGCGTCGAAGTGAGGTAGTGTCGCTCGCGCTGCCAGTACATGCGCGCACAGTGAATGTTGAAGGAGAGCAGGGCGGATGGGCGATGAAACTATACATTGACAGCGAAGAGATAATCTATAGCAATTTGAGTGCATCAGTAAAGCAGAATGGAAGTCCACTTACCTCATTACACCGGCGAGACTACATTCGTGGATATTTGGCCGGGCTCGTGAGTTGAGGTAGGAAGATGGAAGAGGGCCTGCATCCTGCATCCAGAGCAAGCGAGCAGAATTCCGTTGGCGCCAGTTAAAAGCACATGACGGGGCCGGATTCAGCCTACTTGCTTGGAGGAGAGTGAGATAAACAAGAGGTATATGAATTGTAGTGACTGGAAAGAGAAATGAACTGAACACGAGTGAAGTTAGGACGAGTAAACACGTACAAGCAGAGAACTGGTGCGCGTGCTCGAGGGCCAGGTTGAACGGCCTATAACTTTTTCGTCGGCACGTACTAAGCTCAGAAATTTTGTGAGGCTGTAAAGAGACATCGAAAGAAAATTAATATGAAGTCAAAAGCTACTTCTCATTGATTTTGTGTGCACAAGTGACCGTCTCGCGGTATGCTCAATTGACCCGATCTGGTTATTATCTCTGTCGGTCAACTTGAAGGTCAGTCACTGTCTATTACAATTCATCATAGCCCTGCTCATCGAGTAAATCAATACCTGCCTCCTCCCCATCTTCTGGACCAAGATCTTCATCATCATCGCCTTCCTCGCCTTCGTCAACCTCCCAATCTTCGTCCTCGGCCTCGGCCTCGGCCTCATCGCTTTCATCCCCAGTGACACCAAATACGTTGCCCGCCGTGTCATCCTGATCATCCTGTGATAGGTCAGTGCTAGGATCTGTCGGCAATGTCTCATCAGCTGGCAGTGCCACAGCGAAGCTATGTCCTACGCCAATGCCTGCAAACCGCATAAAGATATCCCGGTCTACGAAGCTGTGAATTGGTTAGATCTCGTGCATTCGCCGATAATTAGTGATCTGACTTACATATTTACGTAGAAGTACTTCCAATCAGTGTCGAGCTCATTACGGCCATGCATAAAAGCTGGAATGAGATGTGCGCCGCGTATGACATCATCTGGATCGAGGAAGCCAAACGCGGCGACGTCGTCTTCCGGAAGGAGCTCCACTCGGTGTAGTCGGCGAGCTTTGAACCCGCCTTTCCACCTTCTGTCATGGCGGAACCAATGCACCCACAAAAACTCCATGGCCATGATCTGTGGGGATGATCCCGGTGGCCTGTAAAGAACATCGGCGTGGAATACACCTAAGATACGTGCGTATGAGAATGGATGGTCACTGCCTGGATCCCGACAGAGCGTCATGATATCCGCGTGAGTCCGTGCGTTCATTGAATCTTGTCCGTGCTGAACATCGTATGCTGTGTAGTTAACATGAAAGATCTTGTGCATGAAAAGTCAATCATTTGACAGAGCGATATGAAGTCGCTGCTCGGGTGTGTATATTCGTGCTTCTGAAGCCATGCCAGGATGTAATATGCGCTCGAGAAGATGGTCTTGCAGGTCAGGAATGATACGCTACATAGACAGATTAATTAAAAAAAAAAGACCACTGTTGAAAGTATTAGACAGTACGCACTGTAGCTGCATCAATGTTAACTGTCTCGAGACTGCTCATTAGAGTGGTCAATCGTACAGGATAGTTGCGGCTATGTGAGATATGGTGGTGATGTTCTGGCGGCGTCACCGACAGGGGATCGGAGTCTTCGAAAGTCAGGCCAGGGGTGATGGGTTTCCGAGGTGTCCGACCTTTAGCTGTGACTGGCGACACGCGTTTGCCTCGCATCATCCGTGTCAAAACTTGCTCTCGCCTCTGTAAGCACGTGATTTGACGGGTTGCATGGGCCTTGTTCGTCCGAGCATAGAACCTCTTGACACGTCGATGTTCAAGCTCTCCCTAGCATTGATGCCAGTCAGAAAAAGAGCCACAATACTGATGAGAACTCATACCGGTTGTGTAGAATATGAATCCGTTGTTCCAATAAAACAGATACCTGGGGAATAGTCTCCCAGAGAATGAAGTTTGTATGTAGACAAGCTGAGCTGTTTTCGCCTTTGATGCAATGATGGCGCAGACGCAGACACGGCAGTCTTGGATTTTTTGGCAGCCACTTTTTGTGCTCGTCGACCTCGTGCAGCTGCTTCCCGTGGTAGTTCCCTGGTATTAAATTTGTCGCATGTGTTCTTTAAGAAGCATCGAAGCTGGGTACCGAGGTATGTTGTAGCACGAGATAGAAGGGCCAGCGACGAGTCCGTATGCATGTGAAGCTTGGCTTCAGCATGCCATTCTGCAAGCGCGAAGAGAAGGTCTAACACAATCTTGTTATGGGGCTCTGGAAGCAAGCCCTCAAAGACCGGAAGAGCGCACTGATGACGATGATGTCAGTTCAAGTAAACCGCAGCTGTAGGCGACAGGACAATATACCTGGAGTAGGTCTTCGAAGTCTCGAGCTGCTAGTTTCTTCATGGCCGAGGCATTTGTATGGAAGCGACGGATTGTCGATCGGCCAAATGTAGGGATGCATCGGTATCTATATATGGCATTAGATGATCGTCAATGATCATTGGAAGTTCGTGGAGGACACCTTTTATCAAGCTCGTGAACCACGTCTCGCCCGCACTCCATGAGTATGCGAATGAGGTGCACAAAGATCACCTTCCAAACTCCAAGTTCAAACTCATGCATGAGATCAACGACAAAGATCAGGAAGAGATCAAAGCCGAATTGTGAAAGACGATTTGAGAAGGCGTTCTAATGACAGTTGAGCGACAATTACAGGACTCCGAGCTGAGAGATCTCCTCACCTCCGTTGGCACATATGACTCGTTAGCCAATAGGTCCTCCACAGCCTTACTCTTGACACCTCGCCCTAACTCATGAATTGCACGACGAGCTGTGGCAGTCTTTTGCCTGAAATTGACGTCGTCATGACGTGCCTCACGCTCTCTTCGGGCTTCATCTCTCTGCATGCCGAGTTCATGTATCTTCATCTTCGGGACCTTGCAACGCGGGCACGGGCAATTCCCCATGTTGCGAACTGTAGCCAGGAGTATTCTAGAATCCGAAAAACCTTTAGTATCATAACAAATTCAAGCAAAAAAATGTGAGACTCACTTTTCGGGATAATCAGCAGAATACGTGAGAATGCGTGGATAAACTCGGCGCCAGACTCCGTCGACGCATAGGATAACAATGCCATGCTCGTATGCATGTAGAAAGTCGTCGTCGAGTATGTGCTTGAGTACAGCATGCATGAGTTCTCGGCGGCAGTGTGTCAGAATATCGTCAGAAGGTGACGATCCAGTCAGATTCTTCTAAAAATCATGGAAGCTGTCAGGGAGCTTCGGGAGCATCAGCAAGCAAACAAGGATGAAGATGATGGATGCCATACCTTCGGTATGTATGCAAGATGGTGGCATGCACCAGACTGAGGACGTGCGCGGGCATACTTCGACTGGTTACCGAAGAAAAGATACAGCGGCCAGAGTGACGCAGTACCAAAACTGGTGAGATGCGTTGAATCCGACCAGAACATTAGTGCACAGACTGTGCATTCGAGGTTGCATCCAGGCTCTGCAGGAAGATTCTGGACTTCTGCATAAGCGTCTGCATAGGCATCACTGGCGTAAACCTCATCATGGATCCTCTCGACCGTGTCAGGATCGCGCTGCCAAAATTGGCGGAATGGCATGAAATGAAAACGTGAGGATGCCGCATCACTCCAAACAGCTTTGATAGTCTCAACGAGTGATCGGTGCTGAAGTCCTGGCACCGAGAAAGTCGGAATTGAAGTGGTAGAATTCACCCCATCGTGTTTTCGTCTGTCTGGGACAGGTATCTCCATGCTACATTCCCGCCAACCATCCTCGAGTTTCGTCGGCAAAGTACTGCTCTGGCTGATGTATTCATCAAATTTTGTCATCTCCCGGGCAATATCGACTGAGCGAAGGTCTTCTGCATCGAAATCGGGCGCGAGGATGACATCATGGAGAAGCCTGCATGCTTCTCCTATCGATTTGAGATGGGAACCAGTCCATAGCCAATTCATAAAACGAAACACGGACATGTTCGCAAAAGGTGCATAGTCTGGGATGGTGGGACCTGAGGCGGAAGCGGTCACTGCAGCTGCTGGTGATAGACGCGACTCGCTGATGATTGCGCCAGATGTATGGGCAGCTGCATAAGACATATCATCGAGAGATAGTGTATCGTCAGGAGAGTGCGATGGTGTAGAAGGGTATTCTCTGTAAATTCCGAAGATGTTCAAGGCTGTGCGGACTCCCCACCAGATAAAGGAAGGGTGTGGTGGCAATACTGCGGGTTCATGATCAGAAGATGGCGAGTGAATGGCTGTATCAACTGGATCTGGAGGTGGTGGGGGAGGCTGCGGTATCTGCTCGAGGACTTTCCATGTTGGACGCTTGCGCCGCATTCCACGCCCTGTCGCAGGTGGCAGATCTGCAGCAGAAGGCTCGGCGACCTCAACCTGGATATCGAGCATGGGGCCTGAGGACTCGACGGTGGTATCACTAGATGGCACGAGTTCCGCTTGAGATGCAGTGCTTGCATTCTGACGAAAAGTGAGTCTTAACTTGGTAACTTAAGACAGCATGTATATTCGATTCTCACCGCAGATACCTCAGTACTCTCCTCTACCCTACAACGCTTGCATGGTTTCGCGGCCTGCCGCTTCGCAAACTTTTCAGCTAGACCTGAAAACTTGGCGTCTCGGGCTGCAAAGTCTCAACATGAACCCTGATGCGATGTAAGGCCCGGATGGTTGTCGAATACACGTCCACATGATGGAACGCAAGGATAAAGCATGTTCAAGTGTTGGCGAAATTGTAGCGGACAGCTTTGGCAATCTGGGAGTGGTGGAGAAGTGTCTGCGACTAGCACAAATGACGAAGGTATCTCACAAGTTGCTCGCCCAATGTGTCTTGCGATCAAGCCACTCACGGCGCCCGGTGCTGCGGAAGTATCCCATACTGGTAAACTAGATTTCAAACATGCTAACGGTCTTGGTAATATAGAAGGCTTAATAACACCATTACAAGGCGCTCAGAACTGAGTGGGTATTGTCGTCGGGGACTTGGGTAGACCGATCTCTGCGGTAACCATCCGATCATGTTACAGCGCTTTGAGAAAAGGTTGGCACGGCGCGTTTTTTTGGAGCGGTGTCCAAATAGGGAATTTCCGTTTTGGGAATGCAAAGCGGGGAGCTCGCAAGGCCCGTCACCTTGCCCGTCGCGCTGCTTATCGTCCTGTCGTCATTCCATATACCATCTATGACCCGAAAGCACTCGTTCTGAACTCATTCCATAGTCCATCTCATGTCTGATACTGCTGTAGACCCTACCGTGGACGAGTCCGATGTTGATCTATCTAGATCATTCGATGAAGAGATTCGAGAGGATATTCTTCCTGCACTTGCAGCGAAAGGTGCGTACTTGTCTATCTTTACTGCTACAAATTACTGATGTATTCTATAGGTAACAGATTCGTTCTGTACAGGCCTGATCTTGCGAAGAAACCCGTGAGGAAAACCAAGGCCAAGGCCAAGAGCAAAGGCAAACAAGCCGAGCCTTCCGCGGGCCCAGTCATCGTCGCTCAGACAAGGAAGAGAAAGCGAGAGGACAACGCAGCCACGGACGATGCCACCGACACCGAAGATGCGAAGAAGACACGAGAGGAGAACGAGGGCAGCGACTGCGATGACATCGAAGTCACCGCATATATCCACGTCGTACTCCCTCAGCCAGCCAGCAATGGAAGAGGCAAGTCGAAGACTTCAGCCAAGGCTGCTGAAGATGTTCCCCGAGGCCCCTTCTTTTTTCGAATTGGCTGTTCTTGGGAGAAATTCCTCACGCTGCTAGCTCAAGCCACTCCATGCCGTGAAACAGGTATTGTCATCGCGAAGATGACCTGGAAGTTTGACAAGCCTGCAAGCTCGAAGCCGATGACTCTCAGCAACAAGCTAGGGTTCAAGGCGATGATAAAGCAGCTTGCTGAATGCTCAAAGGACCATGTCGTGCGGATTTCCATGCCGCGGCCCATGGTGCCGACGGATTCTGTTGTAAGTCTTCTGGTTCACTTCAATTTCTTGCTGCCATATCCATCTTCTATTGTAGCCCTGGGATACCGGCACAGATCAAGGATCAGTTCCGCACGATCTTGAGTTTGTTGATGAAAGTGACGCGCCGCCCTCTGTGTCCGCGCGCGATCAACTCGTGCGTATCAGTATCTTTATCTCAGTAGGTTTCGTATATAATGCTGACAAGTTTTTGCACGTGTAGCTTGGCCTTGATGCGGCATCGAAACCTGTTCTCGAGGAGCTTACGAGTCGCTACCCTGTCGGCAATCATGCGCGCTTTCCAGAGAAGCGCATATACGAGAGGGGTGGAAAATTCTGGGAGCTCACGGATATCAGACTGCGTGTTTGGGCATCACAAATTGTACGTCTAGAATCTCTGATGCTCTTACTTGAGTGTACGGTTCTAATCGCATACAGGCACGTGGGACAACTACTATTGATGAGCCTCCGAACTCCGTGCACTTCAGCTTCGATAAGGCCCTCAAGGCGCAGCCTGATTCATCGGCGGCACCTGTGCTCGCTCAAGCATCTGGATCTGCAAATGCTGATGCAACATCGGCTGCCATGCTGCAAGTGCTTGCACCTCAGCTTGCGCTTCAACAAAATCCCCTCCTAGGCCTATTTTCATCGCCATTCGGTGGTGTTCAAAACCTCTCATCTCTTCTTGTCAACCCATTGTTATCGCAGCTGCTACAGACTTCTGCCATGTCCCTTGTGCATTCGCCATCTGGTTCGATGATATCCAATCCCGCTGCAGATTCCTCTTCATCCACTGCCTCTGAAGCTGCCGCTCATCAAGTACCAAGCTCTGCTCCATCTTCGCCGGGGATCAAGAAGCTACCCAATGTCTCAGTTCATGATTTCTGTCTACGCTACGAGATCTCCGATCAAGATGAACTTCGTCTCGTGAAGCTTGACTTCCTACCTGGAGAGAAAGCAGTTGAACTCCTCGAGCGTGAGGATTGGTATGGCTGTGCTGGTTTCTCTCGTCTTGCTTGGGATCACTTTGTAGCGAAACATCGACAGTTTCGTCTTGATATTGCTGCAGGGATGTTCACGACGTAGCTTCATTCAATTCTCATAAATTGTAATATACGAAGTGTAATTGCCATTGCGCAAATTGTTGTACCAATACAGTTGACCTTTACCAAATATAACCAGCATGCTTGAACCAACCATACGACATATTGCCAGTGATAACACCACAAGCTTCCATCAATGCATCTTCCGGAATCTCTGCAATGTCAATATCAAGTCCGTTGCGACAAAGATATGCCTTCCAAGTACTGAATGACTCTTCAATCGGGTTGAGATCTGGTGAGTAAGGAGGAAGAAATAGCAGCATACAGCCTGAGATTTTTCATGGTCAGCATTCGAAACAATTCAGCTAGTATCTAGATATATACCTGCACCCTGAACAAGCTCAGTGAGAGCATCAGAGTGATGAATCCGACAGTTGTCCATGATCAGTACGCTTCGAGTGTCAGGCCAGGGGTTCATAGACGGAAGCTATGCAGAAAAAAATTGAATCAACTGTATCTCGTAATGAGATTGATGAATTACCACTTCTTCTGTGATAAAATCGAAGAACTCAAAGCCATCAACAGAGCCAGGTACTGCACACGCAGCAATGTAGCCATCTCGGTCGAGCGCTGCCACAACCGAATAGCGCTGACCACGTCCAAATGCCTGCACAGCATCAGCCCGTTGACCGCTTGGTGCCCGACCACGGCGACGAGCTGTTGTACGGTCATTCTTGCTAGCTTCGTCGATGAAAATGAGCTGTCGTCCATCAGATTCGAATGTGTCTTGCACAGTTTCCATCCATTGTGCACGTTGCTCTTCATCGCGCTCCTTTGCGATACGGTGCAGAAGCTTCAAAGTAAGTCCAGCCTGAGCAAGGTTTTTCTGAATGCCTGAGAGCGAGATGTCGATGTCGTGATGCACAGCAAGCCAAGTCTGTAGTTCGTCAAGGTAGGTGTCGGGATGGTCATGGTACAGAGCAACCATAGCATTCAGTATGTGTCGTGTGATGATTTTCGGGCGGCCTTGCAGCGGAGAAGGAGGCCGAACAACAGTTCCTAGCTCATCAAACAGATTTCGCCAGCGATAGAGACTTCGGCGAGAGACTCCAAGAGCGTACTGAATATCCTCCTCGGTCCAGCCTCTATCCCAGAGATCCAGAGCACATTCTTTGAGGTCTTTGCTGATTTTGCGGAAGACCATAGCTACAAAGAGTAAAGCAACCGTGCAAGAGCACTGAACAATTGTAAAGACTCAAAACGGAGACTACGAATAACGAGCGACCTCGACGTGCTGCCCCGTTCTGCATTCCAAAAAGGGAATTTCCCGATTTAGCCCCCGCTCCAAAAAAACGCGCCGTGCCAACCTTTTCTCAAAGCGCTGTAGTACAAGCGAGAGAAGGAGGGTAACAAAGACAACGAGGAAGGGCTCACGTACATGATATTATGCAGCATTGTCATCCGAAGTGCCGAATATGAGGGTGATGCACGGACACGATCCAAACAATTCTGCCAGTCCTCGAGGATAGAGTGGAAATGATGAAAGGCAGATAGAACAACTGGACGCGCATTAATAAGAAAGTCTGCAGGCACGCAATAGCCACTCTGCCACTCCACAACAGCAGCAGAAACCTATGCACAATGATATCAATATCTGAAAGCTGAAACGAGTCTAAAAATAAAAGAGTACTGACGGCGATCATAATCCATGCAATGGTAATCAACGCCAGACCGCCACCGTCATCAAAGTGTGAGAGAGCGCGGTATCCAGCTGACTCATGGCCTTGAGCAAACCAGGCACGAAAGGCGAAGTCTTGAAGGATTGGATGCGTATATTTTCGAGATGCCAGCCATGCGACACGGCCATCTCTCCCTCGCTGCCAACTCAGAAATAAGTAGGATATAAGGGAAAATAATGGAAAACATACTTCGTGAAACATCCCAGTTCTGCTGAAGAGAAGTTGGAGGACTCGATCCCGATTCAAGACTGCTGTCTTGTTTGGGTCTGAGCTTGAGTTCGGGTCTTTGAAATTGTAGTGTCGAATCACCAAATCTCTTGCGATAAGCTGAAAGTCGGTGTTGATTTGTTTCAAACGGTCGATGAACTTCATAACATGTCATGGTCAATATTAGAGAATACAAGAGATAGGCGACAATAACTTACTAGCCGAACCTCAGACAGTGTCACTGTCGCCAAAAGATCCCCAGGACCTTCACCGGTGGTGTCGATCTCGTGATAGCTGTCCACGAGTGCGCCTTCCAAGAGGTCACACAATTGTTCATTACTCGTTGGAAAGATATTCGTGGTGCCCAATCGTGCGCGTACAGCGACCAGTGCACCATCAATGAGTTGTGCGTGCATATGAGGTGTCGAGGACATGGTCAATGACTTGTGCTCGTGTTACAGCCCTCGGTATCTTAATATTAGCATGCTGAGTGCATCAGCTAACAAAGATTTGTATCCTTGGATATGCACCGCTCAATCCTGGGCACTTAGTAAACTGGCGGAAGCCGTATATTGCCAGTTTCTCGCCGTGAATATGGATGCGACGATCCCCGAGAGTACCGTCGTCTAACTGCACTCCCCGAGAAAATCGTCGCCTAGTAAAATCTCCAGGGCAGCCTGTTGTCAATGCTAAGAATAATCATGTTCTGTCAGCTTCAAGTGCGGCGAACACGAACAGAGACGTCATACAGTATATAAGTCACCCAGTTCACACCGTTCCTCGCATATCAACAAATCCATCCGTCATCTTCAGTTTATTGCAGTCCTGATCCACAGTACCTAGCATACTCTGTTATTAGCGTCTATCCACCATGTCACAGTCTACCACGTCCAGCCCACCTTCTTCACCCGCAAATGACTATGCGCGGACGCTCGAGGGGAGAATCCATGCCAAATTGGTCAAGAGCCGCATGCGGCTCTCTAAGATGGAGTTGAAGCGCAAATAGTAAGTTTAGTTGACATATTGTGCAGGAGCATATAGCCTACTGACCATTGTGAAGTTTTACAGATGACGAAGGAGACGAGAACGACGATGAGCCTGTCAAAGGCAAATTGGACTATGCCGATTATGGTCGTGTCTTCACACGACTTGGTGAACCCTTCACACGTATTGCGACTATCGTTGAGTACGGCCTGGAGCTCGAGAATCGCGACAGTGATGACGAAGGTGCTGGCGATGATGATAATATGTAAGTCTCGACTTGTCTCAGAATATTTGATTGCATGCTGATGCACTGTGGCACTCGTCTTCACAATAGCAGCAGACATATGGCTCAGAGTTGGCGTATCTTGTGCGAGCAGATACCTGGCTTTGAGGAGGAGATGGTAGGCCTTGCCGAGAAGAGGAAGCTCCGCCGCAGTGTCTGTCTTGCGGTGAGTATTGTTTTGATCTTGTATCGTAAAGACTCAAGCTCAAGTCTGACTGATTAACTCAGGTCGGCGCAGGTGTCGATCACGCTCGTGCAGATGACACTAGCGGCTTGAAGAAGCACATCCTCGCGTACCTCCTTGAGGATGTCAACATGCCTCTCCATCCTGTGATCCACGGTCGGCAGAAATCTCAACGTGGATTCAGCCACCCAATCACTGCAACTTTGCTGACGCCGCTGGAGTGGGTCGCAGACGAGACGTCAGTCGTTCTTGGCTGCATTAGAGGCCATCATGCTTATTATAATTTTGTGTAGAACTTTCGCGGATATTAGGAACGGGCCAGTCGACCCTGTAGCCATTTATCTAAATGCATGGTATCTGCCACCGGACACAAACCTAAATGTCCAGTAAGTCACCTATGGCAGCTCACCAGTAATTAAGCTAAATGCACATATTTATATAAACACAGGGTAAGTTACAGGGACACCGACTGCTGCACTACGCTGCTCCCCGTCGCATGGCGCCCACACCATTTCCCACGCCCGAAGACTCGCAAGCCACACGGCAGGCCTGGCCACTACGTGCCTGGGGCATACTAGCCACACATGCACTAGCCGTACAGCGGCGAGCCACACCCGCTCCTCACCAGCAGCACACCACACCCTATGGTAGTCGTGCACGTGGCACGGCAGTCATGCGCGAGACACAATGGGCCCGTGCGCGAGGCACGGCAGGTGTGGCGGCCATGCGGGAGGCGCAGTGGCCATGCGCGTCAGCATCGGGCTGCGGTGGGCCCGTACGCAAGACGCCGGGGGGGCGCGCAAGATGCATCGGGCCCATAAGTGAGATATTGGGGGCCGGGCACGAAGCATAGTGGGTAGGCGCGAGGCGCTCCATGCCCGCGAGGCATGGGGGCCGTGCGTGGGGCGCTAGGTTGCCACACGCCCGTTCGTGAAGTGCAGCGGGTGCGGAGCTGCTGCTGGCTCATGTGCGAGGCATGATGGGGCGGGCATGCATGAGACACGATGAGACAGGCTTGTGCAAGGAGTCCACCTGCACCCTACACCCACCGTCTGCCTGCTACGCATCACGCCTAGCACGCAGCACCCACACCTCATCCCCCGCCGCCCGCTCGCTATGCACCCTCGCCACCAGAGTCACAGCGCCGTGTGCTGGCAGTATCTGCGATGACGCTAGTGCCTCGCAGTCAATACACCCGTCTCATCGCTCATACCGCAGCCAATCCCACGGATGCTATGGCCCCATCGCGCTCTAGACCTGCTGCTTATGCGGCCCGCACCCTCCCGCACCCCCACCACGCCCTGGCAATCCATGACGTGCTTGCCGCACGTCCGAATGGCTCAAGCACTGCTTGCTGCCGCACCGCCGCCCCACGCTTCGGCCGTCACCGCACTTGTCGTGTGCCCATGCCCGCCGGCTATGTACCTCATGAGGGCGATTACTCCGCCCTGCTGTCATGCGCCATCATGGTGCGTAGGGCATGGCCGGAGCATAGGTGTGACGTGGCACCCACGATAGAAGTCCGTGAGGCCGTCCAGATGATGGGGAAGCAGGGTTGAAGCCGGGGAGGAGGCCTGCAGAGCATGCAGGGTTGTTAGTGGGCAGAAAGAGAGCGCACGCGAATGTCACCCTGTTACACACGCCGTGCGCTCGCTGCACTCATTGGGTGCCCCATCCGCCACGTCTTATCGCACGCTGCTGCCCGCAGAGCGCACGCTATGCGTTGACGCAGCAGAAAACTCACATCGCCGCGTTCAGCCGACTGCTGGGCCTTGGCGAGACCCTACTGGACGGCGTCCCGCGGCGTATGCGCTGCTGCGTGCCATGCACACTAGCGGTGACGACGCATGGTGATGCCACGTACCTGGTATGCGCATCCTACTTGCGCGCCTGGCATCCTGCGCGACCTCCGCCCATCCATGTGTGTCGTCAACGTGGGATTGGCCGTCGTTGGCCACATACGGCGTGCTTGGATGGAGGGCTGTGTACAGCTGGCGACGATTGGCGTGGATGTCGTTGCGCGGAGAGGGTTGCTCAAGCTCGCACGGGCTGGCGGGTGTGACGTGGCAACCGGGTGCGGGCTTTTGAGCTCAGGCGGGTGACGGGAGGAAGAAGAGGGGCAGGAGCGAGTGAGAGGTCTTCAGGTTACGTGGGGATCGTCAAAAGGTGAGGAGTGGGCAGGGGAAACGGAGACACAGCGAAGGGAGGTGGAGGAAGGAAGGAGGAAGGCAGAGAGCGACTTGAGAGTCGAATCACGATTGTGGCGCGCCGTTCGGCAATTGCCGAACGTGGCGTCCGGCTCGTTGAACGAAGTCGATTCTGGGCCAAGGAAATTGAGATAAAATCCGTAAATATTGCCTTACCTTGTGAGCATTATATTTGATTTATAAACTAAGTATGGTACATAAGCTATGAGTAAGAAAAAAGATGTGGACGAAACAGTATAAGCACATGCGTAAGTTATGGGCGCTCGTTCTTAGTGCTGGGCGCGTCGAGCTCGAATTCCTTCCTTCGGGCGCGTCGAGCACCATTCGAGCCGCGATTTCTTACCAGGTCTGCCCGTCTATGCCTATCGGTTTGTTGCTGTGTCTTAGTATATCAGATAGCAATGCTATATGATTTTATCAAGCTTTTAAGACCTCTGTATAGTCCAGATCGGAGCCGGTTTCGAGTTTTCGGCTATAGTACAGGTCCTTTTCGCGTGTATTTCAGGCCTCAAGGTCTCGTATGATGATGGAAAAAATTGAAACTTCGTATATAGACGTATGTTACCATTGTTAACCATCTCATGCAACTCGATCCATGTAATTCCGCTGTTTGAAGCCTGTAGTATAAGAATACCGAGTAAACTGGCCTATTACCAACGTATCTTTATCATTTTGGATCAGATCTTAGTCTAAACTGTTCGTTCTTTCTCATATTGGTTATATACAGCTGTATTTATGCATTCACAGCTTAATTTAAGCGTTTGATCGTGCGTAAGTGTCATATTTTCCTCCTTTCATCATGTTTCGGGCTTCTCGGGCTCAGCCACCCCGCCTCGGCAATTGCCGAACTGCCTTTGTGGGCATCAACCGCCGAGGTCGTTATCCCTCCTCCGTCGTCCGTCGTCCCGGCCTCGTCCACACTCTGGGCTCGCTCACGCTCATGATCCTGCGCTCTCACTCACCACTCCACGCGCTTGCTCACGATCCCGCGCTCCCATCCAGGACCTCTCACGTGCCGTTTAGCGCCCATCCATGGCCTTCCGCACGCGCCAGCTCAACACGCTGCGCGTGTGCTCAAGAACTCCCCACGTGCGGCCGACTACCCACCTCTTTGCACACGAGCAAACGCGCCAGCCACGGCAATGACCCAGCGATGAAGGCGACGGCAACTGCAGCCGTGGAGATGATAAGCTTGCCGCGGGATTCGATTGGAGGAGGGGCGTCGGCGGCTGGGCGTATCCGCGGGCGTAGGGGCCGGCGTGCGACGTAAGCACTGCGAAGGGCAGTCACGTCTCCGCATCCCCGCAGGTACGTCTCGTTTTAATCATGTCGCGCCCCGTCGACCATGTCCCCGCCCCGCGTCCTCGCCCACATCACGCGCGTGTCCCAACCCGCATCGCACCCGTGCCCTTGCGCTAGGACCACCCGTTGCACCGGCAGTCCGCGCTGGTCCACAGGGCATCGGGCACCGCCGGCCGTTAGCAGCTAGCGTTAGTAACGGCCGGCGATGGACGCATAGCGCGTGAACGGCGCGTGCCCTGGGCGGCATGCTGTAGCAGGCGCGGGCGTGCAGCCGGAACGGCGAACTGCTGGCGGCGGGCAGCGGGCGGACGTGGAGCGAGCGGATGCACCGTCCCGTAACCGGCGGGCGGGCGCAGCGAGCCGGCGCGTGGGCGGGCGCAGCGAGCAGTGGGTGCGCACGCAGCGAGCGCGCGCGCAGCGAGCAGGTAGGTGCACATGCAGCGAGCGCGTGCGCAGCGAGCAGGTGGGTGCACACGCAGCGAGCGCGCGCGCAGTGAGCAGGCACGCAGGCGCACTGGTGCGCAATGTGCGACCAGGCACGGGTGCCCCAGCAGTGGGCAGGCACAGTGAGCAGGCACGCGGGCGCATGCAATGGCCGGGGCGCGGTCGCGCATGCGCGGTCGCAGCGGGCGGATGGCGCACGGGCGCACGCAGTGGCCGGGGCGCGGTCGCAGCAGGCGGATGGCGCACAGGCGCACGCAGTGGCCGGGGCGCGGTCGCAACGAGGGTCGGCATGCGCGGGCGCAGCGGGCGGGCGGCGCACGGGCCCGCAGCGAGCGGCCAGCTACGCGGCGGCGGCGGCGAGATGCGCACACAACCGAGGTGGGATGCCACTGATTAGATTAAACTAGGTGATGGCTTTAGCTAAACGTACATAAAGCTAAATGTCTGGTGACTTGCTATGGGCGAGTTATTGGGCATTTAGGTTTATGTCGGGTGGCTACTACCATTCATTTAGTTAAATGGTTACATCTAGTGGTGAACGGGCGCAAGATGGTCACTGCTGATCATCTTCCTCGCTTCCTCTACCCAGAGAATCACCCGTACGATGAAGATAACATTGATGATGGCATGTTCCAAGGACATCTCCTGTATAGGGTATGTTTTTTGTGTTAACTTTGCTATCACCACTCAACGAGGTTTACTATGCTAGTGTGCAAAGCACATGTATATGGGTCCGACTGCCGCACTGGAGGGCCCGGGTTTCAGCAAGGGTCGTGCTGGTGTCGCCAAGATCATCGGTATGCGTCACATGACCCCTCGCACCCTCGCATATATTGCTATACAGGTATGTAGCTTATTTACTGCATTGAGTATCGTACTAAGCACTATTCAGGTCCGCTTCGCCCTCTCTGATGCCCCTGAGTGGTCTGCTGTTGACCGCGCTTTCGACTACGAAATGTTCTTTTGGAACTTGGTCGAGCTCTTGGAAGGTGACGAAGGGAAGTCTATCTTAGATGCATATAGCCAGTGAGTTTCTTCAAGCCTATCTTGTATTTTTCAATCCTAATGTCTGTTTTAGTGCGCTATTTGGTATGCGCGAGATGGCTGCTCAACAGCCGCAGGGTGAAGGGTCTGATGGATTTGTTCTCTCTACATTTGAGCATGTGCGAGAGCAGCGTAAGCGTCGTCGTCTAGAGGCGCAGTCATCTCCGGCTTAGATAACATACTAGCACCTTGCATGTCCTTATGTAGCTGAGCTACGTAGAATAGAATTGATATTTGTTCGTTATCTCCGATTCTCCATCTGCATAAGATCTCCGTGCTGATATTGTCGATCTGCCTGATCTCCTAGGCAGACATATCACATAGAGGGCTTTCATGGGCAATGCACCTAGACATGGTGAAACATCGGCCAGCGACCGTAATATTGAGATAAATTTGGCAAGGGCAACCAACTCGATGATGCTGACAGAGCGATTGTTGTGTTGACGGGGCTGGCACACACATTACACAAGGACGACCACGTCAATGCGTCCAGATACGGCGAGACATGGCCCAGCAACTATGACATTGAGATAACTCTGGTGACAGCGACCAACTTGATGACACCGACAGAGTGATCATCATGCGGACGAGGTTGATAAAGACATTACACAAGGATGACCACTGGCAACACACCCAGACACGGCAAAAATGGACCAGCGACCACGATATTGAGATAACTTTGGCAATAGTGGCCAACTCGATGACGCTGACAGCGCGACCATCGTGCTGACAGGACTGGCAAACACATAAGGCATGCGTGTATTGCCTTCCTTGCTTTCGCAATCACTACCACCATGGAGCACCTTGTCAAAGATCATCGGCAATGGCTATCTGCGAAATCTATAAGGCATGCGTGTAATATCTTTTGGGCCTCGACAATGGCGATCGAGCTTGCAAACATGGGCAATGCCGACAAGCCTGGGCTGCATTTAGTGTTTTGCGGGCTCGGGCTGGGCCTCAAGCCCAGGGCTTGGGCCAGGCTTATTGGGGCTCGGGCTAAGCAGAATCGTGGCCTGAGCCCGTTATTCAGGCCTATTCAGGCTCGGGCTCATGTCAGGTCAGGCTCGGGCTTTGGCCCGGGCTTTCCATAGTTATTTTTTCGTGTGGTATACGAGCATTGTAGCTATTCTACTGAGAAATCTCTTCTTCTTCTTCGGCATCACTGTCCAAATCGAGCACTAAAACGACTGTATTATCGTCGCTTTCCAATGCCATCGCCATCGCCGAGTCTTCGAGTGTGCTCTCGGCTTCTTGTTGAATTTCAAGCTGTTCTTCGATGACAGAGGATGGCCCCGATGCATGGACCAATAAGTTCCTCTTGAGAGCGCATTTGAGACCTTGAAGGGCTTCAACGACATCAGCTTTCAGACGATTGCGTCGCTTGGTAATTGTAATGCCCGCGCTCGAGAACGCACGCTCGCTCGAGACTGAGGATGCCATGATCGCAAGATAATCGCGCGCTAATGAAGCCCAGATGGGATAACGAGGAGCATTCACCTATTATGGTGAATGGGATGTCAGAATGCAAAGTTAAACGAGAGAAACGGTACTCACACCCCACCATGTGACCAGTGACATTTCCGCAGGAACGTCTTCGAGATCACCACTAATGTACTTGTTGAACTCACGCTCCCAAGCGGCAGTCGCAACGGGAGTGACGATTGGATCCGGCGCCGTCGCGGAGTGTACAGACATTGCTTCGGATTCGTCGTCTGATAGTTCAATCAGACGGCGAATTTTCTTTGACCGGCGGGTCGTGTTCTTCTGCTGAGGCACAGCGTCCGCATCCCCGTACATTTCGATATAGCGTTCGCGAAACTAGTTTGAATGTAGTAAGATTTATGTCAGTACTAGTAGTGCCACATAAAGACAATCCTCGAGACGTACAATATCCTTTGTTCGTTCCGAGACTGATCTCTGTTCATCATCAGTCCAATTCTTCGCAAAATGTTGCATCTTCTCGCAAGGGTCCAGAACTGTGTTGAAGGAAGATGAGCTTAATCAGAATGAAACAAACATGAGGCACTGTACCCATAGAGATCATATAAGCACTATTCTCGGAGGTGAGATCATAGTAGGATTTGATGGTATTGATGGCAGCAGCAAGAGCAGGACGAAAGGCTGCATATTTTTCATCATCATAGCACTCACTCCATGTACAGTGCAGGCCCTCGAGCGCAGGTAGGGCGAGGGTAAGAGACGGGTATTGATCCGACGAGAATTCTTGCTGCGCATTATCTGCGAACTAAACAAGCAGCGTCAGTTATCATTATGGCTGAGGATGATAGAGCAAGAAGCAACGTACCGAGAGCAGCGCGGTAAAAAGCTTCGCATGCTTCCATTCTTCGGGCGACAGCCGGAGCTGTTCGAGTTTTGCTTTTGCAGCGTTGTTCTTCTCAGCCCAGATCATCTTGAGTACGAACTCATCAACAAACTACAGACATAATCTATCAACTATGTATGACCATGTATCTGAAACAGGGAACTTAGGTGGCGAAGCTTGTATGCCCGCACAAGCATTGTGTATGTTGAGGACCACCGGACTGGCATATCGAGGAGCAAACCAAGCGGGCGGTGCGTGTCCCGCAACCTGGTGTTCGAGTCGTCTTGTATCTTGATGAAAAGCTCCTTCCGTTTCGCCGAGGAGCGCTCCTAGATGTACTACAAAATTGTTTAATTATGACTCATAGTAAGTATAATGATGACATACCTTGACACAGATGGCGCATACTAAACCGATCGCATCACGGTCGCCTGCAGGTGGGATGTGGTCCTCGGGGTTATGGGGATCATAGTGTTTCGATGCGCTGTGCGTTCGAATGAGTGCTTGGGTAGCGAGGTTCACGACATGAGCAAGGCATCTAAAGTAAACCTAGTCAGAATATTACATTGCCAGCAAAAGATTGGACACACCGTATACGACGGTCTTTTGCATCAAATGGCTTTCCCATTTCTTTGCAAACGAGCCGAGCAAACTCGGTCATCATCGAACCGTTATTACTTGCGTTGTCGCAAGAAACATGCCCGACCTATATAATGAATCAGAGCAGTGATATAGAGCAGATCAAACACATCTACTTACCTTGTGAGCAATACCAACACGCAAGACGATCTTGAAGAGTGCTTGACCGAGGCGCAGCCCAGTGTGAGCACTATTCAAGCGTGTGAACCCGATAATACCGGCTCGAAGCTGCCAGGTGCCATGGGCGTCTTCCTCGATTCAGTGCGCAGTGACAGCAAAATATGCGTCAACATTGCTGGCTTGCCAGCAGTCGCATGTCAAGGAGACACGGCCTTTGACCGCATCGCTCTGTAACCTGATTTAGCCCTCCACGCAACCGTTGAACATAGAGAGCTCACGTTCAAGCGCTTCTTCAGATCCCGAAGGTGCTCGTACCAAATTTTTATGATCTCGGCACGCGTTACCTTTCCGCTCGGTATGTTCACCCCGTTTTTTGCACGCGATGCGATCTCAATCATAGCTTTAAACTTTTCATGTTCAAAGGCATTCAGAGGCTGCAATCGAGGACCAAGGTTCGTCTCATCAGTACTATAATGAGCTACAATAAAATGCTGATAACATACCTGGTCGGAAGCAACCAGCCACTCGATCGCTGCTCGCTTGAAGATCTCATCGGAATATGGCGCTGGTCGTTCGATTGGCTTCGCATGGTCATCGAGGGACGACTGAATGGTGGTTGAAGCTTGAGCATTGCGACGCTCTTGGGTATCTTCAGGAAGCACTGAAGCGAAGCCATTTGTCTTTGCCCATGCACGATATGTACCCTATCAGACCAGGGATAGCATGGTGAGCAAAATCCCTTCAATAGTGTTGAATGGTACTGACCTTATGTTCACTCTGCAGATGACGGCGAGAGGTGGTGAGATCAACCACAAACTCGTACTTTGCCTTCTTGTGCTCTCTGAACATTAATAATATCAGTACGTTACCCCATTGCTCACACGCGAAGACCGACTTACTTGCAAATTCTGCAGTCATGTAGCTTTCGGGATTTTCCCTCGCCATCACGCCGATCATGGGCATTGTTAAAGAAATAACGAACGTCTGCGCTAGCAGACAGCTTCTTGGGTTTGTCAGCATCAGAGTTGTCGCTAAGCTCGATAATGTGTGCGAGGTCCTTCAACATGCCGGCAGGATCGAGTTCATCTGTAGCACTCCCCTCCTGAGCTAACTTCTTCTGCCTACTGACTGTCGATGCAGGATTTAGTCAAGCATACAGATTGTTAAAATAAATGAGTACCTTTTGCTTTCACCCCAGCCTTCGCAGCTTTCTTAAGGTCCCTTTGCAGCTTTCGAGCCTGTGCTCGGTTGAGCTTCGTCGTTGTTGCCTTGGACGACTCAGCAGCATCGCTAGCAGCATCAGTTCCTACGTCGCCGCTGGCATCCGAGTCACCTTTTCCATCACCATCTTCATATGCGGACTTCTCGGACTCGTCTTCCACCTCTTCCACAGTAGCTGCCTTTCTCTTCGGCCGGACAACTTCAATGTCTCGAGTGCCAAATATACCATTTGCACCACGGTGGGTTTCCCCGTCCTTGATATTTTGTATCAGCTTCTGAGATGCAATAATAGCACGTTTACCAGAAGCCACTGCTTCGGTGCCATTAGAGTTGGCGATCGTGCTTGCAGATGTCGAAATAGAAGACATGAGGCCGGTGCTGGGTGACTATAATGGGAAATGTCGGTCCCTTGTATTGACTAGGTTACGCATTCTGTACACCATCTCGGCCAAGGCCGAACAACTATACAGTATTTTGTGGCCAAAAACTCCGACATGAGCCACATTTCTGAGCAGAAAAAGCCCGGGCTTGCAGGCTGGGCTCGGGCTGCTGCACAATGAAGCCTGAGCCTACAGCCCGGGCTTTATGCTACAACTGGCCAGGCTGGGCCGGGCTAAAATTAGCCAAAATGGGCCGGGTTCGGGCGGGCTCGGGCTCTAGAGCCCGGCCCAGCAAAACACTAGCTGCATTGGGACGGATTGTGACTATGGTAAATTCATAAGGCGTGAATATATTCCTTGGTAACAAACTGTGGCATCCTCGCCGGACGATGAAGATGGCGACCTTTATAAAGCCTTGTAAGGCCTTATAATCCTATTCATACTTTTCACGCTTTTGCTGATGGCTTCCCACAGCTCGATCAGACGAGCCAATGGATATGGATGGACGGGCGCAGCGGCCATGCCCTTCCTGGCCGAACTTCTCGCTCAGGAAGACGGGGTCTGAAACGTACACTCTCTCATGCGCCGTGTTGCGTCCTTCTTCCGAGTCCAATATGCTGCCGGGCTCGCTATGATGACGCGTCTGATAGTGACGCTCTTGATCATCGTTCCGAAGGCATGCGCGCGTGCAGATAGAAGCCCTTGCAGATCTACGTATAGAGCGAAAGATGCCTGCAGTGGGACATCGGCGAAAGGCTTCGCCACGGTATGTAGTGCGGACGCCCTCCCTCGTGTCTGTCGCGTGCCCTAGACTTCCATGCTTCATATGAGAAATATTGACATGGCGTTCATAACCATCCATGCCGTAGCGGCCTGTAAGCGTAGATGCGCTATGAGCGTATCTCTTGCTCGCTCCAGGAACGATGCTTATGGCAACGCAAATCTTGTTGATGTGCTCGTTTGCTCCGAAGCTCACTCGGCTGAGCCCGAGGCATTCTCGATCGGGCTCTGATCGGTGCCAATCGGTGAGCGCGATCTCCGTGATTGCGTCCGTGATTTCATCCCGGACGCCTTTGTGCTGCATACGCCGTTCAAAGCTCAAAGGCCGGGGGGCGATGACATCGGCACGCGGACGGGAAAGAACAAAGGATGCCCATCAATCACATCCTGAGCACAGGAAAGAACGCGACCCTGAAGCACAGGCCTTTCACTGACCGCACCAAAAAGGGCGCACGACACCCGCCTTTGTTCTCCTTTACCAGATCTGTCCCCCGCGACACCAAACACGTTGTCCCTGCGTGAATCAGAACAAAGCCGTCCTTTAGGACCCAAATACACCAGTAAGGCATAACTCGCTGCGAAGCTCCGCGTGCGACCAGGCCGGTGCGCCAAAGCGCGCCGCCGAGGCTGGGCGTACTGAGGGCCCGAGCACAGGCAGCCTATTTGGATACGCTTGGGTTGATGAGATTAAATCTATGCACAACGGGGCGTGGTCAAAGCGTGCAAGTGACTCCGGTGGGAATTTAATCTGCGTGTACGTTTAGGGTTGAGGCGTATATAAGAGGGCAAACGCAAAACGACTCGCCTTTCTCTCCAACACGCAGCTGTTATCCTCGATCTAAAATTTCTCCATGTCTCAACCTCAACCTCAACCTCTACAATGTCTTACCAACGTCTCCACCCTGCCTCTGTCTTCCAGTCCGAGGACTGCGCGTACGACGGGCGCGATGCCATCACCATGTTCCAAACGCCGACTGCCTTCAACGACAGCGTCAACAACGGCCACGAGACCATATCGCCTTTCCCAAGCCAGAAGGCTATCGAAGTAAGCCAACACTTCTGTTTCTGATCCGCGTTAGAGAAGAATTGACCTGCTTGATCCTGCAGGACTTCTATGACGGCGACCGCCGCCGCTATGAAGAGACACTCACCTATAGCCCGCGTATGAGCCAGGTGAGCATTTTATAAGCTCTCCGACGCTGGATCGCGGCGCTCATCGGCATCGCCATACTCGCTCAGGCCGCGACGGGCTACAACGCGACCATGGCCACGAGCCACTTCAACAACAATGGAAGCTACGACGCCTCCACCTACGGAAATATGGTGAGTGTCGCTTTCGCCTCGCTATTTGATATGCACGCCGCTCACGTTGTTGTCGCGCCACATAGCCCGCGATGGGCGCTGGCTTTGCGGACAGCCAGCTCGCATTTGCCAACAACCTGCAGTTGAATAATGTGAGCAATCATTTGCTTCCAGTGCGGGGCAATCTACTCACTATGATGTGCAGGCCGTCCCCGCCCACGCCTCGACCTGGGCCGCCGAGGACTTCTCAGCTTTCCCTATGGACGACTCCATCACGGCGGCAGCGGGGATGAACACCCATCCGCCCACGCCTGCAACCCAATACTCCTACGCCGACAATCAGGAGTACTCGCCACCCAACGACCCTCCTCCTGGCTATCTCCCACACGTCCAAAGCGACTGCCTCGGCTTCAACGCCGAGTCCATGGACGTCTCCGCGCCCATCCGTCCCCCCGGGCTCTCCTTCAACGGCGCATACGCCAGTGCCACCTATGACCAGCCGGCGCCCGACTGCTTCCCCGCCCCCGCCCCCGTCGTCTACCACGACCCCGTCACCTACCCCGGCAACGTCACCTACTGCGACCCCACGCCTTCTGGCTCCGTCAATGGCACTGGCGCACTTGACATCCAGGCACAGCCCGTCCAGCCTCCGCTTTCGTACGCCCAGCCCGATAGCGGCTACAGCGTCGACCCGCGCGAGCTGCATCCCAGCTCAAGCACAGTCTGGGACGCGGAGACGGTGCGTGAGGCGCGCATTGCCCCCGCGGCGCATGCGTCGCCGGGGACGCCGTCACTGGGGTATTGCTCGGAGAGCTCCATGACGTCGGCGTCACCGACGACACCGATAGCGTCCACATTCCCAGCGGCGCGGGTGACGGGCAAGCCCTTCGAGTCTACACTCACCACACCCGCACCCGTCCCCATCGCCTACCCCGAACCCGCGACGTCCGGCTTTATCAACGGCACCAGAGCGCTCTACGCCCAGTCCCCGTTATCGTACGCCAAGCCTGACATTAGCCACGGCGTCGACCCGCGCCAGCTGCAAATGAGCTCAAGCGCGATCTGGGATGTGGAGACGGCGCGCGAACCGTGCGCAGCCTACGCAGCGCATCAGATGCATGTGGTGCCGCGCACGCCGTCGCTGGGCTTCTCGTCGAGGAGTTCCGCGATGTCTGTGTCACCGACGATGCCCACACCGATGGGCCCCGCGTTCCCTACCGCGAAGGCACTAGGCAAGCGCAAGGCCGTTGATACCGGGTTCGACGGCGACCACAGCACTGCGCAGACCAGCGCGCAGACTGACCCTCGACCTGTCAAGCGGTCGAGGGTTTCGACACAACCGGCCAGGGTCGCAACGACTGTCGATCCCCATGTGGGGATCACACAACAGACAGGCACTGCGGCCCTGACCCACTTACATGAATACTCCAAGGCCTCTGGTCACGGAGCACAACACCCCACCAACCGGACCTTCGAGATTATCCACGAAGCGGGCGCAGGGCCTAGCAGGGCTCTGCCGAAGACAAGATCCCGAGTGCGAAAGCAGAAGGTGGTACTGCCCGATTTTGTACCACTTTGGAAACAAGATCTGACCCCCGAGCAAGTGGAGGAAGCGGCGAGGAAGATGGATACTAGGGAGCTGATCGACAACCTGACGGAGAAAGTCGACGCCATCGTGCCCGAGCAGGGCGACAAGAACGGGAAGCGGTGTATGTGCAGGTGGCTGGGGTGTGCCGGCAGCGCCAAGCGCGAAGCCGAAACTGGGCGGCACATTAGGGACATACACCTCGGCCTGGGGCCATCCTGCCCCGAGTGCGGGACGGTGTTCCGCTCGAGGACCGAAGTGAATCGACATGTGGGTAGTCGGCGATGCAACCCGGCAGACAAGGAGGCAGAGGTCAAAGTCAAGCCGAGGCTGCGGAGGAACAGGCGGCAATGAGGGGAGAGCGTGGAGACCTGGGCGAGGATGGCAAGACTTTCGATGGAGACGGGGGTGAGTCGATGGGAAGAAGGCTTCAGGAAGACATGCGATGTGCGAGCGTGACGCAACGCGCCTTCGCAGGGTGGGGCGGGGACGTTCAACACGTCCTCGAAAGGCGTTGATGGTAAGCTGCCATGGACCTAGCTACGCTCCAGTGCCGTACATGGCACTGACGGACGTTACCTACGTATTTTCCCTTTTATACTTTTTCTCTTTTTTTTTTCCTCGTTGCCTGGCCGCTCTGGAGCGCGTTGATCCCTATGTTTTGTGCGTCATTGTCCCCTCGTGCCTTCTTATCGATCACCATCGCCGTTGTCTCTAGTGTTCGATATCGTCCTGTTCTTCCTAAATTCATGATATGCCTGCAACGTGTATTTATTCAATGTCATTGTCAATGGATCGAGCAGGGAGGCGTTCTGGGGCTGCCCGACACGCTTCTTGGCATGACCTTAAAGCACATTATTAGAACGGTGCTCACCTGTTGTTCGCAAGAATTATTGCTCGTCCATGCGAAGCAGAGCTGCTCCATCCCGCGCACGAGCCAGTGGGGCAAAGGGGACTTGGTCGGGCTGCAAAGAGGAGATGCCAAAATTTGTGATCTAAGATTGGCGTGAGATCTCCTAGGATCTCCTCCGCATTGCATCGCGGAGATCGCCGGGCCGCGGTGCCTGAACTTCACAAGCGCCTATTGTCTGCGCTCGCCTCCTGGCTCAGTGGCTGTCGATTCGAATGTCTCGCAGGTCAGTCCATTGCGCCTCTGATCAGGGTGTTGCGGGATGTCGAAATTGCCCTTTATTTTTGAGATACAGATGACCTGAAGAAGCGACAAAGGTTCGTGTCGATTGACCTTGTACGCGCTCGCGGTATGATATCAGGATCACAGAGTCTGCGCTGTGAATTCACCGTCTAGAAAACATGTCCCATACAACGGCAGCAAAATTTTCTCATGGACAGAGTGTCGTCGCCATCGTCTCTGACCTTGGAACTGATGCATGGGGTACGCAGCATCATACTTGTCTGCCACCATTCGTAATGATGAATGGATCCAGGAAGCACTATCTCATCTGTCTTCCTGTCCCCGAATTATCACCCTTTCTTCTCTCGCATCCTTGTTCTCGCTCACGAGGTCTCCATGCCCGCAGTCTGCAGTTTCGCCGGACCCGGTGCCGAAGTTTTTGCGCTACCCCACAGGGACGGCGACTTTGCCACGGCAGCGGATGCGTTGAAAGACACACTCCATGGCGTCGATGTCCTCGTGAATCCCGGTGTGGGACAAAATTATCAAATGGACAGCCTCCTCATGGAAGCTGCATCAGCTGCCCGCGTCTGCGCATATCTGCACGTTGTGACGAGTGACGACCAAGCTGCAGATACGCAGCGCTCGGCGGCGTCGCCGGCTCTGAGACCGGATGAAGGCAGCAAGAACATGCAAGTTGTTTCCATCCATGCTGGCCTTTTCATGGAGAACGTACTCTCCGTATGTGCACCCCTAATTTTCGAGCTTGTAATCTGACCGACATGTGCGACATTAGACCGGAGCCGAAGGTAAAAGGATATCCTCCTCAGCCCCTTTTACCGCAGTTCATCATGTTTATTCCTTTCAGGCACGATCCGTGTTCCCGCGCGGCGCATGCCATACACTTCCGCTCTAGACCTCGGTCGCACCCTTGCCGAGCTCAGCATCCTCACGATGACATCGCCCGCTCGCGTGCCGGCTATTGTCCATGTCGCTGGCGACGTCGTCAGCGGTACACAGATTGCCGAAATGGTGCACAACCTGCAGAACGGTGGCACGATGGTGGTGATTGAGCGGAATGGCGCGCTCAGGGTTGAAGACGGTGGAGCGGACAATGAGCTCGTAAATCCGAGCGAGAGTTTATGGAAGTGGAAGAAGGTTCAGGACATGCTTACGGAGGTTTGATGGGGAAATAGCATTCTGACAATGGCTCTCGTGCGAATGGTTGTCCATTGTCTGATTTGTCTCTGTCCAATCCGCAATAACGCATTACAACGGCTAGGAATCTGAGGATCATTTTCTGCCATGGCTACCTGCGTCCTGTCCGTTGTCGGCATCATACAGGAGTCGTAGAGCTCTAGCTAACCTCGTGTCCTCGGCGAGATCCCTACACCACACATGACCATGCTTCGCAAAGAGCTCGCCTTCGGCAGGCAATGTTATACCCGCAGTTCGAGGAGGATCACGGGCCAGTTTCGGAGGGTTGAGAATCTTCAAAAGGCGAATTACTATCACGTGTTTGCCTGCGTGTTCTGGCAGCGTTGATCGCTCGAACCGGCAAAGGGCCGATCCTTCTGCCAAACGTGCAACGTAGCATCAGCTCCACACAAATGCATAATAAAATGCGAGTTTTACCATCATAAATGCTGGCACGGTGGCGACCTCCGATGTAAACCGCATGGGGCGGAATGAGTGTGAATCGATGCATCTGCCCTGCAATGTTGACCACCATTTGTAGGAGTTGGAGGGAAATATCAAGCACGAAAGGCTCCTCCAGAGTGGTGATGGTCCGTTTCAATCGACCGCGGTGTAAAGTGACCAAGTTCGGAGAATCAAGGATGATCGTTTCGTCGATGAACCCATCATAGACCAGTAAGCGCCGCAAGATGCTTTGCTTCACTGAGAGTTGAGAAGCAGTAGTTGCAATATACAGGCACCATAAATAGCCTTTATCGTAAACGAGATCATGTCCACGGGAGAAACTGGCGAGGTCGCTGTTCTCTGTTACGCGGAAGCGTAGCTGCAAATGCAATGGGTCCTTTTGATTAGCATGGTGGTATAAGAATCCACGTGTTCCGGCAGGAAACAGTCGTTCCATGTGTTTGGGTCTGCCTTCGCAGACCGGGCTTTCTTCGTGATACGAAAATCGAACCCGTTCTACATAGTCTTGATCCGGAAATGATATGTTAACCGTGGCCTGGGTGACACCTGAGATGTCCATAAAACACTCCGGATCAAGACGCCTAGGGTCAAGGGTGGTGATGATCCTCTTTAATCGTGCGCCTGGCTTCCTTAGCGGTGCATTTGAGCGAGCAACTGCATGGCTTATTGCAGCATCCTGCGTTCGAGATCATCACGCAACATCAGTCTTCAGTCTTCAGAGATGCATTCAGACTCCATCGAACGTACTTTTGCGCTGGGAGTGCAAGAAGATTCTGCATTACCATCCGAACTACGCTCTGCGGTTCGCGATGAAAAGGCGGGAAGGGAAAGTCGACGTATGTGCCCAAGGCGTGACTCAGGGAGCCTACGGAGTGCAAAAAATGGCCACGGTGCCTGCTTCCAGGACCATCTCGCTAATTGCATCGCAGGAAGAGCAAAAGCTGGAAACTGTTCAATAGGGCATGCGATTTAGCGTTCGCAACCTGACCGTTGGAGTAGTCCCAGAGGGAGGAACCCTAGCTCGGTATATGAGGTGGTGGGAGGATGATCTGCTATACATGCCGACAGCGAATATCTATCTATGCTGACTAATCACCCTCTGAAGCGGTGTAATCACCTCTATCTCCCCCTCTCTGACCCCTCTATCCCTACTCCATCATCCCCCCCTCAAACATAGGCGACGCCCTCGTCGCCTGCTAAAAGACCTCAACCTGCAGACCCACGAACCCAGCCTAGACTCTCCAAAACCCTACTCAGCTCAATCAAACGTGGATCTTCATCCCAATGCAGAGGCAAGGGTGACACAGCAGAACTGGAAGCCGGACTCGAAACCTGCATGATGGATGGCTGACCTGCATGAAGGCCAGCTGGGTGACGATGAGTAATTGCCAGGCCAGAAGAGACTGCTAGTCGAGAGACATGAGATCGGGGAAAATATGATTGACGTCGATGTGAGCGACGAGCTCGACGTTGCAAGGAACTGAATGGCCGAGTTGCAAAGTCAGAATGCAAGACTGAAAAATCCCGGGGTGCAGGCAAGCATGGTGACGAGGCAACCACTATGGGGAGTGAGTCACAATCATCGGCCCACGAGAAGGATGTGCGCGAGGTTGTGAGCATGGGTTCGGGCAACTTGGGGTCGACATCCTTTAAGAACGACGCGGCGGCTGCGTGGGGCTTTCCCGGTTCGAATCCGGGCGCCGGCGTTTGCGCGCCATTGTGCGCTGATGCGGGGACGTTGCACGGGGTGGATGGGGAGGCGCGGTGCGCCGATCGTGGGGCTCGGGGCACGGTACGTGCGTGCGGGTCGTCCTCGCGGGCTGCATCGCGGTTGCGCGGCTGGTCTGACATCACGGATGGCGGTGCGATGTTGCTGGGTGGTTCGGGTACATCGCATGGGGCCGCGATGTGTGTGCGCGACACGGGAGACACGGTGGTGGGTGCGGGGTGTGTGTCCGGCTCGCGGTCACTCGGAAACAGCGACGGGGGGTCGGCAAGGGATGTGGGCAGGTTGTATGCGGTCGCGGCATGCGTGCGCAACGCAGAAGGGATGGGGGTGCGTACCGGTCGTGAGTCTCCGTCGTGCGCGTGCCGCGCGGCGTCTACCTTATCCACTCGGGGCCCTAGGCCCTTCTTCGTCTCGTTCTCCGCAGCGCTGGGGCGTACGATACGGTCGGGCGGCGTGCGCGAGTCGTGGGGGTTCGCGGTAGGCGTTTGGGGCACGGTGGAGGCGGTGGGGGCTGCGTGGGTGTTCATGGTGGGGACTCCGCGCGATTCGCGATTGGTGGCTGCTGGTGGTCTGGCTGGCTCGCGCGCGATCGCGAATGACGGCGGTGGACCACTACGTGATGTAAGTCCGTCGTGCGAGGTTGTTGTGTGCGTGTGGGACGCGGGAAGGGTGTCGGGAGGCACGGGGGGCGCCGTCGTGCTGCGGACCTCGCGTGGTTCGCGTTCAGTTGCCGCGGGTGGTCGGTCTGACTCGGGCGCGATCACGAATGGCGGTGCGGAGTTGCTGGGTGATGTGGGCCCGAAATTCGAGCTCGTTAATGCGGTACGCGGAGCGAGAGAGGAGGTGCGAAATGCGGGACGCGCGTTCTGCGCGTGCACGTCATGTGGCTGTGGCGTAGGCGCTGGCGTTGGCTCGTTCGCGGTGCTTGTGTCTAGCGTGTCGACAGGGGCGATGGTGGCGACGAGCAGACGACCGGCGCTCGTGGCTGTGGGCAGCGAGGATGCTAGGATGTTGCAAGTGGTCGTAGGAGACACGAGAGCAGCAGAGGGAGGTGCCGCCTGCAACGCAATTCGCGCGATCGCTGTGTCTGCGAGGACATCGCCTGCGTCAACTGCAAAAATTGACATCGGCGCTGCGTTGCATGCTGGCCCAGCGATCGCGATAGGGCACGATAGAGCAAGCACGGCCTGGCTCACCTCGAGTCGGCCTTCCCGATACCCGTTCCTCAAACCCTCGAGACGTCCCTCTCTATACCCTTCCCTATGACCCTGCTCCAGGCCCTTCACCATGCCTGCCGCTAAACCATCCTGAAATCCAACTCGTTGGCCCTCTTCAACGCCAACTTCGTGTCCTCTGCGCCGCGCAGTTGCTTTGATCTCCCAGAGCAGCGCCGGTTCAATCTCCTGTAAAGATTGTGCTTGCGCGGGGGCAGACGTGGTGTTGCTCGGGTTTGCAGGCGGTAATGGCACGGGGTGCGGTGTGTAGTCGCGTGCTGAGAAGGCAACATGTAGCATCTGTGTCGTATCGCTATTAGCAGCTAACGCAGCGCGGGCTGCCTTTGCGCGTCGGTTCTTGCTGCCCATAACGAGTAATTGGCGTGCGCCCGTCGAATAAGAGATGGCGAGTCGGTACACGAACTATGCAGAAAGGGCCAATGACACGGGAGATGCAGATACGCAGACGCGGAACGCAGGATACGAGACGCAGGACACGAGACACAGGACGCAACACAACGCAATGCAAGAGAGACGAAACACGAGACCGCCGGAGACGCGAAAAGACTGTGAAGAGTGCAGAAAAACGACAGAAAACTGCAGGGAAACACAACGCTACGCTGATGGGCCGAAAACCACTCTCATCACCAAGATGGAGTAGTCCCAGAGGGAGGAACCCTAGCTCGGTATATGAGGTGGTGGGAGGATGATCTGCTATACATGCCGACAGCGAATATCTATCTATGCTGACTAATCACCCTCTGAAGCGGTGTAATCACCTCTATCTCCCCCTCTCTGACCCCTCTATCCCTACTCCACCGTACAACTTCGCATTAGTTTGTCCTCACCTGTAGAAGACGTAGCTATAGAGCATGTCGCGCTAACGCTTGAGTGCAAGCACACACTGGCGTTCAACGGCCAATGTTTAACGACGTTGACCAGTGCTAATGAGGCCCGAGAACTTGAACTTGGAAGTGGCTAGAGTGAAATATGCGTGGGAATTTTGGTTCTATGTGCAATCCGATCAACAAATTTGGCAAATACTCAGGCACGACGTTGCTCCTCGATGACCAGCCGTAGCGTCAACGCTCCCAGCGCACCACCACAATGCTGTACACACAGAAAATACAGGCTATAAAGCTCGAAGATAAGGAGGTACTGTACATCCCTATTCACGACGATGGCTGCTCTTATCCCACGCAATCTCGCGGCACTAGCTATCCTGCTCGCCTCGGCGCACAGCGTCGAAGCAGCACCGACTACCACTGGACGCAGGCATTCGCGCATAAGAGGTGGGGCAATTGCCGGGATTGTGGTTGGTATGTAGTCTTATGTAGTCGACTTATGTCCACGGAACGATGATTGACGTGGCTCGCGCCCTTTATAGCATGCGTCGTCGGCATTGCTGTTCTGATCTTGCTCTGCGTCTGCCGTAGCATTCTTTCGCGGCGACGCTCGCGCGGAGTCCAATCCAGTCAAGGAGCTGTTCCGTCCCGTCGCTTTGGACTACCGATGTTCGGTCCGCGTCCCATGCAGCAGTCTGCAGCCCAGGACACGTTTGCTCCCCCTCCCGGACCTCCGCCTAACACGCAAGGCTACGGAGGCATGAATGGCGCTGCTGGAGGTTTAGGGCCAGATAAGCATGGACGGCCTGTTGGGTATCAGAACAACGTAGGCTTTTGGTAGTTCTCTCGCGATAGAGTTTGCTAATCCGAATCCCATCGTCAGAATGGCGTCGTCCCCGGAGCTGGAGTCGCTCCTCCACCACCTGCTTATGGTACGGTAAGTAATCATCAAATTGTATGAATGACAGCTGGATGACGAAGCTTACCGGCTGACAGGGAAACAATCGTCCATTCGTTGGAGGGTTCAAGCCTGAGGCATTTTGAAGGCCACAATTTTGACGTGACATTCCCAAGCAGATGGTAAAAACAGAACAAGGACGTATTGACACGAACATTGCCTATCAGTGCGCCCAAGACCAGTTGCTACGATACCTACTATATCCTCGGGGACGTTCTAACTTTGTTGTACTGTAACCGTCGCGCCGTATGATCGATATGAGAGCTTTATAGTCTTTGAAATGCTGTTGAACACTCGACAACGTCCAAGATCCAGAACCTAGCGAAATTACTTATTTATGAAGGCAATGAAGGCTAATAAGGTGGGCTGTCGAGAGATCACTGCATGACGTTCGCTTGTCTGAGGGTGTCGGAACATCATCTACCGGTCCACAGGCCCGAGTTGACGTTTTGCGTACAAAGGTACCCGGTGACATCGGGCAACTGTTAGAAAATAGGTGACTGATATGTACGCACGTCAGGACGTCCTGTCGAGGGGTCGGAATTCCATCAGATTGCAGGGCTTCTGTCGTATGGGGCCTGCGAAGCACGGAGAACAGCGCCCGCAGGGGCGCTCTCGGAGTTTGCTGTGATGGACCCACCCACATCCGTGTCAGAGATCTGAATTTGGCGCCCATACAGTCGAGCTTCGTGGCGCCGGCGCTTGAGCCCATAATCCGGAGACATATCTGCCGGCTAAGCAAAACAAAGAGACGAGGAGAAAAAAAGACGAAGGGAGTGGTGCGCACCGCCGAGGGTTGTCGCTACTTGAGACGTGTGGCAGGCAGCCGTGAGACGGGATGCGCACGGAAATGGTATGAATTTTGCTGCAACCAGGAGCACCGAATCCATGGACGCCACGCAGCCGTCTGAAGCGCGGTCGTTGAGAAGGAGACGAATGAAGAAGCAGGCAAGCCTATCTCTGGCTGCGGATGCAGAAGCCCACATGGTTGGTACCTGCGCCCGTGGCATATCTGCGATCTTACGCATCAAGATTTCAAGCACCATGAAGCTGATGCAGTCTCCACAGTTGCGTTCGCACTGACAGAGAAGGCGTCCTCGACGAGTTCCCGGGGATCCAGAGAGAAGCAAAGGCAGAAGTCTATCCAGCTTCTGCTTCATTCCCGGTTCAGGAAGGTGAGTAGGAAACGACGGTTGCCCGTGTTATTGTCTGGTGTCTGTGCGACGAGCAGGATGGAAAGCACTCGCAATTCCCCTGACACGTTCGGGCGGACATCGCCCCCGCCGAGACCGGAAATGATACTACCCGCCAGAGACCGTGCATCCAGAACGTCTGTCGGCGCGAGGGCGGGCACAGCACGTAAATATTGCGCCGGTAGGGGCAGCTTTTCGCGGATCTATGCAGTGTGCTCGCCCGCGCTGAGATAATGACTCACTAAAGCAGTAGACACATTTGACAAGGTGACACACCTGCTGTGAGAATTTTATGCAACAGAATACGCATTTGCGGTTGCGGAGCATCCGCTTGAGCCTCTCGGATAACTGTCTTCGGAAGCACGGGAATACGCACTGCTTTACAACGAATCTCGTAACGCAGGGTTCAACGGGTTCGAGTGGAGCATCATTGTCTTGCGAATGAGCTGGGACGGTAACATTTTAGTAACGCGCAGCGCAGGAAACGTCGGTCGTATGATGTCTATATGGGCAAGTCACCAGAGATCAGATTGATGAAGTCGTGATTGACGCATCAACACCTCCGTAGAGCCTTGGTCCGCGGTGGAATATCTGAAAAGCGTCCGGTCGGGGATAAACCGTCAAAGACCCCACATGCTCGATGGATCGAAGTGGATGAAAATATGATGTTCAGTCAGCATGCACGCGCCTATAGTGCCCTAGGAGACGCACTGTATCATGCAAGGCATCTTGGCCGCAGTGTATGAGCGCGTTCGTTGACTGTTCGTTGTCTGCCGACGCCGTGTGTTTGGACGTATTTGTACAAGGATGGTAATTTTAGCTGGCCCTTCTACTCCGTGTTCTGCACCTCGACCGTTGCGGCAAATGCTGTTCTCGACTACTTCAGCTGCAATGTTCCCTGCTATTCTCGGTCTTTACGGTGGGGGTATATTCAGGTACGGAGACATAGGCAATCATGCAGCCTGACCCGCCCTTGGACGGCTGAGCGCCCAATCTGTGACAGTTGATGCGATGCGACACCGTGCAAGGATTTTTTTGGACCGTTTCACATCCAGTGGATTGCGCTTGTTACCTCCATGTCTTGTGCATCGCTTAGCGGAGCATCTCGTAACCCCATGATGAATGCTGCTTTTTGGAACCGGTCGGCGTTCCTGGTGGGATGCTGCACGTCCTTGCGAGCATCCCGCAGTTTCGTTATAAAAGCCTCGATGGTTCGCGAAGAGACATCAGGACCAGCAGCTTCTGAAGTCTCGCACCAGTCGCCTCGGAGCCATCTCTCGCCATGATTCGCGTATCCGCGCTTTGCCTCGGTGCACTCTCTGTCCTCGCTCACGCCGACAGCTCCTGGGCTGCCCAGTGCCGCAACCAGCCAGGCGACGCAGGCTTCCCCACGCAAGCTGAATGGGATCAGCTGAAGGCGGAGGTTGACGGCCACCTTGTCCCCGCCGTCCCTACTGCGGAGTACTGTCATCAGAACAACTGCACGGCAGCGCAATGGCAGAGTTCCGACCTGCGGGCTGTTCTGCCAGGCTCCATGAACTCGGTACGCTTTATGGTTCTATACTGCTACAGATACCGAATACATTGCCTACAGAACAACTGGGAGCAAGACTATGCTGCATCAGCCATGTGCCTCCTGAACGGCACCACCTGCTCGCAGGGCATGGTCCCTCTGTACGCCGTCAACGCCACCAGCCCGGCCCATATCCAGGTGCGTCCTATTCTTGTAACGTCCGGCGTCTACTCACGCGTCTGCAGGCCGGCGTCAAGTTCGCGTCTAAGCACAATCTTCGCGTCGCGATCAAGGCTTCCGGACACGACTTCCTGGGTCGATCAACGGCGAAGAACGCGCTGTTGCTATGGACGCAGTTCTTCCAGAACATCACCTTCAGCGACAACTTCCGCGTCGGGCACACCAGCTACGGCCCCACCGTCACCGTCGGGAGCGGCGTCGGCCTGCGCTCGCTGTACGCCGCGGCCAAGCAGCACGGCAAGATCTTTGTCGGCGGCACGGCTGCGACTGTCGCCCCTGCTGGCGGCTTCTCGCAAGGCGCGGGCCACTCGGCCTTCTCCCCCATCCTGGGTCTCGCCGCAGACAACGCCGTCCGTGAGTCCGGTCCGCGCTCTCCCAGTTGATGAGCGCTGCTTATGATCGCGCGTTAGAGTACGAGATTGTCATTGCTGACGGAAGCCTAATCACCATCAACGAGAACTCCCATTCTGATCGTGAGTGCGAAGTCACTTCCATGCGTGGCCGTTGGCGCTGATGCCCGGGTAGTCTTCTGGGCGATCCGCGGCGGTGGCGGCGGCAGCTGGGGCGTCATCATCTCCGCGACGTTCAAGGTCTTCCCCATCTTCAACGCGACGCTGCACCAGACGACGATCGTCACGAACTCGACCGTGCAGACCGGCAACGTCATGGCCGCGCACGCGCGCCACATCTTCGACCTCGACAACTTCCGCGCCGGGCAGTACTACTACCTCTCGGGCAGCACGGGCGGCAGCTGGATGAGCGTGTCGACGTTCGCCGCGAACGCGACCGGGGCGCAGCTCAAGGCGGGGCTCGCGCCGTTCCTGGACGAGGCGCGCGCGCTCGGCGCGACCGTCACGCCCGAAGTGACCATCACGGGCGTGCCGAACGACCTCATCCCGAACGGCGACTGGGCGATCGAGCACGTCGTCGCGAACACGACGACCGCGAACCCGCCGAAGCGGCCCGTCGCGTTCTCGGACGACGTGTCCGGCCAGAACCTCGTCATGAGCTCGCGCTTCCTCTCCGCGTCCGCGTTCAGGAACAACGCGACAGAGATCGGCAAGGCGTACACCGCGCTGCTGAACCAGGGCGTGCCCGGCATTCTCGGGCACATGGTCGGCGGCGGCAAGGTCGCCGAGAACGCGAACGTCAGCAACGCGGTCACGCCTAAGTGGCGCACCGCCAAGTCGCACGTACGTCTCGTCTCCCGCGCCCATTTCACTCAACAAGTGCTCATGTCTATGTGTAGGTTATCATCAGCCAGGGCTGGAACGACACGGTGATGACGGCCGCGGACGTGATGCAACTCCGGCAGAACCTCACGACGCTCTCGACGCCGATCCTCGACGCCGTCACGGGCGAAAGCGATGCGGGCTCGTACTCGAGCGAGGGTGACGTCCTCGAGCCCAAGTTCCAGACGACGTTCTTCGGGCCGAACTACCCGCGCCTGACGAAGGTCAAGGCTACTTACGACCCTCATGATCTCTTCATTGTTGGGGCCGGCGTCGGCAGCGAGCGCTGGGATGCCGACGGGCTTTGCAGGAAGTAGACTTGGTGCTTTAGAGTCGCAATTTCAGCTGTTCTCGTGCATTTGGTATATTCGCATTTACATTTACATATTTAATAGTAATTTTTTGCATTGCTTTCTGGAATCCATCGTGTTATGCATTTTACTGGCGATGCGAGGCTTCCTAGCTACAGGGCTGATCTATACCTATGGCTCGCCCGAACGTCGAAGGAAACACGGCCTTAGCTATGCTACTTCGGTCTCGTAAAGGCGAACAGGAGGACGCGTCAAGGCACAATTGCAGCACGCGCGCACTACACTGGCCCTCGTCCGCGCGCACTACACTGGCCCTCGTCCGCGCGCCCACCGGCAAGCTCGGTGCAGGATGGCCATGTGCGACGCATATGGGAGCGCACATGCGCATCGCGAACGCGTAAAGCCGCAGCTGGACATTGGCACGCAGGGTGCGTGTTACAAGGGTATGGTCCGGAACCCGGCTTGAGTCTGCGGCCTGGATCGTCGGTGGGCTTCGTGCCCCGCGCGAGAGCATTGATGCTGCATGTCCGCACGGCGACGTCGCATGATCCATAGAGAAGACCTGGATCTACGTCGAGGACATGGAGGCAAGTTAATTACGCGCGAATGCTGCATGGGCAGATTCGGGTTGGGTTGGGTTGGGTTAGCGCTTGCAGTCGCTCGAACTAAACAAAGCCAACTCAACCTCACCCAGAAGGACTACTGCGCCAAGTCTAAGGCTTCAGGACAATGGCTCGTCCACCTTTGAATGAGAATAGAACGGAAAACCGAATCTAGGAATGGGAATCATGGCATGACCGTGATGTTAGATACAGATGATCAGTTATCTTCTCTATGTTCGCATAATGCAGGTCCCACAAAAAGTCGATCGGACAGTCAGTCGCTGTCTCGCCGTAAGCTGTAACCACTGAGAGCCCGGCACACAATGTCGATGACAAAGTGCGCGAAGCAAAAACCTTCTGTTGTAACTAAATTGATTGTCATTCAAAGTCCTACCAGTACACCGACATACACCACTTCACCCACGGCCGCCCACCGGCCACGTCACCCCGCAAACCCCCTGCGCCCCTTCATATGCGCCTGCTCCTCATCCATAAACCCCACGACCGAAATCTCATGAAACCGCTCCGCATCCTCCACCGCCGCCATATCCTCCGCCGCGCCCCCTAGCCACACCGCATCGTCCACATCCGCATCCCCGCCCGCGCCGTCCCCCGTCGACGGCGTCGACACGCTCGGCTCCCCGCGTGACGTGCTCCCGTCGCCATCGTCCTCATACACAAAGTCCGCCTCGTCAAACTCAAGCGGCACGCTCCCCCTTGCGCCGCGCACGCGCGAGCCGAGCCCGCGCCGGAGGCGCCCCACGCCGTCGCTGAGCCGCTGGATCGGGATCGCCGCCGCGCTCCGCACGCCGCTGCCGCCGCCCGGCGCGCCGTTCGGGAACATCGGGATCACGGGCGGCGAGCTCCCGCGGTGCTCGAGCCCGCTCGACAGCGCGTCGTCGAACGAGCTCGCGATGTCCTGCGCGCCCGCGTGCACGAACGCGGCGCCCGTCAGCTCGACCTCGCGCCGCACGTCGATGCGCGCGCCGGGCACCGCGAGGTGGTACGCGCGCAGCAGGCCGTGGTAGTCGTCCGCGAGCGCGAGGAACGCGAACTGGTGCGCGAGGTAGATCGGCCGCGGCAGCACGCGCGGCGCGGCGCTGCTCGTCTGCAGCTCGGCGTGCGCGAGCCAGCTGTGTACGCGGATCAGCACGCATGGGTACATAGAGAGAAAAGAGACGCACTTCACACCGCCGGCGCCCTTGGCGGCACGGCGTGGCGGCGGCGCATCCGCGACAATTGGCCGTCTGACCTCTTCCCAGTCGCGCCCGCGCCGCAAACGCCACGTCGCGACATCCGCATCCCGCCCCGCGAGCTCGGCCGGGCGGTCCATCATGCGCGACAGGCCCGACGCCGCCTGCGGCGGCGAGCCGAACGACGGGCGCGCGGGCAGCGAGACGCTCGTGGGCGGTGGCGGCGCGGTGTCTGCAGCACGCGCATCAACGAACACGCGCCGGAGAGAGAGCGCACCGTCCGCGGGGTCGAAGACGAGCAGGTCCTGCACGTTCGTTGCGCGGCGGGGGCGCGGCTCGGGCGAGGATGGTGTGGGGGACGCGGGGATCGGCGCGGGGAGCAGGCTGCTCGGGAGGACCGTCTCGGGACCGATGAACGTGAATGCAAGCGGCGCGGCGGGCTCAGACGCCTGTGGCGCGCGGAGACGCACGAGGGGCGCGAGCGCAGTGGAAAGTGGCTGCTGCAGCGCGGAGCGTCAGTCGGTACATGCAGGCCCGCACACCCAGAACACTTACCAGCTGTTCGCAGTTGAACACGCGGCCGAGCGTGTGGCTGCGCTCGTCAGGCCGGCCGCCATACGGATTCGTCGCGAAGACATGCACAGTGCGCTTGCGCGAGCCGAGCGCGACCCAGCGCCCGTCAGGCGCCCAGTCGACGCTGTCCACGACAGCGGACGTGCGACCCCTGCGCAGATCGTACACATGCCACGGCGTGCCCTGCTCCTGCGGCGGCGCGTCCTCGCCATCCGCCCGCCCTAGGTGGCGCAGCACGCGCGGGACTACGCGCAGCTGGAACACCTTCACGATCTGCCCGTCCGCAGGCACGACCGCTAGCGAGGTCCCGTCCGCCGCAAAGCGTAGTCCCGCGACTGCCGCGCCGCGCGGCACCGCAAAAGCCGCGACGACCTCCGCGAGCATGCGCGCGGCATTGAGCAGCGGCGCGAGATCGAGAACAGTAACATGTGAGCCGCCCGTGCCCGTCGGTGCTGCGGGCGCATCGTCGCCGAGGTTGACGACGGCGCCCGCTGCCGTGTCAGCGGGCGCGCTGCGAGAGAACAGGCCGGATACGCCAGATAGGAAACCGCCGGTGCTGGGAGTTGTGGGCAGTTGAGGCGTGTCACCTGAGACGGCGGTGTAGGCGGCCTCGCCAAGGGAGCGGACGCCGCTGAGGACGCTGCCGCCGACGCGGAGGGCCATGCTGCCGAAGTCAGGCGGAGTGGGTGCCCGGGCAGCGGTGCCGGGCGCAGGATCAACACGCGGGGGCGGAGACGCGAAGGCGAGGAGACGGCCGGCGAGCGCGAAGACGGGCTGCGGCGCGGTGTCGGTATCTATAAGTGTGGGTAGAAATACAGGGTTGGTATCTTTGTCGTTCAGTTGCGTATGGTGCGTAAAGGGCAAAAGCGAGGCGGCGGGGAGAATAGATAAGGTTGCCAGGGTAGACGCGGAGAGGATGCGCAGAATAGGCGGGGTGGATGTGCTCTGTGGGGGGTGAGCGCGCGTGGGAAGGAGAGAGCAAAACACGCACTATGATTATAAAATTTGCGTTGGCAGAAAATGATACAAGCCCCGGGAAAGAAAGTGTCTTCAGGGCGGTATGAGTTGAAAGAGAGTAGACAATGAATTCCGGGTCCCTGTTCGGTGCCCGTGCACTGCGAACGTGTTTAGCTAGGATCCAAAGGCGCGCCGGAGGCACTTACATTATTCCCAAGCAGGGTCGTGATGCTGCCAATGCATCACGTGAGGACGAAGGCGTAGACAAGACACCGGCGGTCACAATACGGCCCCATTCGGGGCGCGACACGTTCAGAATATCGCGGACGGCGTCCAGGTTCGAGCAATCCCATATCTGCAGACCGGATGGGTACCCAATTAGCAGCAGCCTCCTACATATCCCATCAGCTGCGGCTCGCGGAACGAGAAAGACAACGCACCGAGCGTTAGCGCCGGCGCCCGCGGGGAGAGCGTCCCAGCGCGCCCAAGTGATGCGCTCGCCATCGTCACTACCCGGATAGCGAACCCTTCCACCACGCGGCGCATCCGCGTCCTGCTCCTGCTCCCCAATGGCGAATGCATCGTTCAGCGCAGGCAGCGTGCCGTCGGTGCCCGAGCTCTGGCGCCGCACGGCAACGGGGGACATGAACTTGCCGAATGAGACGGGACGGGAGACGCGCGGAGGCGTAGGGGCGGCGGACGGGATGGCGATGGCGATGGAGGAGGGAACATAGTTGCGGACGGTGCGGGAGAGGGCGTCGAGGCGGGTGGGATGTCTGTGGGACGTGTCGTGTCAGAACAAAAGGAAGCGGTGAGACCAGGCACGTGGGTCGAGTGAAAGGGAGGAACGCTGCCCTGCACGGCGCTGCGGCGGCTGGACCTCGGCGGATGCCAAACGGTGACCCGCCTGTCGACGACGTTGCAAGGCGAGCATTCGGTCGTCGTAGGATGCTCGCCTTGCAACGCCGGTCAGGCTGGTTACCGAGGCTAAGCGGGTGCGGCTCGTCGAGCGCGCAGCTCGGGCTAGCGGGCCTGCATGTCCTGCGCATGTGCATCGATACAATCGATGAGCACGTCGTCGCCCGAAGGCATCCCGCCTGGGATGGTCGCCATGCACCTCTCCTGCGCCGTCGGGGAAAGCGGGGCAGGGGGTAGGCTGCCATAAGGTACGATGGGGCGTCAAAGGCAAATATGCCAGATACAGCACATTGTTGCGAAGTCACAGGATAACGGAATTCGGCACGGAGCACAGAGCAGCGGAACAGAGTGTCCGCGACCGCTGGAATGGAGTCAAGCCCTATGCTTCCACCAGCCACGTTGTGCGAGGCATCCTAGGATTAGACGGGTCCAGACTCCTAGTCATGACTCCATTCCAGCGGGCGCGAAACTCTCCAATACAGGGCGTGAAAGGGACGAGAAGCGCAATTGACTCACCGTGCTAGGATAGGGGAACGAACGTGGCCGCCATCATCCGCTGAGACAGACGAGGGACTGCGCGCAACACGGTCATCTTCGCGGTGGTTTCGCCGCGTCTCGTGGACGACGGCATCTATGCTCGCAGGCTCGGCGCCGGACACGCCGTCGCGCTCGATATCCGGCTCGGGATCAGAGTTCTGTGGCGGTGTGTCCCACTCGAGCAGGGGCGGGGAGTGGAAGGTGGCGTCGTCGTCGTCGAACTGGGAGAGGATGGGGTGGGGGTGGATAGACTGGGGCTGAGGGAGGTGTTGGCGGGGTTCATGTCTCTTCCCTGATGGCATTAAACAAGAGGCGATAAGTAGAGGTCGGGTCAAAACGCAGACAGAGAAGAAGATATCGTGGGTGGATGAATGAATAAATACAAGATATAGGAAGCAGATATGAGTTGGTTTGATATGAGAAGAGAAAGAGGCAATGCGAGTGATTCTGAGACGATGGTGGTGGTTGCAGTCGTGGATAAAGCAGCGGAGGATAAGACGAGCTGCACCCCGAGTCATTCACCCCACCTTTCCTTTTCCGGCTAGCTGTCATGCAATCATGACCACGGCATCTGCCGCAACCACGCTTGAGCGGGCGATATTGAAGCAGCAGCGAATAAGAGACGAAGAGCAAGAAAACAAGGTCCACTCAGAGGCCTCGATATAACTCATTGATTCTATGGACCGTGTCTAGCACGAACGCGACCAGAACCATCGTTTCCCACTCTAAGTGCTGTGCAGACTAGGCCTCACAACGACTGTGCCAGTCGATAAATTCCAAGAATACGGGGAAGTCACGGTAAGGCAATCATGGCGACCATAAACAGAGGGTTTCTCGTCTGCTTGAAAAGTCCGAACATTCACGACGCTGCGGTGGTGGGCGATCGTTGACGTGCAAAGCCCCTAACCCCAGGCTGGGGTTGCTTCCCCACAAATCCACCGCTCATCGTGGTTCGTCAGTAGTGTCCATGATTCAACGGTACGTTTCGGGCCTCTTCTGAATGCTGCTGACGTCCCGGCGCCCCGATTATGTATCCGACCCATGACAGAGTGTTCGATCTATGGGGACGATCTGCCCCTAGCTGTCTCCCTGTCTCGCATTTCGAAGCCGCGTGCATCGACCCGCGCCTGCTCACCCCCCTGCGGATACCCCGCTGCGATTATTCATTCTCGCTGACCCCCTCCTCGTCTTCGCGGGCATGGACGACCCGCAGCTCAGCCCGCTCGCTGACTGCATCCGCGCACCATCATGCTGACATTCTTCCCTGCTTCCGCTGCGCCTATCCTGTCCTAGGAGACTATAAATGCCATTCTCGCACAATATGTATCGAGCAGTCTCTCTTTGTCCTGCCCCTAGCACAAAAAAATGCGCGCCACCGCAGCCGTCCTCCTCGCCGGCGCCTCCGCCGCCCTCGCACTCACCGTGCCGTCGAAGCGCACCGTCGACCACCAGAATGTCAACGGTGCGCACCCATCTCCTCACCCAGAAGCCTACTGACAGCCCCCAGACACGGACATTATGAACTTCGCGCTGACGCTCGAGCACATCGAGAACCGCTTCTATCTTCAGGGCCTGCAGAATTTCTCGCAGCAGGACTTCGACAACGCGGGGCTGCCCTCCGGCGCGCGCGGCTTTTACCAGCAGATCTCGCAGCACGAGCAGACGCACGTCAATAACCTCACGTCGATCCTCGGCAGCAGCGCCGTGCAGGAGTGCACGTACAACTAGTGCGTCCACGTCTGTGTTGTGTCTAACCGCGCTGACGCGCCGCAGCCCCGTGAACGGCAATATCTCGAACTTCGTCGCCCTGAGCGACCTTTTTGAGGAGGTCGGCACCTCCGCCTACGCCGGCGCCTCCCAGTACATCTCCAACCGCGTCCGTCCCTCCCCCTTCCCCCACTTAACCCTACTGACACACCAACAGAAAGCGCTCCTCATGGCCGCCTCCATCCTCGCGACCGAAGCGCGCCAAAGCGCATGGATCAACAACGGCGTGCGCGGCGTGAACCCGTGGAGCACGGCCTACGAGACGCCGCTCGACCTCAACCAGGCCTTCACGCTCGCGTCCGCCGTCATCGTCTCGTGCCCGGCGAACAACACGCAGATCCCCGTCTCCGCATTCCCGCCGCTCAACATCACGCCCGCGATGCCCGTGCCTGGCCAGAACGTGAGCCTGCTGTTCACGCCAGGCAACGCCACGAGCAATAGCAGCAGCAGCGGCAACTCCTCGAGCCTGTTCGCGGCGTTTTTGCAGGGCATCACGCCCACGTTTATTCCGCTCAATGGGACCGTGGATGGGAGCACGCCGATTAACGTTACGGTGCCGCCGACGTTGCAGGGCTTTGCGTTCGTCGCGATCACGAACAGCAGCTCGGAGCATGGGGATAACGTCACCGTTGCGGGCCCCGCGTTCTTGAACTTCCCGTTCAACAGCAACGGCTCGCTGACGAACAACCAGCATTAGTGGATTAGAGTTTACGTTGACGAATGATATTGTGGATTGCTGTGATGTTTGACACTTGTTTCGCTTTCGATAGTATACGCCTCTTGTAATGAGATGTGGTCACGATTTGTGCATTTCACGTCTGTCTTGCGTTACCCACCATGGATCTGCCTTCCTTCCTCCCTGTCGAGCAGAAACGTTTCGTCGGGATGTAGCGCTGTTTTGCGCGCATGCTGGTTACCATCACCGCGCATGAGGTTCTATTGCTCTGCACCCACGCAGCGTCCGCGCATTTGCGCATAATCAACTCATCTTCACGCGTTCACGCGTTCGCGACTCCTGCGTGCGTCGCGCATGTCCACCCTGCACCAAGCTTGCCATTGGGGACGCAGACGAGGGCCAATACAGAGTGCGCGTGCTGTGCACACTGCGGGAGGCATGCACGCATGCTGCCGACAGTGGTTGGCGGGCCTGCATACTACGGGGCGGGTGTGTTGCAGGCGCAGGTGTGGGCGATGTAGCGAGGGTGTGCGGGAGGGTGATAGGCCACGGGTAATGCATTGCTGTGGCAGATCGGCGAGTGCTGAGGTGTTGACAGCAGGCACCCGGGGCTGCGAGAGGTATCGATGGCGTGGCAAGATGGCGCTTCCCATCCTCCCCGGCTGCGGCGTGCGCTGGCCGACGTTGCGTGGAGGGGGCCCGCTGGAGAACATTGTGCTGGTCTCCTGCGTGTGCTCTCACCGCTATCCCACTCGCAGCGCTCTTGCGTCGCGGTTCCCGTTCTTAGTTATCACGTTAAAGGTTTCTAGTGTAGGTGGCACTCACCTCGTCCGCCTGCCATGGGATGAGTGGGTGTGAGGAACTTACAAGATGTGGCGATAGTCGAGTCGGACGATCACGATTCAAACAGCTGTGATCAGAAGAGAACCAGAATAATGTTGTACATTCAAGAACGGTAGCATGCGATGAAAGCAATGATGCACGGGAGAGAAGACTATAAACAGGGCTTAAGAAGAGGCACCATAGCCATCAGGCATCGCAATGGCTAGTCCGGCCGTCACGTCTCTTCGTGGTATCGCGAAGCAGAAATCCTCACGCCCAGGCCGCTGTAGCTGCAAACACGTCCCTTCAGGAAGACTGTACTTCTCCGCACCAGGCTTGAGCTGCCCACACCCCATCGCTGCCTCCCAAGTCTTGAGAGGGCCCGGAAAAGTGAACATCCCGGGGCGCGCAATGGGCGTCAGCCGATAGCCCTTTGGGGTATTCACGGCTTCCTTTGTGTTGCGGTTGTAGAAATCGAGGCAATACTGGCCCCAAATATCAAGGCCACCAGGCCAGATGCGGATGGACAGACGGTCGCCGGGGATCGAGTAATAGTGCACGTCCTTGTCGCCCTCCTCTGGCTTCCCCTATATAGTCCCAAGCGTGTTGGTCAGCACACATATGGACCGTAAGAGAGATGAGGCCATACCCCTAGAACAACTGGCCCTCCAGCAAGCATGAAAGCATTACCGCGCTCGTGCATGCGGACCACGGCTTTCTCTATCTCTTCCTCGGAAAGACCCTCGGACCTCCAGATTATACGATGTATATCATCATCTGAGGGTCCAGGCCTTGGAGGTTCGGTCGATCTACAGAAATCCCCCCATAAGTCTCTGGAGTGGGTCGGCGTCGATGGTGATGATGACGGTGGTGGAGTCAGCGACTGTGTAACCATTGAGTTAGCTAAGATACATTGACGAACATATACTGTGAAGCAAAGATACCTGAGAGAGCATGTTTCGTCGAGACATAGGCAGGCAAGTAGATACGAATGATGCTAATGTTGAACGTAGAACATATGTAGTTGAACGCGAACGCGTGGAAGCGGGACAGAGCGCGACTTTCAAGTATTGTATCACGTGAGGGTGGCGTTTCAACCGGTGCTCATTGTCTATCTTCCATTGTTCTCTTCCCATTTGACGTAAATTATGAGGACAACGATCCCTGGCCAGACCATCTGGTTGTGTCGTGAAGAGAGATTTAGATCAGTATCGCTTTGTATTAGTCTAAAGCCAACTCACCGCCTTCGCCGCTTTAAGCAGCGCACGGAAATACTTATACATCATATCCGCTTCCCCAACCTACGACTGCGTGATTCTTGCTCGTCCGCTTCATATAGCTCTCGAAAGGTCTGCGCCTCTTGCGTCTCTGCACCAACATCTTTGTCTTTGACCCATACTCGCCCATTCCTCGTACAGAGTTCTCCTGTGCCCAGGCAGAACGTGAGCCTGCTGTTCACGCCCGCGAACGCCACCAACGCGAACAGCAGCGGGAACTCGAGCTTGTTCGCGGCGTTCCTGCAGGGCATTACGCCCACGTTCGTGCCGCTCAATGGGACGGGAGCACGTCGGTCAACGTCACGGTGCCGCCGACGCTGCAGGGTTTCGCGTTCGTTGCGATCACAAACAGCAGCTCGGAGCACGGGGACAATGTTACCGTTGCGGGCCCCGCGTTCCTGAACTTCCCGTTCAACAGCAACGGCTCGCTGACGACAACCAGCATTAGTGGAGTAGAATAGAGTGGATGAGGAATGGTGTTGGACTGCTGTGATGTTTTGACCCTTGATTTAGCCTTTTGATATCATACACTTTCTGAGTAATTGTGACTTGGCGCGATTGGTCCATGTACGTCTCGCGCTCTTTTGTGATAAGGCACTGGATGAATTCTAGCAGCGATTGTGCGAGTAAGGGTTTTCGGCTCACACGTCGTCCGGACGAAGTCAAGCGAATCTGCCAATCTTGACTGCTCTCAACAGCTTTCAGCGCGCGGAGGCGGGTGTGGGGGTAATGTGAAGTGTAGACGCGCGGGCAGCAGACGGCGGTCTCGCACGCGGGCGCGTATGCGTACACACTGCGGAGGCATGCAGGCGCGTGCACGTGGCAGGCAGATATACAGCGCGGGTTCTGCATGCTGTTGACAGTGGCAGTGGGCGTGTATGCTGCGGGGCGGATGTGCTGCAGGCACAGGCTTGAGCGATGTCGGGAGGGTGTGCAGGGGTGTGATAGGCCACGAATGATGCTCTGCTTCGGCAGGTCGGCGAGTGCTGAGGTGTTGACGGCAGGCATGGGCTGCGAGAGAGATATCGATGGCATGGCAAGGTGGGAGGGACGGTGACACCCTCCTCATCCTCCCAGCCTGTGGAGTGCGCTGGCCGACGATGCGCGAAGGGGGGCCGCTGGCGAACATCGTGATGGTCTCCTGCGTGTACTCTCACCGCTACCCCACTCGCGACGCTCTCGCATCGCATTTCCTGCTCTTCGTTACCACGTTCATAAAAGTTTCTGGAATAGGTGGCACTCACCTCAGCCGCCTGCCATGGGATGAGTGGATGTGAGGAACTTACAAGATGTGGCGATAGTCGAATCGGACGATCACGATTCAAACAGTTGTGATCAGAAGAGAACCAGAATAATGATGTACATTTGAGAACGGTAGCATGCGATGAAAGCAATGATGCACGGGAGAGAAGACTATACACAAGGCTTAAGAAGAGGCACCATAGCCATCAGGCATCGCAATGGCTAGTCCGGCCGCCACATCTCTTCGTGGTATCGCGAAGCAGAAATCCTCACGCCCAGGCCGCTGTAGCTGCAAACACGTCCCTTCAGGAAGACTGTACTTCTCCGCACCAGGCTTGAGCGGCCCACACCCCATCGCTGCCTCCCAAGACTTGAGGGGGCCTGGAAAGGTGAACATCCCGGGGCGCGCAATGGGCATCAGCCGATAGCCCTTTGGGGTATTGACGGCTTCCTTTGTGTTGCGGTTGTAGAAATCGAGGCAATACTGGCCCCAAATATCAAGGCCACCAGGCCAGATGCGAATGGACAGACGGTCGCCGGGGATCGAGTAATAGTGCACGTCCTTGTCGCCCTCCTCTGGCTTCCCCTGTAGTCCCAAGCGTGTTGATCAGCACACATATGGACCGTAAGAGAGATGAGGCCATACCCCTAGAACAACTGGCCCTCCAGCAAGCATGAAAGCATTACCGCGCTCGTGCATGCGGACCACGGATTTCTCTATCTCTTCCTCGGAAAGACCCTCGGACCTCCAGATCATACGATGCAGGTCATCATCTGAGGGTCCAGGCCTGGGGGGTTCGGTCGATCTACAGAAATCTCCCCATAAATCTCTGGAGTGGGTCGGCGTCGATGGTGGTGATGACGGTGGTGGAGTCAGCAACTATGCAACCGTCGAATTAGCTAAGATACATTGACGAACATATACTGTGAAGCAAAGATACCTGAGGAAGCTTGTTTCGTCGAGACATAGGCAGGCAAATAGAGAAGGATGCTGCTAATGGTGAATGTTGAACGTTGAACGTAGAGTGCGAACGCGTGGAAGTTCGACTTGAACGGGAGAGAGCGCGTCTCCTTATAAGTCTTGTATCACGTGAGGGTTGTGTCCAACCGGCGCTCTATTGTCAATTTTCCCTTGTTCTCCTCCCATTGTCCAGTTTCTCCCCTCCATTGTTCTCTAAATTAATAATTTGTCATAATGGATGTGTGATCGATTTTTTGTCTCTATTGCATCACGCGAATCATCATTCTCACACGTCTTCTGGCTACGAAAAATAACCCCATGATTTTCATTATGAGTAGGGCCTTTGTCCCTTTCTGATGCTGCATTGTTCCCGATTGGATTATGCGACCGCAAGGACAGAGACTGTCTGCCGTATAAATAGTAAGGAGATTTCACGATCAATCTCCACTGCCTCGCTGTGTCATTTTACTAGCTCTTTAGCTCCTCCATTACATATCGCCTGCTGCAGCCGCTCCTACCATGGCTGATGATCACTTATACAGTGGTTTTCTGGGTGCTGAAGCAACCCGGTTTATCGGACAAAGCACTACCGACATCCATGTCACCGCAATCGACTCTCCAGTCAGAGTTCGGCAGCGTGCGACGGCGTTTGCTCCAGGTCTTACGGTCATATACGCAGAGGTTGCTCCGAATGGTGGACCAATCAATGCGAACACTGTATGGATCCCATGGCCTCCAGCTCTTGATGCTCTGCAGGTTGTGAATAACGGGCCTTCCCAGCCTCTGAATCTCCCTGTAGGTCATTGATAGTATCCGGTCATCCTGGTAGCTGACAGTGATAATAGTGGCTGGGCCCTGTTGTCCAGGCCCCGTTCATCGCTAATGTCAATGGCGGCCCTAAGGTTGTTCATGGGATTCCCTGGTTCTTTGAATTGGACGAGAGACACGTGGATCCACAGAACATGAACAATCTGCGGACGCTCCATCACTATGAACATACGAAGCGCAGAAGTCATCATATAACACCTAAGTTCGTGGTGAATGGGAAACACAAGGAAGTGGCCCGCCTGCGTTTTGGCACTCAATTGCAGGTGTACCGCAGAGGAGAGCTGGATTGATTTACGTACGGCAAACATTAGGTATGCATCTGGGGGGTTCAGGAGGAAGACAAAGAGGAAGAGAGAACTGGAGATGAGTTAACACATACTTCGCGTAAATTCTGTTCGACAACCTTGTTCGCTTGCTAGAACGATCTCTAAGCCCCCAATGGATTTATAAATATACCGTGTCATCATTCACTACCGTTTCTGCTGACATGGGTACGGAAAAAATGTCCGGCACGAGGGGGCAAGTGCAGAAATCCTGGGGCATATCTGCAGGCTGCAGCACCCTGGATCTCAGGCAACAACAGCACTTCCAACACCTAGGTGTCAAGGCGCGGTGAAGCCGGCAGAGGCGAAGACTCAACACTCTACCTTCAATATGAACAAAGCAGACCGTTTCGCATGCATAGCACCTTGGCCAGTTCACTCAGGCACGTATCGTGGACACATGTCTTGGTGCGACGCGGAGTCATATGCTACTCTAGAGCTAACTCACCGCCTACGCTGCTTCAAGGAGCGCCGCCTGGTAACATGCATTACATCCGCTTGCCCAACCTACGACTGCCTTGATTTTTGCTCATCCGCTTCGTATAGATCTCGAAGGGTCTGCGCCTCCTGCGTCTCTGCATCAACATCCTTGGCCCATACTCGCCCATTCCTCGTACAGAGTTCTCCTTCGATCGGCGCAATCGCGTGCACCCCCCGTAACTCAGTGGACCACGATGCGAGTTCGACCGGCCGCAGGATTTTCACATATCGCGTCACCACCACGCGCTTGCCAGCATGTTCAGGGAGCGTCGAGCGCTCGAATCGGCAGAGTGCAGCTCCGTCTGTACAATATACGTTTTAATGAGAAAGACGATCGTCACAGACAGGCCCTCACCCTTGTAGAAACCCTTGCGCGGTTTATAACTGGGTTCATAGCGCAGTGGCAAGTACATGTAGGAAACCCGCGGCTTATCCCGCGACGGAGAGTGTACAGTAACCTTCTGGTTCACATGCTTCACAAAGTCGAGGACGAACAGCTGGCCGAGCCTAGTGATGGGCTGGCTGACGTGAACTCCCGTGGGGACGGGTACCTCCTGGTAGTTAGAGAACTGCTCTTCGGTCACCAGGCCATCGCGGATTAGCAGATGGCGGATTAGAGCTTTCGACGGGTCGGAAGCGATTCTCAAGAGATGACGACACCACACAGAGCCGTCGGGCAAGGTGAGGTCGTGGCCCGCTGCGAAACTTGTTGGATTGGTGTTGTTCGTGATGCGAAAGCGGATCTCGGACGCGAGTGGATGGTATGGATCGGCATGGAAGTACAGATATCCCCTTGTATCAGGTGGGAAGGGTATACGATCACCGTCAACGAAGCGGTATGCCAATTTCAACAGACACTGGGACCTGGTATCGTGCTGTGACCGTTCGAGATAGATCCTGGGATAGCCTTTGGCCGAAACGTCCAGGAAAGAGCGATCATCGAGACATCGAGGGTCAAGAGTCGTGATAGAGTTGCGAACATTCCGCCTGCGACGTCTTTTCGGTGGAGTTGCTTGCACGGGAGCTGCTGTCCCCGCCTGTTACAATGGATAAGAGTCAGCCAATCGGGAAAAAGCTGCATCCCTTGCGTACACTGTCCAATCCCGAATCCTCTCTTGCACTGCTAAATGCTCCTGAGCCTGTGGCGTATTGTTGCGCTGCGGCGAAGCTCGAGCAACTTGCCCAGCATGATCGCCCGTGTACGATCCTGGAACTCATGGAGGGCCGACATGACAAGCGCACGAGTTGGGATGAGTTCCTGGACCAGCGAATCATTGCGATTTATAGTCTCCTTCTCGCGCCTTGACACGCCAGGCCCAGGGGATGGGGATGAGACGTGGAGGAACAACAGTAGGTGTTACAGTCTGAGTTCGGTGCTCGGCGCTTATTACGATGCGGCGGCCCCGCCGGCGGCTTTGAACGTTGAACCTCGACAAGGTACTGCAGGTTGATAACACAACTCATGTACAACCATCGGAACAAACTCTGCAGAGCTTTCGGAAGAGAAAAAGGTAAGTAATTGGTTGTGCACATGAAACGCCGGATGATTCGACTTCACGTACATCCAGCTTTCATCATAATTCTCTGACCGCCAACATACTTATCATTATCGACTCATCTGCAGACTGCGACGTGTACGGTCAACCAAAGGTACCTTGAGTTATCTCTCTTTCATAAACTCCGATCAAAAAGGAGCTGATGAATGTCTGCGATCTATATATTAGGTCGCGGAAGTCTGGACGCTTTCGAATAAGCTGGAGACAGCACTGGACAATATCTATCTTACAATCACAACATTATTCAATGCGGCGTTATGTGTCTAGACATCCACCGAAGACCAGAAACGTTCACGCGGCACCAGGACGGCTGAGAGTCGACTGACTTTCGGCCCCACAATATGCAGCCTAATCTGCCCTCCCAAATGTTTTGGTCGCTCTATCAACTTCACCAGACCTACGCTTGGGAACCCTGACGGGCCTGCAAGTTGTCCCGTCTTCAGCGGCAACCATGACGGCGGGCGCGGATGTGCGGCCTGGTTCTCCTTGCGCTCCGCCGCGCCGAGGAAGATCGGGCCCTGCGTCTTGTCTTTGGTGATCTGCTTCAACTTCTCGCCGATCATCTGCTGTCATCTCTTGGCCCATTCGTCCTCTGCGTTTGACTACGCTACGCTCGCTTACGACCCCCGCGCTCATTGACGACCACATGCGGTCGCTTATAATCCCCTTCGTCGCTTGCGACCCGCCACTCTCACTCATTACCCTTCGCGTGCACGCAAGGCCTCCAGCGCGACTCTACAGCCTTGCGCGCATCTCGTGCGTCAGCTTAATACACCACGAGGGTGCCCAAGGCCTTCCAGCACCCATCCGACGCCGAGCACCTCCATACTTGAGCAGGGACCTAGCGACAACGACAACGACAATGGCAGCCGCGGACACGGAGAGGCTCATAGCCCCGGAGCTGCTGGCTGGCGTGTCGCGGGATTTGTTCGGAGGAGGGTAGAGGACCAGCAGTCGGATGCGCATACAGCAGGCGGTGGTGCGACGAGCGATGCGGCGGGGAGCAGTTGCACGTCCGTACCCCCGCAGGTACGTGCATAATCAATGCTCCGCATCCCACCCCGCATCATATGCGCGTCCCAGGCGCCGTGCCGCCTCCCCCGCGCTAGCGAATTGTGTCTTGACGTGTCGGGATCGCAGCGACCTAACTGACCTAATCTATGGCACCTCTTGGTGCCGCACCCCGCCTCGACTGCGTGCGCGCCGCTGCCGAGCGTCTTCTACATCTGCTCGTCCACATGCTGCCCGCGCCCCCGTCCACTCGTTGCGCGCGGGCGCGCCTGCTTCCCCCCGCCCGCGCGCCTGCTTGCTCGCCGTGCCCGTGCCCGCCTGCCTCACTAGCGCGCGCGTTCACTCGCTGCATGCCCTGCCTCCGCCCACCACCGTTCAACACACAGCGCCGCCCACTCGTTATGTGCGCATCTCACCAAATCGCCGCCGTCGCGCACTCGTCTACTCATTGCGCGGGCGCCTGCCGCAACCCCGCACGCCCCCGTTCGTGCATCCCGCCCTGCTTTCGGGGTACAGTCTGCTCGCCGCTGCGCCCGTGCTGCTCCTCACCCCTTTATTGCCCCATCCCATTGCCCGATGCCGAGTCGAGCACGCGCTGCTGCCGATGGCACGATGGGTGGCCCTATTCCATCATCACGGTTACAGGTGTGCCCTTGTGCGTGCCCAATGTGTCGCTACCTGGTATCAAGGCCGGACTTTCTCCGACGAAGAAGACTCGAAGACACGAGGCACACACGATACATACGTACCTACCTCCAAGTAATCGCTCACCCAGATTACCTCACCGGGCCCGGCTCTGTACTCGTACCGAGATACATCAATATTCCATCTCATGCGTGTATCAAAGCGCAGTCGTAGCTTTCTGCTCTATTTCTTCTTGTCTTCGCACTACTTACCACGTCTTGCCTTTGAACGGTTGAACTACCACGACCTCCGTTCAGGCTGCTCGCAGAGTATGTGAATTCAGTGCGATTAACCATTGTCCTGACGTCGAGTAGGATTTCTACAATGGCCGAGACCTCGCCGACCCCGACTCCCGCACCTTACGTCCGTGCTGCGGGGAGAGACGAACTTGACGCGCTCGCCAATTTGGCCCGCAGAGCATTTATCAACGATCCTGCATTCAACTACGGCGCGAATCTGAAACAGGTGCGATTATCTGCAGGTCATTGCTTCTAAGAGATAACCATTCTCGCCGTCAGCCTCTTTCGAACGATGTCGACAACAGCAAACGAAGGACGCTCGAGGCATTTCATCGCATGCTTTTCCAGATGGCGTTCTGTCTCGAGGCATGCGTGATGGTGGTCGCAGTTCCAGAAGCGAGCGGCGAAAAGGACACGTCGCGGAAGGCGAAGGAAAGACTTGCTGCAGCTTGCATTTGGATGCCACCTGGAAAACGAGTGGGTCTTCAGCATCCCATGTTCTTACTCCATTCAGGCGTCCTCCGTGTGATCCGTGGATGGGGTATCAATTTTCTAATGGTGCGTTATACCGTACCTTCACTGTCTTCCCGCTCAAGCGACCTCGATAGCGCCTGGGGTTTGAATACCCAGGTGTTGCAGAGAAGGCTTGGAAGAGCATTTGGAAGGAACAGAAGATCAGAGGTAGCGCAGATCATGACACCTGGTATTGCCAACTTGTCTACGTTTCTCCAGACGATCAGGGGAAAGGTAAGCGTGATGGTGTCTGTTATTAGGCCGAACTTGACCGTTCCAGGTTACCTCTCTCTCATGATGCGCGAGATGTTCCAGAAGATGTCAGAAGAGACCTTAACGCTGGATGCGTCGAACCCCAAAGCGCGCGACCAGTACGCACATCTTGGCTTTCATGTAGGTGTCCCAGTCCATTGCTCTCGATTCATAGTGACACTTTCGTCGCAGTTGGAGAAACCATTCACGATAGGGAAAGGGAAAGCCAATGCCGTGGGCTTCAGAAAGAAAGGCGGCCCAGGGGTGGAACTTTACGGAATGGCCAAGCGCCGGACCTCGCTCTCGAGCTATGCTCATAGACGAACACTTGTTCAGTGGGGATCGCTTGTTCAATCTCCGGGACAAAAGGATGCTTAGGTTTCACCATGTATTTCGTTTCTATTTCAATACAGTATGCTCTGTTGCATTCAGGAATTTGTTTTCGCCAGCTATCCGGCTGTACTAACCCGTGCCTCTCACAAAATCCTCCCCATTACAATAATTTCCAGAAAAATCAACCGTATGTTCTCAATTTCAATTCCGCGAGCCCCTTGCTATCAAGGCCCTTCCACCCAAGAGTCGAACTTGAAAGGACCATTCAGCAAAAAGCCAAGGATACTGTCTTGTCATCGATTGCACAAGTCCTTTTATAGCCTCATACAATATGTCTCGGCTCATCCACCGCTTGACTGACAGGTAGACTTGGATCAAATTTCTATTTAAAAATGAAGGTCATAAGTGGTGCCGAGGATGACACGAGGGGTGTTGAAGACGGCAGCAATCTGTGGTCGGAATGCGATCAGATATGTCCAAAAATTCTGGAAGTCAAAGGCAATATACTGATGACGTCTGCGTTGCAAGATGTTGGATCGGCAGGAGGTGTATAAGGAAGAAATCGAACCGACAGCTTGATATGTGCGCATTAAAATGACCACTATCCACTAGTTGCTTGAATAGGGGCACGATTCTCACAACGCAGATGGTCGTCATTGGTCGAAGCGAAAAGGTAGAAACTTCATAAACACGAACAGTGACTCCGAACCTAAAGGTGAGACGGACTTGCAAGACGCTCCGTGCTTACCCATCCTAACGCGCGTCAGCCTCACCAGAACCAAGATGCGGGCTACGCAGCACGACGCAATTGATGCATGTCAATGATCCTATCGACTACCCATGATCTTATCGATGCGTTGGCCCCAGCGCCACGGCTGCGATCTCATTCGAAGGCGGCACTCACAGAAGCTATAGGCGGCACCGAGCTGGTCATCTGAGCCGCGCAGCGCAAAGGCAGAACTACTGTATGTCACAGGTTGACAGCAGTGCATCTACTGGCAGGTGCACACCGCTCGCGAGCGCTTCTTGAAGAGTACTTCAGGCCTCAGGAGGTGACGACACTCGGCGTCAGGCTGTCGCATATCTTGAGGGGCTAGGCGCCATGTCCGGGCGGCGACGTTTATCGAGTAGCCTTGACGAAGCGTTATACAGTAAGGATCATTGCGTTCCTGGAGGGAACGAAATAAGCATGTAGACACTGGACTTTCAGATTCAGATGCACCAGCCGGCCTGGACGCGTGCCTCGCAAACATGCATATAATACAACAACACGCAATTCGAAATCCACAAACCAACGGCCGACCCAATCAATCACGTAGCACCAGGACCACTGAGACGAGTGACTTTCGGCCCCACGATATGCGGCCCAATCTGTCCTCCCAAATGCTTCGGCCGCTCCCTCAGCTTCACTGGACCTACGTTTGGGAACCCCGGCGGCCCATCTGGCTTGGTAGGTTGTCCCGCCTTCGGCGGCAGCCCAAGGCCCGCGTAGTGCGGGAATAGCGGATCTTTGGGCAGATATGAAGGCGGAGGCGGATGCGCAGTCTGGTTCTTCTTGCGCTTGGCTGCGCCGACGAGCGTCGAGCCTTGCGTCTTATCTCTGCTGATCGGCTTCACGTCCTTGCCGAGCATCTGCTGAACAGCATTGAGAGCCGACTCGAATGCGCCCGCGATCCAGGTGTGGTGCTGCGAGAGGTGCTCGCCGGCGAAGTAGACATTTCCCTCCTTCGCCACAGCAGGGTCGAAGCGCGACTTGAACTGCCCGGGAAGGAACATCGCATCTCCTGTCGCGGTCTCGCTCGACCAGACGACGTCGAATGTCTCCATAAGCTCCTCATAGACGTCAACGGTGGGACTGTAGAGCTCGTCGAGACACTGCAATGCGAGGCTGCGGCGCTCGAGCGGCGTCAGCGGGAGCCAGGTCGACGCGTCCGTCATCCAGGAGTAGACCAGCAGCACACCGGGGCCGGTACCGTCGATCCCGTTGGACGGATATGCTACCCAACGAATCGGCAGGTCCGTCGTGGATTGGCCGCCCTTCGTCGTGGGCTCCGTCGTCTCCCAGAAACGCGTCTTGAAGCGCAGACCCATCTTGTACAGCGACTCGAAGTGCATCGAACGGATCGCCATCTCCTTCGCGGGGCTCCAGCGCGGACGCTCCGCAATCATCTTCAGCGCCGCAGGCGGGATCGCGAGAATGACACGATCGTACGGTTCCGAGACGAGCCCGTTGTAGCCCTCGGCGGTGAGCACAACCTTCCGGCCCTTGACAGTGATCGACTGCACACGCGCGCCGAACACAATATTCTCCAGGCCGACGAGATGTGCCATCGCCTGGGGAAGGCGGTCCATTCCCTTATCGATAGTGTGCCACTCCTTCGTGCTCGCATCCGGGTCGAGGAAATCGGAGTACTGCATGTACAGTTCCGGGCAGCTCAGCGCGAACTGGTTTGTCTGCGAGCAGACGGTCTCGACAAAGTCGATGACGCTGTCCGGCCAGCCCTGTTTGTTGGCCTCGCCATTGGGAATGGGGCCGAAATTCTTCAAGAAAAAGCGGAAGGAAAAGTCATCAAATTGCTCGACAATCTGGTCGAACGTCTTGTCCGCAAAGAGCTTTACGGCGGACTCGAGCAGGGTATTCGCGGACGTGTTCTTGAAGTTGTCGGGCACAGGCCAGTTGAGCTGCGCAGGTGTGACATCGCCGTACTTATCGCCATCGCCGTTGACGCCGTTTACGAACAGCTTGTTGCCCGAAGAGTTGAGATAGTAGGTGATCAGGTTGACGTGCATGTCGACGGGGAGATCGGGATGGAGATTTAAGGCTTCGATGAGGCCAAGAAGGATCTTTTGAAAGTTTGCAGGGGGGATACGCATGGCGCCGGCCTCAAAGTACTGGTCGGGCTGCGCGGTGAAGTGGTAGGTGTAGATGCGCCCGCCGACTCGACCGCTTGCTTCGTAAATGGTGACGAGGTGGCCCTGGCTCTGCAGCAAAAGAGCTGCGTATAGTCCCGTGGCACCTCCCCCGACAATGCCGACGTTGAGGACTTGCTTTGCCACCGCGTGCCCAACGTCTGCTTGCATGGCTGCGATGTGCGTAAGGATCTGAGCGTCACGCGGAATTTTTCGGAACAGCGCACCGTGATAAGATAGATAAATCTGTGAGGTACTTTATTCTCGAAAAGACAAGGGTCTAGAATTCGTACTATCAAGACCCTGGCATCTGAGAGTCGGACATGAGACATACCGTTCAGCGCAAGATGAAGGACAAATTGAATGGCCTTTTATCAAGTGCATCCAGCCATTTTATAGCTTCGTATGTCTCAGCACATAGTACGGCTTGACGGACAAATAGACTTGGGTCAACGACGTATCTCTCGGAAAAGGAAAGGAATGAATGACGTCAAGGAGTGTCGAGAATGGCAGTGATGTGAGTTCGGAATGCGATCGGATATGCCCAGAAATTCTGGAAATCAAAGGCAATTTACCGATGACATCTGCATTGCGAGATGTCGGATCGGCAGAAAGTGTATGAGGAAGAAGCCGACGACTTGATATGTACGCACCAGAGTGACTTCACCGCCTGCTAGTAGCCAGTTTAAGGACACCATCCTCACACCGCAGTATGCCCATCATTAGTCGGGATGAGAAGGTAGAAAGCCCGTAAACACGAACAGCGACTACGAATCTAAAGCCGAGATGGAATCGTAAGAAGCTAGCTCACCCATCCTAACGCGCGTCAGTAAGTATCAGAACCAGGATATAGGCTACGCACCACGATGCAGATGCATGTAGTGTCCCAATCGACTACTCTGATCTCATCGATGCCTTGGCCGCAGCGTCGCGGCCATCTCGTTTGAAGGTGGCACCCACTAGTCGTCCGCTTATAGCTGGTCATCTGAGCCGCACACGCCGTAAAAGTAGGCCTACTGTATGTCGCAGGTTGACAACAGCGCGTCCACTGGCAGGTGCACATGCACGCCCATGCACACCGCTCGTGAGCGCTACTGCAAAGGTGACACCCGCCGTCAGGCTGGCGGATAGTTTGAGGGGCAGAGCGCCGTGTCCAAGCAGCGATGTTCAGTCCAGCATGCTTGACGAAGTGTTGTAAAGTAAGCGCCATTGCACTCCTGGAGGAAATGAGGTAAGCATGGACTCTCAGATTCAGATATAACTTAGCAGGCCTGGGCTCGCGCCTCGTGGACATGCATACAACGCAACAACACGCACCGTGAAATCCACGAACCAACGATCGACCGATTCAATAATGGAACGGCAGAGCTAGCGAGACGGCAAACCCTAGGTCCCACGATATACGGTCCGCTCTGCTCTCTAGGATGCATTGGGCGCGCACTCAGCACTCCCACCCGGGAACTCTGGCGACATGCGACATTTCAGGCCGTCCACTCTTCGACAGGAGCCCGAGGCCAGCGTGATGCAGGAGCATTGCATCCTGGGGCAGGTACGACAGCGAAGCCCGTTGTAGCCGTCTGCGGTGAGGAAGATATTCTCGTCGTCGTTGATGGGCGATCGATTCCACATGTCCATGGGCGACATCGGATCGGAGAGTGATAGGGAGATGACGCACGCACATGCCAGGAAATCTGATATCTGCAGAAATTCTGGAGATCTACAAAAAAAAAATACAGCGGTGACGATTCACTCAAGTGGAGGTATGGGATCGGAAAGTGATAAGGGGATGGCGTACACACCGGTTGACGCAACATGATGCCTCACTCTCATGGATTTCAGAGCAACCATCGCGACATGAGACCGAATCCAGTCGTCGTTACCAGAGGACACAGGCAGCTTTCGCTACGCAGCAGATATCCACATTGTTAGGTCTGCACGCTAGCAACGGGCGCGCACGCGTCCAGAGAAAACTGGACGACCGAGATCTCCCTCCAAGCCGCTCACCTCATCACAGCGCCTCGGTGCAAGACCACGACGTGCCGTGCTCACCCGTCCGAACGCGCGGAACCAGGCCACACGCCACGCACCTTCACACCCGCACACCCCGCCACCGCACGGCCTTATCGATGCCTTCACACAGCGCCGCGGCGATCTCACGAAGCGCACTCCGAAGCCGCAGCCGCGCGCGGGTCACCTGCGCAGAAGCAGGGCGGCGCACGCCGCCTTCCGCATCAAGAGAATGCGCCGCGGCGCGCACAGGGTGGGTGTGAACATGTGGAGACGGCACCGGGCGTGCGCGGCCCCGAAGCGTCTATGGCGCACACCGGGGCGCCGTGCGCTTCTGGTCCGATGGGATGCTGTCATTGCTGTTGCGCCGCCGGAAGGAACGAAGCGTGGACCCTGTCGCCTGAAGTCAGATGTACGCCAGCCCTGTGCATAGGCTCCACGCGGCCATTGCGCCGTCAAAGGGAATGGGGCTGCCAGCTGCCTGCCCGAGTCAGATGTACGCTCAGCGCGCGCCCACGGGCCGCCCGCGCCTGGCGTGCATGATGCAGCTAGCTACGCGGGGAGCGCGGGGCAGCCTCACTGCGAACACGTTGCTGCGCGCCTGGTAAGTTATCCGGACAGAAAAGCTCAGTGCTCAAGCGTGTCCGATGAGTGCCGTAAGTGCGAATGCGCAACCCAACCCAACCCAACGAAGTGAGATCCTGTCGCCCAAGTCAAGAGGCACGCCAGTCCTGCGTCCAGGCGTCCCCGGGCTGCCCTCACGACGTGCCCAACTACACGGAGAGCGCAGGGCGGCCTCACCGCGAACGCGTTGCTGCGCACCTGCAGTTATCTAGCCAGCGAGGTGCGTACTTCGAGCAGGCGACAGGCGCTAAACATACCACTACATGGCCGAAGGAATGTTGAAGCCTGCCTGCCCGATGTAGATGCACGGCTGACTTGTGCCCAACGATGCCCACGGATCCCGCGCGCCTCGCACGCCGTCAACGGGAACCGGGTGCTGCCAGAGTGAGACGCATGCCCGATGCGCCCGCGCCTCGCGGGGATGACGCAGCCAGCTATATGGGGAGCGCGGGGCAGCCTCGCTGCGAACGCGTTGCGGTGCACCTGTCGACCATCTAGACAGCGAGGCTCAGCCCTTCAAGCGGGCTCGACGGCCGCGGTTCGCACCATTGCGTGTGCCGCTGGAGACTGCGATGTTGATACCCGCCTGCCGAATGCATGAGTATGTGTGCCTGACTTGCGCCCAAAGGTGTCCACGGGCCCAACGCGCCTCGCACGTAGCCATTGCGACATCGGAGGGAATGGGGCATCGCGACCTGTCTGTCAGAGTCAGGTGTATGCCCAACGCGCGCGATGGTGCACTGGGAGCGTGGAGCGGCCTCGCCGTGCACACGTTCCTGCACCGCGCGCTCGGAACGCGCTCGGGGCGCTGACGCGCGCGCGCTGAGGCCGTGCACAATCCGTGACCCATCGCGCGCGCACGACTGGCTTCCGGATCGACGGCCTCCGCGCGTCATTGCAAGCGGCGCTGTGTCCTTCCCCGCGGGATCGTGGCTTCGAAAGACCAGAACCAGAACCGGCGCCGGCGCAGAGTCGTGGATGCGAAGCCCAGAACGGTGCGGCGTGCGGATGCGATACAGTGCCTTGCATATTATACTGCAGTCCGCGCCGTGCGATTTCTTGTTTGATCTTGTTTGCCGCGGCCAAATAAATACCCAAAAAGGATACTTGCACCGCCTCTCGGCTTCGCGGCTCTGAGGACTATTGCGTTTTGAAGACACCCAACCCATTGAAAATGCTCAGAAGTCTTCCTCATGCTTAGTGAACAGATTATACTTACGATTCTAGTAAAACTTCGTACCTGCGGAAGGCCATGAACAAGCAGAACTCTGCACCGGGACCGTATGGTGCCGGGCCGGACCTCCGTTTATGGCGGTATTTGGCCGCTACAAACAAGGAATCTCACGACGCGGACTGCAGTATAATATGCAAGGCACTGTAAGGCGACGGTGGAGCGACGCCTTCTGTTCCCGCAGGCGCACACGCGCTCGCCGCCCGCCGCTCCCACACGCCCGCACGGGTGCTGTGCGTGCGAAGAAGCAGCCGGGCGGCTCGCGCGGGCGTGATCCGGGGCGCCTCGCTGCGCGCAGATTGAGCGGCGCGGCGGCGCAGGCGGCGCAGGCGGCGATGACGTCGCGCGTCCATCAGCGGCGTGGTGCGCAGATGACCCGCTGCCGGCAGCGCGCGGCTGCGCATCTCGCATCTTCCGGGGGGCGGCGCACAGGCGGCGCGGAAGTGGGGCTGGCTGCGGACAGGAGGCCGGGTGTGCGTTTGCGTTTGCGTCCGCGGGGCGCTTAGCGCAGAACATGTCTTCTGCAAGTCTTCTGTGCGATCTCCTAGAGCCCTGACGCGCGGCGGGTGCGTCGTCGATGGAGCGGAAAGGGCCTGGGGCCGTGTGCTGGGATGTGCTGTGTCAGCAGCGCCGGCGCAGCGCGGCGCGCACTCCTATGCTGCAGCTGTGCGTGAGTCTGCGTCTGTCTGCATCCGGGCGGGGGAGCGAGGCGGACAGGAGGCCGGTGTACACTTTGCGTTTGTGTCGGCAGTCGGGGCAGTTTGTGTCCGCGGGAGGGCTTAGCGCAGAACGTGTCTCCCGTGCGCATGCGATCTCGCGGCGGGTACGTCGTCGATGGAGCGGGAGGGCCATGTGCTCGGGTGTGCTGCGTCAGCAGCGCCGATCATCGCCGCAGCAATCGCGTGTTCCTGTCGCAGTTGCCGCCGGGTTGCGAACGCGCGCGCGCGCGCATCTCGGCCGACGGCACGCCGCCGAGGGCGTGCCGGAGGGGGCGCCGGGGCGCGGGCGCGGGCGGGATCACGATGGGGCGGGATGTCATCGATTGGGCGCGCGGGAGGGAAGAGGGACCCCGGAGAGCAGGGGTGATGTCATGGCGTGCGCGGGGCGCGGGTTGCTAGGCGGTGCACGGGCGCAGTACGGCCGTGAGTGTGGTCACACGGCGGATGCGCGCTGGCGGCTGGCTTCTGTGCTTCGCGTGCGCGCGCGCCGGAAAGGACGGACAAAAGGGGTGGGTGCATGGGACTGCCGGGTTTGGAGTAGGCGGGCGGGGGAGTTTAGCGTGCGTGCGTGCGAGGCGCGTGGTGGTGGGAGCATATGGGGTCGTTATCGGACAAGCGCGGCGGGTAGCGCGTGCGTCGGCAGTGTCAGACCATCAGCGAGGCACGCCGGGAGAAGATGTGCCGCGCGGCGCAGCGGTTGGGTGGGAGTGCGCATCATCGGTATCGGCATCATCTGATGCGAGGCAGGCGCTAGGGTCGTCAAGTGGTCGTCATCGAGATTAGAGTGGGGAAGCGACGGCGGACGGGCGGTGCGAGGCACTGCGGGGCGGGGCGGAGACAGACTGTGTTGGCTGCGGTGCGCAGGAGTGGGCGGGGGACGGGGAGGCTGCGCAGGTGGTAGGAGCTGCGAGGAAGCGCGAGCAGGAAGGAAGAGCGTGGCTGGGTTCTGAGCGCATGGAGGAGGGGAGGAGCGCTGTCGGGAGACGGAACGGAGGGCGACAGGTGGGAGGCGCCGCAGGTGTCGATCGAAGAGGGAGGAATGGGAGGTGCCAGAAACGCGGCGTGATCCGCGGCGGTAGCACTGGGCGCGATGCGGTGCGGCGCTGCGGGCGGTTGTGGCATGTCGTTGCCAGACGAGCAACGTGACGACGAGCAGTGGCGAGCAGACGCGACTTTTGAGGCGACTTAGAAGAATGGAGCGAGGATGGGTGCGGCGGCGGGTAGCGGCGGCGGGGAGGGAGAGGGGCGGGGTCATGGGACGTGGCCGGCGGGGAGTGCCTGAGCCGGAGAGTGTTCGGGGTCCCTGTGGGAGGGGCGGGGACGTCGCGTGCTTGACTTCCTGTCGCGCCCCGATGGCCTATATCTATCCACAAGCCTTCTCCTCACTCCCCGTCCTGCCATGTCTCTCTCCCCCCGTCCCCCTCCTCGCTCCTCCCCGCTTACTGCTGCCCCTCCCGCCCTTCCCCCAGCCACAAATGGTGTATCGCCGGCCGCCGGCTCTCCCGCTCAGCTCGCCACCCTGCTCTCCTCTGTCCTCGTCGAGAATGATATTCTCAAGCGCGACCTCACCGCCGCCAAGCGCCGCGCAGACCGCTTCGAGTCGCTTTTCCTCCAGCTCTCCCCGCCGAAGAACGGCGCCTCCTCGTCCGACACCTCCGCATCTCCCTCCGCCATCCCCGAATCCACCATGAAGGTCATCCTCGACCTCGAGGCCCGACTCGAGGCCGAGCGCGCCGCCCGCCACGACGCGGAAACCAACCTCCGCGCCCTCTCCGAGGCCTGGACAGACCTCGACCGCCACTTTCAGCTCCTCGAAGTGCGTTCCGCTGACGCCCGCGCCGCGTTCACACACGCTCTTCGTGACGGCGCAGCCAAGGTTCTCCTCAGCCCCGTTCCCGCGTACGCCCAACAGCCGCAGCAGCGCAGGCCGCCTGCTCCCCGCGCCACCCTCGTCCAGCACTCTCTACCTTCTCTGCCCCCGCCCAATGGCTCTCGCGTCCGCCATCGCGCGTCCGACATCGACGACCACCAGCCGCCCACGAAGCGTCTGCGCCGCGAGGACCGCTCCGGCCGCTACAGCGAAGACGTGAGTCATGTTCATGTCGTGCTGCGCGTTGTCTGACCCCCCGCCCAGCCGGCCGTTACCGTGCACCCTCCAGCGAACCCCTACCCTCCCGCTTCCCATCTCCACATCTACCCTACCGCCCCGCACCCGCGCGGCCGCCATCCTACTTCCACGCGTCCCCACGCGCCCACCGCGGCGCGCGGCCGTCGTCCGTCGCGCTCTCCGTCCCTGTCGCCCACACGGTCGCGCTCGTCGTCAATGTCGCTCGACGACCTCCTGCTGCAGGTTGCCACCGACGAGCGTCCCGCCGCCGGCCACTCTCCCGGCAGCTACCACCCCCGTTCGCAGTCTCCGCCAGACTACCGCGAGCATGCCAGCCACGGCAACGGCACTGTGCACCAGTATCAGACACACATCTTCGCGCCCCCTGTCACCGGTCCGCCAGGCAAGAAAGCAAAGCCGGGCGTGCTCGAGAAGGGTGCGTGCCATCGCTTGCTTGGGGATGTACCCGCTGACATGTCAACAGAGATCCCAGCTCCCGTCCCCGCGCTCCCCGCTGCTCAACAGCCTGCATCGCACCCTCGCGCCCCCTCGGGCTTGCCGCCCGGCGGCTACCCAGCTACCAACGACAAGGGCCAGCGCATCTGCCGCCAGTGCGGCATGGCCGGCCGCTACAAGGAGGGCAAGTGCGTCGAGAAATGGGGCCCTGGCCCCGAGGGTCCCGGCACCGTCTGCGATCGGTGAGTCTCTCCCCTCCGCGAGGCACGCGTACGCTGACGCCCCGCAGCTGCCGCAAGAAGATGAAGCGCGTCGAGCGCCGCGGCACCCTCGACCCGCAGTCGCAGTCCTTCTCCCAGCCGCACTCCCAGCCCTTCGCCCCCGCCGCGCCCCTCGCCCGCGCGCACACCACCGCCCACCTCCCCGAGCGCGACCCCCACCCCGACCGCGCCGTCTACCGCTCCGACACGCTCGTCGTCTCCGAGCGCGGGCCCTCGGGCACGCACATCCTCGCCGCGCCGCCGTACCACGCCCCCGCCAAGGCGCGCTCCCCCGCGAGCTCCACGTCCGACAGCAGCGCGCCGCTGCCCGGCCGCCGGCCGATGCTCAGCACCGTGCGCGTCAAGGAGGACCCGCGCTCGCCGCCGCCTTTGTCCGACGCCGACGGCGAGGTCGACGAGCTCGAGGAGGACGGCGCGCGCGGCGGCGCCGGCGGCGACGTCGAGGACGAGCTTATGGAGGCTGTCGATGCTGCCGAGGCGAACAGCGTTAAGAGCGCGGGGTCCGCGGCGGGGTGGGCGCCGCGCGAGGGCGAGGTTGCGCCCGTCGGCGCGTAGGGTTGGGCTGGTTGTCTGTATGTTATTGCGCTGTTGTGCTGTTTTGCTGTTTCGTTAGGATTGATTCTTGTGTATTGTAGTATATGGTGTGGTAATACAGTATTTGCGGCTTGGATTTGCTAAGTGGCGGCGCGTACTACGTAGACGGGCACAAGAGGTGACAAGACTACGCTATGCACACTCGAGAGTCAAATCATGTCACTACTCCGATCACTACCTAGGACGACAATGGTGAACTGCAACCTAGCCTATACGAACAGGGTATTCCACAAAGCAAATCGGGGAAAGGCTGAATGAGTTGGAACCAGGCAATCCTGGGTCATGTCCCGTAGAAATGGGTGCGGGGGGCTGGAAAGCAATGCAAGGCAGAGCTGACCGGCATCGAGGAAAGAACATGCAGCAGGCATGCGAGAAAGAGCATGGCAGCAGCGAAGACAGACGCACCGAGTCTGTCGATCAGGTATGCCCATCGACAAGCGAATATGGAACAGAGCAACAGAGGGGAAAAACGAGCCCGCGTGCGGGGATAGCTCAATATGGTGATAGAGCTACTGGAGCGAGCAACAGAAGGTGCACGGCACATAGCTGATGTAAACAGTCCTGGCAGGAGGGAAGATACTGCGGGGCGTGTCGCAAGGGCGCGCAGGCGACGAGAGGCGGAAGAGGGGAGCGACACGGTGATGCAGCTGCGAGCAGGATATGAGCAGCGAAAGGCACTGGAATAGCATGACAGGCGGCATGCAACGTGCGGCGTCATGCGCAGGCTGTCGTATGCAGTGCGACGAGCAGCGCACAGGAGAGAGATCGGAGCAGATGCACGGAGCCATGCGGCATCCGGCGTGCATGCAAAGAAAAGACAAGGTTGGTGCACCGAGCCGCATGGCGTCCGGCGTGCGCGTAGCGAAAGGAAAGAGGTGGACAGACCAGTCGACCGATGTATGGACCCACGCGGCGTCCGGTGTGCAGCGACGAGTTTGGCATCCGTTCGTCCTTCGGCTGTGTCGCGCCCGAGCTGCTGACGCGGACTTGCGTGCAGGAGGGGTAGAACTCGACGTGTACGGAGACTTTTTCTGGGAAGAGCTATGCGAGGCTGGACAAAATTCGTCCAGTGAGGGGTCGTGGTATCATGACGGAGTCGTGGAGTGGTTGGTCATAAAGATAACTTACATGATCGTGCAGGCTTGAACTCGACGTCGACGAATGGATCAAGACCAGTATCTCGAAAGGCGTTGAATCGTTTCGAGGATGGGGAGGGGGAGGAGAAAGTGAACGCGGTGTCGATGTGCTTGCGAATTGGGGGGAGAAGAACGCTTTCTTGAGGTTGGGAAGGAGCAGCTTAGCATGCCGACGAAGAGCTCTCGCTTTTGCATTTGTGCATGCAGCCTTCATCGCCGGGTAGGACGTATTGTAGTATATGGTGATACTTACTTACGATGTCTGCGCATTAGTATTGCGAAGCGAGGGCCAGTTTGAGATTACGACGTGAAATGGCATTGAGAGGAGGGTTTTGCACATGGCAGGACTCGTTTCCGACTTTCAACATGTGGCATGCGGCTCGCAAATCTTACGCTTTCGGCCATGATCTGTCCTTCTTGGGCGGTAGCTTCGATCGTATGATAAGTAGTACTTACAGTAAGTCCTGGAGTTTGCTATGTAGGGAGCTGCCCGGAAGCAAGCTCCCCAATGACAGGGAAATTTCCTGCGTGGCAGAAGCTGTCCGAAATTCTCCTCTTCCTGTACACAGGAACGCGCATGCGCCCTTGAAGGTAGGCCTTTCGTGTCGCAACGGCTGCTAGTGGATCCAGTCACGAACGCTTTGAATGTAGCTGCAATCGTCAGATATTGTCCAGTGCTGTCTCTGGCAAACTTAAAAGCATCGAGTTCCACGACCTATCTAAAGCATAGGCATTCATTAGCGTGTTTATTGTCACAGGATATGCAAAGAATAAACTCTAGGTACCTTTGGACGGTCATACTTATATGCATGTCGCAATCTGCAAGTGACAGAATCGGTAATGGCGTCACGGTAACGGTCTGCGAGTTTCAGCCACAGCAAGCTTATATTAATAATAAGTAGGAAATCGACGCGTCTATGTCATCAAATATCTCAGGCTCTCAGCTCGCTTCTCTTTTGATATTTGGATTCAAACACCAGTCTGTCCTTTCGTTTTTTTTATGGTTATACCCACACTAACCATCTCTTTCTCGGTTTGCGTCTCTTTATTCAGTGCTGTCTGTCGAAGAAATCGATGTGTACATTCAATTTGCAAGGCACTACGAGGAGGCTCAGAGATCTGTGGACGAGGACAATACTCTCTCCCCGACCATCACCGCGACAACCATCTCCTCTCTGCGCTTTGCACATGACTCGGCATCTAGCGCTACTTCCTTCAATCCTGACCCACACGCTGTCTCTATTGCCGAAACTCAGTCGTACTACGCAGGCTTGCATTCTGAGCCCACGCTTCTCTACCGAACGGGCAAGGAGCAGTGGTCTCCGCCCAAGGGACCAGAGGCCCAGCGCCGTTTGAAGGAGCTACGCGAGGTCTTCAACCATCCAATTACGAAGGTCTGGAACAGCGATTTGGCCTGGAAGGTTGTCGACATCATGGACGCTCACATGGTCAGTTATAATATTCTATCATATCGTAGAGTTTGTTCACTAGGATCTCTAGATCCGCTTTACGACCATAGATGTCGTTCGTTTCAAGAAGGTCGGGGTCGACGAAGCGGACGGGGACGAGGACGATGTCGAGGATGAAGAAGACGAGGATGAAGAAACGGTCAAGACGAAGAAACAGGACGTCGGTCGTGTGACTATCTGGATTGGCGTATTCCCCGATAATACTACCGCTACAGCTGCCCACAACGCGGCTCAGGATGTCTTAGCCCTTCTCAGGGAATACGAGATCACCGACATTGACGTAGACTTTCGCGAATCCCTCTACACGCGCGAGGCTGGTCCTCAGCTTCTCCCACCCGTCGATGATCTTGACCCACTCGTCGACGTCGTTAGTCCCCTCACTCCCACTCTCGGTCTCTACATCTCCACCAAGGCCAGGCCCAATGCTCAGGGGACTATGGCTCTTTACCTCGCAGAAGGTGGCGACAGCGACAACCTATTGGGGCTTTCGTGCCGCCATGTTCTTATCGGGTCGAAGGAAGCCAACGCCGACTACGTTCGCCACCCCAGTGCGCCTTCCAAGGACGTCGTCCTACTCGGCAAGACACGCTACGCCAACCTAGTCGACTCGATCAAAGTTAGGATTGGACGATACGGCATCTTGATTAAACGCTGGGCTAAACAGATCGAAGGGTTCGTGGAGAGGGAGAAGGGCACTGACCCTGCCGATGTCCAGAAGGCTGTGGCATCACGGGCTAAGACTCAAGCGTTGCTGGATGAGGCTGAGAAAGCGGTGGAGGCACTTGCAGCCTTGCTTAAGCGGGTTAATACTGACTGGAAAAGATCCGACAATCGTGTTCTTGGCCCCATCCTCCGCTCCCCAGCCATCTCTCTCGGTGTTGGTGAATATCGTTTCACGGAGGACTGGGGTATCTTCCAGGTCGACCGGGCTAAGCTTGGTGACGGTTTCCAGGGTAATAAGTTGGACCTCGGTGCGTTTGACTATCTATCCGACCAAGACCGTCCACTAATCCACCTAAACATTTGCTTTGTTTACTTCTAGGAACGAAGCTGACGCCCGACGAGTTCACACTTAAATGCTTCCCTCGTGGAGACGCTAACTGGGAGTTCGAGTATCCCGGTGATCGTCTGCTTCCGCTCATGGGCACCATCACCGACGAATTGATGCGCTCCCCTGACATGTGGGACTCAAACGGCGAACCGTGCTTGTTGGTCGTCAAGAACGGTAGTGCCACTGGCACCACCTTCGGCCGCGCCAACGGCGTCTTCTCCATCGTCCGCGACTATTTCCACGACATGTCTATCAACCAGACCTCCATGGAGTGGGGTATCATTAACTACGATAGCAAGTCCGAGGTCTTTTCAGAACCGGGCGATTCCGGCTCCATAGTTGCCGATATCCGTGGCCGTATCGGTGGAATGCTTACAGGTGGTTCCGGCAAGACCATGACATCCGATATGACCTACGCTACGCCATTCTGGTGGCTCCTCCAGCGCATCAAGAGCAACGGATTCCCTAATGCACACCTCAACGTCCTCGCCTAGTGATCTCGCCGGTTTGGTTTATTCCATTTTCTTACTCTTCCCTCTGTACTTTGACGGACTTGTGTATTGTAGTCTATGGTATGGTAATACAGTATTCACGGTTTGGTTGTGTGATGCGAGGAGCGTGTTTCTGCAGTTTGAGATTGGGCATTGGGGTGGTCTTCGGAAGGGACAGCTCTGGCGGGTGGGCTCTTGTCCAGTCAATGGTGTGAGATTTGTCGCAACCTATGAGCCAGACAAAAATGACCTAAGGCCACAAGTTATGGGCTGGTCAAATCAGCTGGAATGAGGGTTTTTGGTCTGTAAGCTATGGGCCAGCTTGGTTTCAGAATAGACCAAAAGTTCTGGGTCAGTGTTATGACTGTATTCTTCTTTTCCAATTCTAAGGACTTATCATTTCTTTTCTCCTACCATGACACCCTCCACCCATCTATTGAGCTATTGGGTTGTAAGGAATCACACTTTATAGTATCTACGATCACACAAGCTGAGCAGAATCCACAATACCCGATGCGTGTGAGATGGATTGCACAGGCGTAGTGTGGATGTAGATACAAAAAGTTAAAACGACAGGTGCTCTGATCGGCACCCCTAAGTTCACATATAAACATGTACAAATGTGCCCGAAGGTGTGGGGTCTGGTCCTGTCCGGCCCGAGTCTCATCGACACATTCTAAGTCGCGTCAACAATCTGTTGAGATCGGGGCAAACGCCCATCACTGGCTGCACGAGACAATATACCCTGGGAAAAAGTGTGAAAATTTTATTAGAAGTAGATAACCCAATTTCCATGTCTTTCGTCCAAGAAATTAGTTTGAAAAAGGGGCTATCTCTCTCCACACAGTTTTCTTGAGAATAAAACATGTAAATATGGATCAAAAATTTCAGCAACTTTTACTATCACATTTCTCTTCCTAATTTCCGAGAAGCTAGACAAAGTGATTTCTATTATATTTTCCAAGGAAAAAATACTGACTAAAGATTTAATATTATCTTACACACTATCCTGAGAAATGTAGCAGTACAAACTATAACATTTCTTTCACTTCTTTCTGAGGAAAAGTTCTAGAGAATGATAACCTTATTTCATAGTAAATAGAGTGAAAACGTAGGTAAGAAAAAAAATTATTTATTTTTAAATTGTTTCTTGAGAATATAGGATGATAAAAGATATAACATTACATTCAATACTTTTTCATAAGATATATGGTTGAGAAAATATTAAACTTTTACATCTTCAAAACTTTATTTTACAATTTACACTTTAGCTAGTGCTTTCTCATAAACATGCCTACTTTAACAAATTTTCTTAGTAAGTATACAAAAATAGTAAGCAACTTCACTATAGCCATTTAAAACAATTTATAGACACATTTTGTCTGCCAAATGATAACCAACAGCAAACCTTATAGTCATAGAATGAGTCTTGATTCTTTGCGATATTATGTATAAAGAAAAAATATTGAGGATGATATCTGTATCTTTCACTCTTTATTAGCACTCTGCTGTTGTGCAATGCCTCAAGATTAATTCTCATCTTTGATTTTACCTCACTCTCTGTTTTGCATATTTGTGTCTCTATTCAGACACTGCAATTGCATACAAGCTATAATTCATATTATCTGACTAATTTGACATTTAGTTCTGAGATTTGACATTTTGTTCCATGATCTGACATTTAGTTTCATTCTAATCTGACATTCAGTTCTATGATCTGATATTTTATTTTGAGATGTGATATTCAGTTTTATAATCTGATATTTAGTTCAAAAATCTCATATCTCATTCAGTTCCAATCTGACATTAAGTGCTAAAATCTAACATTCAATTTTAGGATCTGACATTCAGTTTTGAGATGTGATATTCAGTTCAGTTTTAATCTAACATTCAGTGTCAGGTTCTGACATTCAGTGTCAGGTTCTGACATTCAGTGTCAGGTTCTGACATTCAGTTTCAAGGCTCTGATATTCAATTTAGTCTCAATCTGACATTTAGTTTCAGAATCTAATATTCAATTTTAGGATCTGACATTCAGTTCTAGGATTTTATTTTTAGTTTTGAGCTATGACATTTAGTTCTGAGATGTGATACTTAGTTTCAAGATCTTATATTTAGTTCTGTTCAAATCTGACATTCAGTGTCAGAATCTAACATTCAGTGTTAGGATCTAAAATTCAATTTTAGAATTTAAAATTTCAGTTTTGAGATCTGATATTCAGTGTTAGAATCTGACATTCAGTTTTGAGATGTTATATTGAGGTCTAAGATCTGATATTTAGTTCAGTTTTAATGTGACATTCAGCATTAGGATCTGACATTCAATTTCAGAATCTGATATTCAGTTTTGAGATGTGATATTTAGTTCAGTTTTAATGTGACATTCAGTGTTAGGGTCTGACATTCAGTGTCAGGATTTGACATTCAATTCTAGAATCTGACATTCAGTTTTGAGATGTGATATTCAGTTCAGTTATAATCTGACATTCAGTATCAAAATCTAACATTTAGTGTCAGGATCTGACATCCAGTTTCAAGATTCTAATATTTGATTTAGTCTCAATCTAACATTCACTGTCAGAATCTAACATTCAATTTTAGGATCTAACATTCAATTTTAAAATCTGACATTCAGTTTTGAGCTATGTTGGTGCAGATGTGAGGGATGGTGAGGGGAGCTCATTCGTTGTTGGTGCAAGCATAGAGTGACAGGGAGAGTGCTCAAGGATGCAGGGGTGACAGAGAGTGGGTTTGAGGGGCTCTTCCAGACGTAGAGGGTCAGCAAAGGACGAGCAGAAGGCAGGACCAGGATGAAGAGGAAGAGGAATGACAAATTGACGAAGGCGCTGGCCATCGCAAGTCAGTGATTGCTGAGTCTCCTTTTCTTAACACTTACGCCATTCGGCTTCTCGAGCTCAGAATGATTTCAAGTTTTATTGTCATACTTTTTACAATCCATCACGTACATAAATGGTGTCACAATCATTTGCAGACAATCGAGGAGACGGGTATAGTACCAATATTTGAGAGTCAGGAAGTGATGGTACACTCACATGTCTTTCACTACGAAAACACCCTCAGTACACTCCCAAATCAAGATATCCTGCCTATGTCACGAACCAACATAAAGACCATGATGATATGCATTGAGATTGATCAGTCTAGTGTGATAGCTGATGAACTGGCTGAGACACTGGACATCTCAGCCCTAAAAGTCTTTCCCGTCAACAGCCAATGCTCGAGTTCTCCAAGATTGATGTCCTTCGGATCCAATGGCAACGGATTTTGCGAATCACAATGCACGTAGCATGCCGCCGCTCTAGCATAGTTGATAGAAATTTAAGCACGTCGTACCATGATATATGTAGTGAGCAACACTGACCTTTTCAGCTCATCCGATATTGAAAGGTCTATTGGTGGTTTCATGTTCAATGCATCTCGCCTGGATCGTGATAGCTCCTTTAACCATTCAGGGTTGTAGAAGTTTCTGGGAAGACCTCTGATAGCTTTGCTGTGCTGTATAATGTCAGATGGGTATCGCTCCCGGGGCCAGTTGCCACGAGCAGCGACATCGTCAGGCCCAAACTTCATCCTGAGTCGCAGCAGATCCAGTATTCTGAGAAATGGTGTGGCACCGTCCGCGCGCCAGAAGTGGCGGATGATCTTGTAGTACCGTTTTCCGCCCCGGGCACCCCTCATATGTGCAGCTTCGTCATCGCTCGTACCATCATCAGCGATAGTCTGCAACACAGGTATGAAGGACCCTAGCTCTGCATGATAATGCGCCACATCAACACGTCGGGCTCCAAGCTATCACTTGAAGTATCAATATCTGAAAAGTGTGTTACAAATGAATACACGTACAGCCTTCCTGCGGCCATCCTGAGCAGACTTCGCATTCCTTTTCTGCTCTTTTGACAAACGACTTTTCCCGCCATGAAGCTTGTGATACTGGGTGTTGAGAGCCTTGATGTGCGAGAGGAAACCTTCTTCAATCAGGTCTAGGTCATCGCATTCGAACTCTCCACAGTCGACATAACTTTCTGCGAAGACTTTCACGGCTTGTTGATTCCATGGGGAGTTCCTTGTACCTAGAGCATCAACACGGAAGTCAGCCTTGCTAGGACCACCAGTTCCCCTTTCAGCAAATTCTTCCAATTCCTCGGTAGTGGGAATCTCATTGAATAGAGATCCCGCATCAGATCTACCCATCAATTGTCGGGCGTGATCGCGGATCTCTGCCTAAAACATGGTGAGTTTGTAAGTAAAAGAGATGCCCATTGGGTAAACATACAAGGATATCCAGGGCGCGAGCAGATTTATGGTGGTGCTGTTTATCACCATCTACAAACCCGTCGGGTTTGGTTCGACGGGATGAGCACCACCTCGCTCCTTCGTCATGTCTGTGAGAGGTCAGGATCTCCTCAGCGGAAGGTGATGTAGGATCTCCACCACGGTCTTCCATATCATCTGCACCGTCGCCATGGGTTTGACGTTCTTCATGACGGTGATGTCTATCTTCACCACGTTGTCCCATGACAACATGTTCGACGCGAGATATGAAGCTCTCTAACTTGTGATTGACAGCATTGATATCCGATCTCGTCGCCAGCTCCTCGCAAAGGATCCATCAGCACTGTAGGACAGCAAAATTTAAGGGGGTACTCACCTGCTCACCGGTCATTGGATGAGCCTGTCCAGCGTCAGATTCCGACCTCCTGTCCGGTATGTCACCATTGATACCCGATTCGCCACCATTTAAATGCGGCGAGTGACTACTATGTGGATTGCCGACGAATGGACCGTGATTTGGGAAGGTATTGTTCGAGGACTGTGCCGCCGACGCCTCACCCGGCAAGCCACCATTAGGACCGGATGCCGCAGGCGAGTGAGCAGCAGCGTTAATCAAGTAAGCAAGCGCGAGCATGCCCGGCGAGGGTGCATTTTCCCCGGGCCCATCCTACAGCAATCCGGCAGGTTCGAAATTAGCTCTCAAGATCCAAGATTATTTGGGACATACGTCATAAATGTCCATACCCTCTTCACCTCCAGGATGAGCAAATCCTGCTTCATGTCGAGTCGAATCTTCACGAAGAACACCCTTTCCCTTTTGCATCCGTCGCACCTCGTGACTGAGGTATTCCTTGTGTTCCTTGTGTCCCGTGTGCTCCTCCGCGCGGCTATGCGCTGCCTCCAGCTGTTGCTGCAGCTGCCTTACAGCATCCATCGCTTCACGCTCAGCTCGAGCCTTCGTCTGCAGTGCGGCCTCGTGGTCCTCTCGCATCTGTGATAACGCCGCGGCCGCCTGCTTGCATTCGTCCTCCAATGTGGCTTCCAGCTCCTGTCGCATCTGGGCCATCTGACGCTGCAACTCGTCACGGCCTGCATGTGCTTGCTGCTCCTGAAGGTTCTCGACGCCCCGCACACGCTCATTCGCAGCCGACACCAACTTCTGTGCCTCCTCCAATTGTTCGAGGAGAGTCTCCTCGCGTCGGGTGCGTTCCTCCGCCTGGCCAAGCGCCGCTGCGAGCTCAGCACTCAATCGGTTCTCCGCATCCGTCGCCTCGCATTGAGCTTGAACCTGTTCCTGCAGTGCGGCCTCGTGGTCCTCTCGCATCTGTGATAACGCCGCGGCCGCCTGCTTGCATTCATCCTCCAATGTGGCTTCCAGCTCCTGCCGCATCTGGGCCATCTGACGCTGCAGCTCGTCGCGATCTGCCTGTACTTGCTGCTCCTGAAGGCTCTTGACGCCCCGCACACGCTCATTCGCAGCCGACACCAACTTCTGTGCCTGCTCCAATTGTTTGAGGAGAGTCTCCTCGCGTCGGGTGCGTTCCTCCGCCTGGCCAAGCGCCGCTGCGAGCTCAGCACTCAACCGGTTCTCCGCATCCGTCACCTCACGCTGAGCTTGAACCTGTTCCTGCAGTGCGGCCTCATGGTCCTCTCGCATATGTGATAACGCCGCGGCCGCCTGCTTGCGTTCATCCTCCAATGTGGCTTCCAGCTCCTGCCGCATCTGGGCCATCTGACGCCGCAGCTCGTCGCGATCCGCCTGTACTTGCTGCTCCTGAAGGCTCTTGACGCCCCGCACACGCTCATTCACAGCCGACACCAACTTCTGTGCCTGCTCCAATTGTTTGAGGAGAGTCTCCTCGCGTCGGGTGCATTCCTCCGCCTGGCCAAGCGCCGCTGCGAGCTCCGCTTTCAGCCGGTTCTCCACATCCATTGCCTTGTGCTCAGCCCGAGTCTTCTCCTCCTGCAGTGCGGTCCTGTGGTCCTCTTGCATTTGCGCCAACGTCGCCGCCGCCTTATCCCGTTCGTCCACCAATATGGCCTCCAGTTCGTGTCGAATCTGGGCCATCTTATGCACCGGCTCGTCGTGGTCCGCCTGTCCTTGGTGCTCCTGAAGGCCTTCTGTGTCCCCCACACGTTCTTCCGCGACCAACGCCAAGTTCTGCGCCTCCTCCAATTGCTTGAGGAGAGTCTCCTCACGTCGGGTGCGTTCCTCCGCCTGGCCAAGCGCTGCTGCGAGCTCCGCCTTCAGCCGGCTCTCCATATCCATTGCCTCGCGCTGAACTTGAACTTGTTTCTGCAGTGCGGCCTCGTGGTCCTCTCGAATTTGTGCTAAAGCCGTTGTCGCCTGTTCGCGTTCATCCAATGTGGCCTCCAGCTCCTGTCGCATCTGGGCCATCTGACGCTGCAGCTCGTCGCGATCTGCCTGCACTTGCTGCTCCTGAAGGCCCTCGACGCCCCGCACACGTTCTTTTGCGACCGACGTCAGTTTCTGCGCCTCCTCCAATTGCTTGAGGAGAGTCTGCTCGCGTCGGGAGCGTTCCTCCGCCTGGCCAAGCGCTGCTGCGAGCTCCGCTTTCAGCCGGTTCTCCACATCCATTGCCTCGTGCTCAGCCCGAGTCTTCTCCTCCTGCAGTGCGGTCCTGTGGTCCTCTTGCATTTGCGCCAACGTCGCCGCCGCCTTATCCCGTTCGTCCACCAATATGGCCTCCAGTTCGTGTCGAATCTGGGCCATCTTATGCACCGGCTCTTCATGACTCGCTTGTAGCGTCGTCTCTTGTTTGCCATCCTGCTCAGGTCCCTTCACCATCTGCACTTCCTCCAATTGCTTGAGAAGGATCTGCTTGCATCGAGTGTGTTCCTCTAGGCGGACATGCGCTGCCCCAAGCTCTTCCTTCAGCTATTTTATTGCAGCCGCCACATCGTGCTTAGCCTGCGCCCTCTGTTCATTGAGCGCTGCTTCATATGCCTTTAACGCTGCCGCGGCTTGCGTGCGCTGAATCTCCAAGGTGGTAAAGAGTTCCTGCAAGGAAAAGAAACCTTCATGAATGTCGATATAATGTGATCGAAAGAAATGACTTACTTCTTTATCTGGATCGCTCGATCCATCCTCAGCAGATGTGGTAGCATGTGTGCCATCCTCTCTCGTCTTACTTGGAGCATCCGACTGAATGACTGCAATGTCTTTGCCTTCCTGTTTGGCAGCAAGTCGTGCGGAGTATCGCGTCGAGGTCTGAGGCATCTGAGGGGCATCGTCAGATGGCCAGATAGTTCAGCAACGTCAACCCTACCTTGTGGACACGGCGAGCCATGGACGCGGTTGCGTTAGTCGATGTCGTACTGAGGTTAGCACCTTCTGTAATCTGTGTTGCGAATGAGGTGTTGACCGCTACCATGTCATGGTCTGTGTTCTCGGTATTCATACTTGTGGCATCTAGCATCTCTATTTCCTGAGTTTCTGGAGCTTGAGTCAACTGAAAAAGAGGCCATCAACGTCACTGATTAGTCGGAGAAATGATGTACAAACCGTAGACCCCCGTTCTGAAGCACCCTGCTTCGACCGCGGTAAAGGACCCTTTCGCTTCGAAGTCCTCGGTCTCCTGTTAAATTCCAGTTGAGATGACGGCCAGCTCGGCGCAAATCGCACATACAATTTCAACTGAGAAGTCGGGTCTTTGTCTTCGGTTCGCGGTCGTTTGTGAACTGAAACATCCTCTGGAGGTCTCTCTTGCTGTACAGCCTCGGTGTCATCACGATCCTCCTCTCAACATCTCTTCTTGCCCGCTACTAGTGATTCATCTCAACAAAATGGCCCATACATGGAAAATATTGAATCACCTGCTTGGCCAGGGCCACTGGCAATTCCCTCGCGGCGCCCTGTTTCCTTACCATTCTCTATCTGTCTACCGGCCTTGGCTGTCAGCTCACTATTCTTATCTGTCTGTCTGTCTTCGCCTTTCTTGCGTCCACACTTTTGACCTTCGAAAAGAAGTTCTGACAGATTATCCCCCGCTGCAGAATGGCAGGCTGAAGCGACTCACCGGCCACGCGAGGCATCCTAAGGCCACGAACAGGATGGCCCACATCAGTGCCACCTCCGGTCTCCATGCCGTCTGGGTCTAGACTGGTATCAACTTGTTGTACATTATGAGCTAGAAAACGTCGTGCAATAGCCATGAGACATACCTGTAGGGCCGGGAGCCTTGTTCGGATCCACGACTGGCGGATCAGCCATAGCATGAAACGAGAAACCGATGTTTATATGAAAGTATTCTGGTTTCCAGGGCCAGCGAGTGGGATGTTCTCTGGACGGGGAAGTGGTGAGAGTAGAGTTGGGAGTAGATGAGTTCTGGCGACAATGGTATGAAAGGATGATTGAGCCACCGAGAATCTGGAATGTGCCGAACAGCAGTGTGGCGGGTCCTGTATCGAATGGCAATACATCGTTACGGCAGACTTATGGTAATGGGGAAAAATCTTGCAACGATGCGCGGATGAGGACGCAGCTGCAGAGAATGAGGGCTTACATTGCGTGCTCGACTAGCTGAAATGCATTGTCCCACTACCGTGACGTCCCTTGTCTACCCGCTGTGTAACGGACGATAGAGGTCGAGCCGCTTCTGTCCGGGAAGTCCAAGGTAGGCGAGCGAGTGAGGAGGGTATAAAGGTGTCGTAGACCTCCTAGAGAGAGTCCACGAGCTAGAGCTAACAGAACCGAGGATGCCTCAGTCCTGCAGCCAAGCAGATGAGTGATGAGCTGGCACCTCCTCTGAGGGCCAGCAGCAGATATAGACCTCCTGATGAGGGTATTGGGGGCCACACACCTTCCTTTGAGGGTTGGATCCCAAGAGAACCTTTCTGATACGAGGAGAACAAGCAGAGACTGAGACAAAAGCAGACAGATGGTGGTGAGTTGGCAAGATAGATGCTTATTCCCAATAAGGAAATCCGCTCTAAGTACATGATTCAAACTCAGCTATCCTAATAAGGAAACTCTGCAAAACTCGAAAAGTAAGCCAGGTAGAAAAGAGTAAGAAAGTAGAAGACTATAGTAGTAACTTATAAACCATCCGTTACAGAGCCCCCCCACTTTCTTGGTCTTTGAGACTCCTGAACACAAAGTGAGTAGTGCAAAGCTGAGAATGAACAAAGCAGAAAAGGAACAAGACAAAATTAGAAAAGAAGAAAAAGGGTTAAAGTAGAAAAATCAGAGAAAAATCTAGAGAAGAAAGTAGAAACAAGATAAAAGTGAAACATTAGAGTGAAAAATTAGAGTGAAAAATTAGAGAAGAAAATTGAAGAGAAAATCTGCATGTGAAGCTCTGCAGCTCCAGACTTAACTGCACCAAGCTCTCTTAACAGAGCAGCCTCCAACCCTAGCCAAGCTACAAGTCCTCCAGCTGCAGCACTTCACATCCAAAAGAGAAGGATGAAAGATGCTAAGCCAAGGCCACAGGCTATCTCAGCCACCTAGACTGCAGACTGCTCTCAGCAAAGAGACAGGATCTCTTCAGCTCCTAGATCTCCAAGCTGGTCTCAGGATGGCTAAGGCCTGAGGCATCCAGCCACTCCTCCAGTCTGCTCACAGCAGGAAGGCAGGATCTCACAAGCTCCTATGCAGCTCCCAGCTGCTCTCAGCCCTAAGGATCTGACTCCAAAGGAATGCTGGATCCTGTGCTCTGCAAGGCTCCAGCCTCCCTCCTATACATCCCTATAGCCCCCCATCGCTAGCTCTGTGCAGGTACTCCCAGTAGATGGATAGGGGGAGCGAAACCTCCATACCTCTAAGGTCCCAAAATCCTAAAAACTGTGCCTCAGGCCCTAGTCACACAAGCCCCCCCAGACTCCGCATCAGAAACTAGATGGAAGTCCAAAATATGGGTGGATGGTGGGGTCGAGGACAGATGATGAGTGAGGCATGCGAGCCCCCCCAGACTGGTGCAGGAGATTTGAGTTGAGAGTAGACAGGATTGAATGAGGATCACAGAGCATAAGAGCAGCGAGGGTTGCAGATAAGCAGAAAGGGATGGATGCCATCCCTAGGATGTTGAAGGAGATGAGGATGGAGAGAAGGGATTTGCGGAGCAAGGTCATGTCGGATTAGGACGTGTGAGGGCGCGTTTTGGAGGTGTGAACAATGCGGAGGAGATGCAAAAATCCGCTTGTTGATTAGTGGTCTGGATGCCGAGATATGGCCGAGCCAAAAGAGGCCTAAATCGCCAAGTGACTTGCTGGATGACTACCCAAGCCATAGAATACCCCAGAGCTCATATAGGGATTCAAAAGCGTTCGAGTATGCGAGCAGAGCGCAAACGCGTCCAAATCGGTCCAGAAATGAAGGAGATGTGGCAGGATAGGGAGGATGGCTAGCTGCAAAGGCCAGACGAAGGTCGAATGGGAACGGCTGGGCGGATAACCACGATTGAAGGCTTGTTCGAATCCCTTTTATGAACATGTTAAGGGACAGAAGAGTTTGCAGCAATAGCGCATGTGGATCGAGCGCTACAAGCCTTCTAAGGCACCCAAGAGCGCCACCTGTTCCATTGGAATCCAACGGAATGCGATGGTGCTCCTGGAGATGTTTTGGGTGTCCCAGAATGCGACGATTATTGCGGTCCAGATGCAAAAATCTGCTTAGGAATTGTTCCACGGACAGCAGAGATATGGATATGCAGTCTGGGCCCTTCCCAGAGGCTGTGGCCCCATAGGTGAAATGGGAAGGGCTGGTCGTATCAGGTCGTATGAGGGCTTGTTGGAATCGCATTAAAAACGCAAACTTGGGCGTTCAAACCGTTTGACAATCCGCCAGATATTCGGCCTTGGGTGTAGAGATGAGTCTGGCCTGAAGAACAGGCAGGGCCAGAGAGATGGCGAAGAAAGGAGCCTCTCAGGGCAGAACAAATGCAGGAATACGAAAGCGAATTCTCAGTGGATTCCACCGAGAAAGGTTTCGAAAGAATTGGAGGAGAATTGAAGAAGATACAAGGAAAATTCGCCCCAGAGGGAGGAGGAAGAGGAGATGATTCGATCTTGAGAATGGCTGGACCAATCAGCACGATCTTGGGCTTGTTGAAAAGCGTTTGCAAAGGGTAGGCTGAATGTAGGAAGAACAGGAGGAATGAAGCTCCAGTGGATACCACAGAGCTTCATCCAAGTGCCACTACATCGCCCAGGGTCGCCCAAGTCCGGCCGTTGGCGCCCCCCCAGCCTCCTGGTCTTAAGACGAATGAATATGGTGAAATAAAGGAATAGATGACAAGAAACCGCTTGTTGATAGCACCCCTGGTCACGGAGATATGGAGCTGGGGCTGCCTGGGGAATCCCCTGGACTATGGACACAATTCCGGAGGAACGGCTGGACGTCCCTCAAATCGTTTTGGTGTTCCAGTACCGGGTCAATAATGCGAGTCGAGTGCAAAAGACCGCTTCGAAATCGGTCCAGTATTAAGGGAGATACCAGCTGGCACTCAGGAGGGGCAGCAGGGTGAGTAGCCCCTCGAGCATAATGAGAACCGGTGGTCGGATCTGGACGTATGAGGGCTCGTTCGAAGCGTATTTGCAATGCGGACTCGGGCCAAAAGTCCGTTTGGTCATAGCTAGCATGAGCGCCACGCTATGGCCATCTTAGCGCACCAGGAAGCGTCCTTGATACCCTCGGATTCCAAGGGGATGGCTGGACACTCTGAAAAGCATCCTGGTGAGCGGAACGGTCCTAAAGGCACACATTGACGTGCAAAAACCCAGTTCCAAATCGATAGAGGGAAAGGAGAGATACAGCAGTGCAATATGATCTCTCCTCCAGGCAGAGCAGGATCACCGATGAAATGGGAACTAGGGCTCCAATCAGCTCGTGCAAGGGCTCGTTGGATTCGTGTGGATGGTCCGAATCGAGGCGTCCTGTCCGTATAAGGATCCGTGCAGAACTGACTTCATGAGCCCCAGGATAGTCCGGCCATAGGAGATGGACTATGGCGAAGATTTGACAGGTTGGGTCTTCTCCCAGGGTGAAAGCGGTTATGCGAAGGTGTATCAAATGCTCCATGGATTCCACGGAGCAAGTTTCGAAGGAATAGAAGAAAATTTGAAGGAAATACAGTGAAATTTCGCTTCAGAGGGAGGATGAGGAGAGCATGAAGATATCTTGACAACCGCTGGAGCGCTTGAGACGTTCTTGGGCTCGTTCGAAAGCGTTTGAAAAGGCGAAGAGGATGGTGGAGTGGTTTAAGGAGCAGGGGCAACGTACAAAGCACGATTTGCATCCAAACCCTCCCTACATCGCCTGACAGAGCCTGATTTCAGCGATCTACAGCCCCCCAGCCTCCTGGACTTGAAGCGAGGTGGAAAGCGTTTGAAAAGCGAATAGGATACAAAAGAAACCGAGGGAATCCGTCCAGAAATGAGAGAGTTAGAGAGGGGGTGAACTACCAGGCTCCCTGACCCTCTCCTCGGCATGGGAGTTCTCGAGGCAAGGCCCTGTTGATAGGGCGATGAAGCGAAGCATCTCTATGAGGACTAGAGATGCATATAGAGCCCTCCAAGCAGCCAGAATTGGGCCGAAGGAGGAGCTGGAGGCAGGGAGCTGCCCAGAGGAGGAGGAGGCCTGGAATGGCCGAGCGAGTCTTGCGTCAACAGACAGTGGCCGGAGAACACATGGGACATGGTCTGTGCGAAGGTAGAGAGCTCCTGGGACTGCCAGGGACATGGATTCCACGTCCCTGAGGTCCTCAACTCGAGGAGGAGGAGGAGTCTTGATGGCAGGAGGAAGAGCACCTGCATACTGGAATAGGATATCGACACCTTCGGCGACTCGTGCCTGCAAAGTGCGCCAGGCCCAACGAACGTCCCAGGGAGACGGTGACCCATGGAGACAGGAACAGAGAACGAGATCCCTGTCGACCATAAAGACAGAACTCGGGGGGTATGGCAGGCAAAACCCAACTTGATCGAGCAACAATTGAAGTCGCTCGATGACCTCTAAGGCAAAGTGGAGCAAGGGCTCCCTGATCCGAAACTGATGGGCTCGGATACCAAGCCCATTGTCGACAAGATCACTGTCGACAAGGGAATGAGACCGGAGAGCAAGAACGCGGCTCTCCAGCGAATGGCGATAAGACGACTTGACATCGTCGCTTGAGATAAGGAACCTGGACATGGATGCCACGTCCAGGGAGAGGGGAACTGAATGAGACATGTGAAGTCCTCACCAGCCAGCCAGAGACAAGTGGACTTCCGGATATGTCCACCTTTGTAACGGACGATAGAGGTCGAGCCGCTACTGTCCGGGAAGTCCAAGGTAGGCGAGCGAGTGAGGGGTATAAAGGTGTCGTAGACCTCCTAGAGAGAGTCCACGAGCTAGAGCTAACAGAACCGAGGATGCCTCAGTCCTGCAGCCAAGCAGATGAGTGATGAGCTGGCACCTCCTCTGAGGGCCAGCAGCAGATATAGACCTCCTGATGAGGGTTTTGGGGGCCACACACCTTCCTTTGAGGGTTGGATCCCAAGAGAGCCTTTCAGATATGAGGAGAACAAGCAGAGACTGAGACAAAAGCAGACAGATGGTGGTGAGTTGGCAAGATAGATGCTTATTCCCAATAAGGAAATCCGCTCTAAGTACATGATTCAAACTCAGCTATCCTAATAAGGAAACTCTGCAAAACTCGAAAAGTAAGCCAGGTAGAAAAGAGTAAGAAAGTAGAAGACTATAGTAGTAACTTATAAACCATCCGTTACACGCTGTGCTGCAGCTTCATGGGATACTCCTAAATCACCATAGAACTTGCCTATTTAAAGAGATCTGAAGCCGTCTTGTGCTAGGCAATAAATTGACACAATACTCGTATGTAGTTCACATGGAGTGGAATGGTCATCGAATGAAGTTATTCGAAAACTCGTCGTGCCCATCATTCTTCCTATAAAGACCTAGGTATTATATGCATGTTGATGGACTCGATATGAGTATGATAGAATTCCGAACTGACCTAGCGTTCCGTGGTGAATCGAGCGCGAGACTTGAGGCAAGGCTAGAGGAGACGACTCGGGATAAGATCACAGATGTGCGGGGTCGAAATCGATCACGATATGACAGAAATCTGCTGGAGCAGCTCATGAATGTGTTGTCGCAGCGACCCAAGAGAGGATGAAAAGCATATTGCCAATGCCATGATGTGAAGTCGTTGAAGTTGGGCACTCAAACTGGCAGGATTCGGACGATCGCTCGTGACTAAGGCAAACAAAGACAAACAACGCCAATGCACTGCGATGATTCTGTACCTCGTTTATGTACTCGAAGGGTCACCGTTGGCGACTAGACTTGCTCGGAGGCTTTGGCCGCCTAAGTGCAATGGATTTTCTCACGTCACGAGATACAGTAGCATTGGCATGGTGTTTCATACGATAGTACTGTTGTACATAAGAGAGAGAGAGAGGAGATAGTTGTGCAAGTACAAGAGAGAGGAGGTAATGGTACAAGTAAAGATAATGCAGCAGTTTTGTGGGAGGTTGAGTTTTGCTTTTTCGTTCTTTTTTGTTTTTGCGATTTATGCTGTTATGTATGTCGATGATGAGAGAGTTGCTGTCGCTGTCGATAATAATGGTGGGAGTTAGCGAGCCATGTAGAGTGGGAAGGTGAGTAATCGCAATAACGTACGTTATATTTGGCTATTTCAAAAAAGGAAATTTTTACTATAAAAGTCCAATATTTACATTTGCAGATGTGCCTGACACTATTATGAGTCGGCTGTGCTTGCTCTCCGAGCAAGGATACGCACGCACACAAGCTACTCAGACAGAGCTGCTGACAATGCATGATAAGACACTGAATATGGACTATGTGAAAAAGCGCGAGCAACGGATCTTATGGAGCGAGGGGTACGGAATGAAAAAGGTAAATGTTAGGAAAGGAATGCGATGATAGTACATAGAAAAGTAAAGGAGGAAAAGGGAATCTTCACGATGGCATACGGCAACCACGCATAGATGCCACCGGACCTGTGTGGTAATAAGCAACTAGGAAGTATGGACCGACGCAAAGAGCTCGACTCATGACCACGCGACAACATTTACTGATCGATGGCGAGAAGCTCCACAGACTTCAACTTCATCTGGGCGCCATCCACACCTACCCGAGTAGCCTTGCGCCCCAACTACAGCCTATCAAGTCCCCGACTGATGGCGTCCACCACCGATTCCAACTGGAGGTCTCGGCCTGTCAAAAGGTGCTCCGCACACAGACGACACAACTCCTCGAGACCATCGTCCATCAGCCGCAGTTCTTGTTGAGCACCGACGATGTAGCGGTGAGCGTTGCTATGATAGGCTATCACAAGCTTGAGAGTCCGAAACCGAGTACGGAGCTTCGCCATCGCAAGCCTATTCCCGCCGAACATAGAGCGCATCGAAGACAACAATACATCTTTCTCAGCAAGGGCGTCGCTGGTTTCGGCGGCCACAGTATCACGGATGGTTTGTAAATGCTGGTCAATCCGGGTCAAAGAACCCTCCAACTTTGTTGCCCAAACAATCAACTCTGCTGTCGCAGCTTCGAAGGCCGAGATTGAGGTGCGAACGGCCATCTGAGTGGATGCGTTGGCAGAGCACATCGCGAAGGCGCGGTTCCCCGTGCTAAAACAAAGGAAGTAGTCGGAAAGGGACATAGGCCTCTGGCTGCCAAGTCGCTGGAGTGTGTATTCATTCTCTGCGACGACCCTGAGGAAAGATAGAAGATAAGATTCGAAAAGCAATGAACAATGTTAGGGACGAACCTGTCGACGGCGCCATAGATCCTCATCATGAACTTCTGGAGGTCACGTCCAACCTCCTTCGCTTCCGCGACAAAGATACCGATCTGTTCAGCAATGATGTCGCGCCGCTGAACCGGCCCAGCCTTGATAACGATCATCAGATCCTCCACTGTGAGACGCGCAGCAACTAGGTCATCGGTCAGAGTACTCGATGTCTCCACCATGAGTTGCAATAAATTGTCAAGGGTGTTGAACTGCCGTTCGTATGCACCCGCAAATAGAGCAGAATATGTAGCATTGTAAGAGGAGGAATGTCCGAGGATCTTGCAGACAGAAGAGACGTATGGCAAGTGGCACATTAATGTGCCAGGATTGATGATAGGGTCGATATATGTGACGGCGGCGATCAAGCACAATGCGATGACGACCTGTCTAATGAAAGGCTGCAGTAGAGAAAACGTCAATACACAGAGAAACATATCGGGGGCGCTGTGGCAATAGGGAGCAAGTGGCAGGGAGTAAATGGTAAGCTCGTCAAACCGCCTGCAAGCAATGCTTTAAGGATTTGGTGGTCTTTGTTCTTTGTTGTACAGTGTGAGAATGCAGTCATGTGACCGGCTCAGAGCCTCCCAATTCATTCTGTAGGCATTGGCCGCGACGTTCATCATAAGGAGGAAGGAAGATAAGAACTCACTTCTTATACTAGTCTTGGTTTTCGAGTCGGCGCAGATGGATCAGACGCGGCTGTCTGCCTGGACTGCAGATTGTACGTAGCTTTGCGAACACGTTGTGAGCACATCTGAAATATGTCAAGGTCAACGTGCGTACCTCCGTGTAAAAGATACCATGTCGCGAGAGCTGGTTCACCAGGCCATACGATTACACACCTACAACATTGGCACGAAGCAAATTGCCTCCCCTAATTGGTTGGGACGGGGATGGACTGCATAGCGACGCTGATGATGGAAGTCGCGCACTGACGTGTGCTTCATATGGACTATGGAGGGGAAGATGCTGTTCCAGGCCCAGGGCTTCTGGGCATTGCACTCATTCTGGTGATAGCACATCCCCGTCCGTGAGGTCTGTCTTCGCGCCCATCGTGAACCCTGTATAATTCATTATACAGCACTTAGTGTTCAGGGACGGGGGAAGACGGTGCACGATGTCGCAAAGAAGAGTAAGCAATGGAGAGCGGCCACCGGGAAGTAAAGATCATCTGCATGTTTGGTCAGGTATGTACCACATGGCAAGATAAAACCAACGGAAGGCTCGCGCACCGCTGATCAGTGCATGACATTGATCGAGGCACAACCACCTCATGAGACCTGGCGCATGTGGCTTTACTTGCATGTTCAAACCGAGATGTGTGAGGCTTTACATAAGTCTAGAAATCTTGCCTGACAGCAGTGAACTCCAAGGTAGCGTCGTCGTCGACACTAGCGCTCTGCCTGACAGTACTCTGACAGTGCATTCCTTGCTCTGGATCCTGTCTTTATGAATATGTATGATTCTTGAGAACCTGAACAGTGAAACATACTCAGTAATCAAGACATGACCTGCCCGGGCAACACTCACTCGGGGAACATATGTAAACAAGGGCTTGATGTATAGAGTACTTATGTGCATCTTATGAGGCAGCAGAGATAACGAATCTGTTGAAGGTAAATCACCGACGTGGAAGATGGACGAGAGAGCGGTTGAGGAATAGCATAGTCGCATATGACGTGTGTGGGCGCAGATATATTGATGGATATGAGGGCCGGGCTGCTTCGCTACGCGGTGCGTAGTGCCCCTCCGCGCCACACTTCCAGCTTAGCCTCGCTGGCAAGAGCACACTCATGGGCCTGTTTGGCGAGAGCCGACGTCCATCGCACCTCGTCGACGAATGATGAGTATATATGTGGGGCCCAATGTTGCGGATGTCGACTCGATTGTCGCACTCCCGCGCTCTTGAAGTCATTCTGGCGTGCACACTCTAGCGCATCCAGCGCGATGCGATGGCCATGCGCGGAGGGCGCACGCAGCTGGAGATCGTGAACGAAGCAAAGCAGCGGCAGTTCAGGAGCAGGGAATGCCGTTGGGAGTGGACGGACATGATCGATGATGGGTTATGTGGTGAGTGGGGAATGATATATGGTCAGCAAGACGGCTTTTCGAGCGATACTACGAGTTGCTTACCGTAACCTTAGGTGACCAGTATAACGAGGTGCAAAAGTTGATCGTCCAGTAATTGTGGCGTCCAATCCCCGTGGGATAAAAATTCAATCTCAGCTAAGCTCTTCAACGACAATGACGTGTAGAATGATTCATGACACGCGGGTGATCGCGGTGCCTACTCTCCAGCAGATGCATGCCCATCGTGCCCAATATTTTACTATCTAGTGCATCAGCATCTCGGGCGAAGCGTTAGGTCAGGTTTGGGCTTGACGAGTGAAGTAACGATGTCTATAAGGATGAGGGCTAATATGGCTATTAGTTAGAATACAAATTCCGTAGCTTTAATCATTGTGTACAGAAATCCGACAGCATATTCGCTGTCAGAAAAGGACAACTGGAACTCCTCACGTCCTCGTTCCGACACGGTCCAGCGACATAGCGTGCCCTCCTGAAATAACAGATTCATGGTTAGATACAGAAGGACGAGATATCAACAACTCCTGACCGACGACCTGATCCAGTGAGGTGTGATTTCTTGATCGAAGACCTGACTGTCATAGAACTCCTCAACCACCTGAATGCTGAGCCGGACTGAAAGATTTTCGTTCATACCCTATGTCAATAAATGGCATAGGACATTCACTCACAATACCCTGGGCGACTGTCGGTTCTGTATATGATTACTGCTGCCGGTTTCCAAGGAGACCGACGTTTCTGGGTGTAAGGACATACGACCGAAAAGCTGACGCAAGTCGCGCAGAAGACACTGGTTTTGATATGTCCATGATCAGCACTAGAAGAGTCCTGAATTCATACGCACTGACTGTTCGTCATCGCACAATACAATCGTGACGTGCTAGAATGGGAGTGGAATGGGAGATGGAAGGGCTGAGATGAGAGCACCAGAGCACGCACTCGATATCACGGAGGCCACTTATACTAATGGACAGAGTAGACAAAGAGCGTGATGCCACGGGTAGCTCGGGGTCCGATAGCCTTGGGGGCAAGGCTCTCAAAGATCCGCGATGCGATGCGAAAAAAAATGTTGATACTAGGATAAGAGAGTTCTCTCCCAACTTTCATCGCCCCACCCTGCGCACATGCATTTCAACGAAGGCGCAGAGTAAGCAGACGCAAAGAAAGACTGGAGCTATGAGTGACTGATGAGATAGAAACCGTCCGAACCATACAAATACATCAAGCTTTCTGGCGGCACCCCATCCATTAAAACTGCTGGTCTAGGATGCCGTCTCCGATGTAACAACATACAGCCTCACATACTCCTCCTGGGTGAAGTGATAAGTAATGAAACAATGCCGAGGGTCGTCAAGGAAATGTGCGTACAATCTTTAAAGCGCGGTGCGCATCATACACAACCGCCTTTCGATTATGCTCCAGTGCCGGCAGGAGCTCCCTAATCACTTCCTTCGCCTCCTGCAGTTGTCTTTGCGCTTCCAAAAGCTCATCCTGAGTGGCGAAAAGTCTATTGGCCAGCCATCTAATCGTTGAAGCGGTCTCAGAAGAGAGGACAGGCCTCGGTGTGGTTGACGGAGGAGAGGACTCGCTGGATGAACGATGAACGATAGATTTTAGTGAAACGTTGTAAACTTGACAACAAACTCACCTAGCCATATAAATGATCACCGAGAAGCGATACCTGTAATCTGTATATAAGGCCTGCAAGCAGTAGGCACACCTTGCAGTATTGACGATGTCATTGCCCAGGTGGTTTATATTTTAGATCTGCAACGTGTGCTGAGGTCGGCAAAAGCCGTCAGAGTTGAATGCACAATACCCGAACAATGGGTGCCCCTGCACCCTCTCCTGCCCTCTCGCGCCCCATTGTTACTATTGTAGTCGCCATAACCTACAGCCCGACCGTTCAGGTTGATCGGCACAGCAAAGCGAATATCGTCTTCTCATGTCTTCGGCTGATCCTGTATTGCCACCTCGACAGGATGACGACAGCTCATGTGTTGTCACACGAAAAGCTCAATTTGGTCCTGAGAGATTTCGTCTGCAGGGGCAGCCTTCAATGCCTGCGGCTCAAATCCGATCGCAGGTCGTCGATGTGCATTTGTGAACTCTTATTTTTATGATTTCAGCACTCACTGATTCGAGTAGTCTGCTGATCATAGAAATATCGGGCATTGGAAGGAAGGTCGCTCCCAAAGCTCAGGTGGGCAGCAGGTAAGTCTCTGTAACGGACGATAGAGGTCGAGCCGCTACTGTCCGGGAAGTCCAAGGTAGGCGAGCGAGTGAGGAGGGTATAAAGGTGTCGTAGACCTCCTAGAGAGAGTCCACGAGCTAGAGCTAACAGAACCGAGGATGCCTCAGTCCTGCAGCCAAGCAGATGAGTGATGAGCTGGCACCTCCTCTGAGGGCCAGCAGCAGATATAGACCTCCTGATGAGGGTATTGGGGGCCACACACCTTCCTTTGAGGGTTGGATCCCAAGAGAACCTTTCAGATATGAGGAGAACAAGCAGAGACTGAGACAAAAGCAGACAGATGGTGGTGAGTTGGCAAGATAGATGTTTATTCCCAATAAGGAAATCCACTCTAAGTACATGATTCAAACTCAGCTATCCTAATAAGGAAACTCTGCAAAACTCGAAAAGTAAGCCAGGTAGAAAAGAGTAAGAAAGTAGAAGACTATAGTAGTAACTTATAAACCATCCGTTACAGTCTCGTTCTGCTAATAAGACGCATCTTTCACCTTAGCCACGAATCCAGGAAGACGATAGTTTATCCGATGAACACGATACCATGCAGATGCAGACACAGTCTGTGCGAACATGGTCATCAAGCGTCGTGACTCTCAGCCGCTCCTTTGTCTGCGCCGTCTTTTCATTATTTCTTCAACTTTCACGATATCTCGTCTTTCCTTTGGGCTACCAGTTTTGGCAAGCAACTATTGCTATGTTCGCCACAGCTCTTATCACCAAGTGGGCATGTCATCTCGAATCCAGGGGGGAGGGATTTTTTCCGGTGATGCCGGCGTGGCTCGCCACGTCATTTTGCCCTGCGGAGAGCAGCCACCTCCCCATCGTGTCTGTCATATCGGAGGAAGTCAAGACACAGATTCGTCATCATCTTCGTAGCGGTGCAGGGTATCGCGATTTCGCGAGCTATGATCTGGGAGGGCGGCCTATCGAGGCTTGGACGTCGCCGACATATACTCTTTCTCGCCGCTTTGGATACAATACTGTGGCCAGTCGTATCGGCCTCGCTCCACCGGCTGCAAGACCCCCTTCCATTGCCCTTCAGTCAGACATACGTCCCGGATTCTGCTGGCCCTTCAGCGGTGCCTCGGGGCATCTGGCTATTCGTTTGTCGCAGCCCATAAGGATTCACAATGTGTCGGTCGAACATATCCGTGCAGAGCTCATTCGGGACGTCACCACAGCACCACGGACATTCGTCTTGTGGTCAGTAGTGAAGCCGCATGATATCCAAGCACTGGGGGGGCGAAGGACGATGGAGGTAACACCATCGAAGTCGTTAACCCGTGCCCTACTGCACTTGGTTTCCCTCCTGCCTCTCGCTAAATTTGATTACAATATCAATTCTGACGAGCAGGTTCAGACCTTTTCTCTCGACGATACCACACTTCGTCTCAATCTTACTTCACAAGCTGTCATCTTCCAAGTGTTAACGAATTGGGGCTCCAAGGAGAACACATGTCTGTACCGGCTTCATGTACATGGCGAGCCTTGATGGACTGTTCAGGGAAGCCTTCCGCATGTACATGTCTATTTCTCTTTGCTATACTCATACGCGTACATATCATACTACCTTCTCTGTGCTCACGATGCCAAATATTATTGTTCACTTTTTTGCCATGTCTCATCCGGCACCGCGTGTTAGCTAAGCATAGTTTCTCCAAGGCATAGTAGACAGGATGTCTGACAGTACTTGGTGTCCGTCGCGAGTGCGCAAAAACTTTACGTCCACGTGGCGCCCGTGTTCCGGTGCTTCGCAAGTATTGAGCGCAGCAATATCTATCCTTTTCTTATGCGAGATATCTTGGATCACTTATAGTATTGTCACTTTCGAGATGTGTGTACAGCAGTGGATCTGTACTATTAATGCTCTATTGCCTGTTCATACCAAGTTGCGTCTCCACAAAGATCCCCATCCGCCATCGCACTGACTACTATGCTACCTCATATGCGGATAGTTACTGATGTACCTCAAATAGTGCCGGAACCCGGTGCCGGCGCGCAGTGTTAAAACCAACCCATGTTGGTTCGTTGGATGCGTTGAAGGAAAGAACATGATCGGGAAGTCGGGGATGCCTATGTTCCTCAATGGCCCATACACGGGTCCAGTTGAGCCTACGGCTGTCGTTTCTAGTCAAAACCCAGATCTGAAGACCATCATCCTTTCCGGGCTGTGGGAACCGGTGAATAAACAAGTCTGCAAGAGCAAGGGTGGCCTCGGGTCTCATAAGTGGAGGATTTTCTAGAGCAGATCGTCCTTTGCTCTCCAGCCAGACAGTCTTTTCCGTCTCTCCGCGAATCTTCTTCGTATTGCGAGCAAAATAAATCTCCTGAATTGGTACATTAATTATGTCTAGGGGAGACCAGAAGCGTACTGCACTCGTACCGATTGGGCATCAACGATATCGCTGACATCATCCAGGTCCCCTCCAGACGCAGAACTCAGCTCTATCCGCACGTCATCAAAAGGCGGACAGCACAGCGAGGCATATACACACCCTCAACACTTTTATCGACTTGCAACTGCTCGGATGACAAATTGTCGGGCTGCATATGAACGGTGCTGAGCCGGTTCGCTAGGTCATCGGTTGTGTCCTATTCGAAAATTCAGCACGTGGCAAAAATCACCTAGGACCGTTTGACCAACTATGCCCCTTATACCGTCGATGCTGTGGTCATGTGTTAGCCTACTGGTCAGGTCCTGCAGTCTTGTTCAGCATGAAGCGAAAGGCAGTCACAACCATTTTTCACGGACCTTGTTGTCTGTACGGCTGACAGACACTATGGATTCGACATCGCTAGGATGTTGTCCGTGTCCATGAAGCTGCGTGGATACTGTTAGGGTGACAACGCGTGAGCTACTTCGAACACTTACATTATCTATCCCATCCTCGCTGGAGAGCGATGCGGCTTTGAATGAAAATATCAGCAGTTCGAACACCTGTGAAAGCTATCATCGTGATCATACCAAGCGCCGTCTCTCGTATTTTGCCCTTCATGCAGACTTCATCGTCCCGGAGTTCGAATGCCATGTCTCTGATGAGCGTTGTGGTATCGCGCAGTCTAGTCCTGAAAGATGGAAAGCTGATTGGCTCCGTTCGGTCGAAGCTGCGGGCCAGATGACAATCAACAGTCCACATATCTACGACGTCATCTGACGGAAAGGTAGCGTCGAGAAATTGAGCTAGCGAGGACATGGCTGTGAGTGGTGGAGTTGAATACAGATGGGCTTGATAATGATCGGCAGCATAGGAGCATCTGCATGTTTAGTCAGCTTTGTACTACGTGGCAAGATAAAACCAATGGAAGATTTGCGCACCACTGATCAACCCATGCTTAAAATATTGATTGAGGACTCAGGCACGAGCTGCTCGACTAGGGACCTTGCGCATGTGACTTTGCTTGCATATTTAAAGCGATCTGTGTGAAGCTTTCAGTCGAGAAATCTTGCCCTCGCAATGTCAAGCAACAACAGGGGACTCCAAGCTAGCGCGATCGTTGGTACTAGTACCCCGCCTGCCAGTGAGCTTCTTGCTCTGAATGCTGTCATTATGTACGTGATTCTTGCGATCTGGACAGTAAAACATACTCAGTATTCAAGATATGACCTGCCCCGGGCAATACCTACTTCGGGAACGTCTGCGAACAAGTGCTCGACATGCAGAGTATGTGCGTCTCGTGAGGCGGCGAGGATGGCTGGATCCGTTGAAGGTAAATCATTGAAGGTCCAAGAAGAAATTGTCTCACACGCAAGCACACGGTGTGGTCTGCAGGAACCGACGAGAGACATCTTGAAGATGCAGAAGTGATGGACGAGAGGACAGTCGAGAAATAGGATCGAGATGTGGGCGTAACATTTGATGAAATAAATAAGCTATGTCGGGACCTGTCGGGTTACCCGGTTACCGGTTATCCGTACTAAAGAAAATCTTCAGCGCTTCGCTTCAGCTACTGACATAGGTCTGAAACTTAGTACCTTTCATCGTTGCTCTGCCATGCATCCCCGTTGTCTTCAATGCCACCAAGTGAAAGAGGCTCGTATATGATGCCACTGAAATTCATATGGTCAGAGTTCTTCTCTTGAACTCGTTGCTGTCTCCCCAAGATACAAGATATAATCCTACTTGTGCAATAGTCATAGTATGAGATATCAATGGTCAGGTAGGTCGCACAGACCATAGTCCAGAGATTCTTGACTCACCATCTTTCAGCATTCGATTCGCAACTGTTCGCTTCACATGCATCGATCGAAATGCCTGTCCATTTTTCTATGAGTCGTGTGCGATAGCTCTGGCGGTCATAGAATATAAGCCTGCACTAGGTGAGCGACCTCAACCACACTTGTCCTCGTTGTCGCTTTGGTTGACTCGTGATTTAGGATGGCTCCGGTTAACTGCCTTAGATGATTTCGAAGACGATGACATTCTGTCCGTTCCTATCACAAGTGCAGTCTCCATTACCACGAAGGTTGTACACGCTTCATGTTCACGGTTTCATATATTGATGCCTTAGAGGAGCAGGACGACATCGCATGCATTTGCACTCCACAAGACCGGATTCGTTTATGCTTCTACGACGAGGCTGAGCTTCGCACCTTCCTCTCTCTTATTGACTCGCTCAAGCTGCAGAGTTCCTATTTCGTGGACGTTCTTCATCCCTCTAAGGTCCCGCAAACCGAACGGACAGTCAAGTCTATTGACTTATCAACCGTTATCGAATTGCCTCGTCCGGGCTATCAAGAATCTGGCGAGTTCTCGATCATCGGTTGGGACGAGCTGGCTGATATGGAGATACCCGATGAGCCCTTCGATGTTGACGAGCCCTTCAATGTTGACGGGTCCTTCGATGCAGAGCCTTTGTCGGATAGCGAGGATGCGGCGTGGATGATAGTTGATTAGTTTGCACGAGATGGTCGCACAGTTGCTCGCTTGAGTAAGGGGGCTCTGCACCTGAGCAATGCATATCATCCATGTGAACTATAAACGCGTGTATCACACAGAAACCGTGAGCAAAGTCATTCGAAATTCATGCGAGATCGCCTGCATAATGAACTCTCTAACTACGCAAGATTCGCGAGCCTAGAACCTCCGACATGCTCATAGGGCGAAGAGAATGAATCTACATGATGCCATCAATACTAATGTCAACATTAATGTGAATCATGGATAGCTTACCGTCATGATCGATATGCACCGTCTTCCATACTTGGACATAACCCGTTTGCGAAGCAGCACTGGCTTTGTTGCTTACCCCGGTTGCAATAGTGAAGGTATCACTTGACTGGCTATAGCCAGCCTGGCTGAATAGTCAAGTAAATGACAAAATAGAGCTTGAAGAGGGACTCACAGCAATTGCGCGAACAATGTGGTTTTCTGTTGCTCATGAAAATGTTAGACGATCGCATTGCCCATATGGATGTTCTTCTCACCATGGCGTAACACTTGCAGTCGTTCACCGCTCTCGGTGCTCCAAATTCTGATGCTACCAAATGAATCGGAGCCTACCAATGCTAGCCCATCATGGACAAATAAGGTTGGGTTTGCGATCCTGATCTCGCTCTGCAGAGTAAAAAGCTGGACATATTCACTGCTGATTGGGATTTCATGCAAGCGAAAACCATCATGTAAATCGCAGATAGCAAGCCAACGGTTGTCGACAGATATCGCTGCAGATGCGCTACTTACTGTCATGACTAGGGTCTAAAATTGGACGACATGTGGAACAAACCAAATTGGTGTTGAGAGCGTCCATTTCGCCTCGAATCCATGTTCCCCTTGGTCCCAGCAACTACATCGCACGTTAGAAAGTCGTTGACAACTAGGACACTCTTCCTTACTTACACAATGCCATGGAACACGTAACCGACAAGGATGGCAGTCTCGCTGACGGTAGAAAGCCAGTTAATTGATGTGACCAACGGCAATCGATCTCCACTGGTTTCCGAGGGTGGAGGATTGGGAAGGGTAGGCCCAGATATGTACTTTTCTGGTTCCTGGTCAATGCAGGTCGCTGATTGCGAAAAAGGGTTTCAATCACCTTCGAACTGCCAACGCCAAAGCTTAATTTCATCCCCAGCGCCTGACGCCATCAGGCCATGGCAATCCTGGACAGCTAACACCTCTATGGGCATGGCATGTCCGACAAATCCATGAACTTTGACAGTCTGCTGTTTATTCTATATCAATGCGCTGTGATGGAGAAAGCAACGATATGACGTCCGTACGATGCTAAAGTAAACGGACAAGATACTTCCATCGTTGGTGCTGCACAGCAAGCGGTCATTGGCCCAGACCAGTGCCAGAGGCGGCGAGTGAATGACGAAGCACCATAATCTTTGACCATCAAGCAGGGATGAAACTACGAGTGCACAGTCCGTGGACGCGCTAACGATCTGGCTGCAGTCCGGGCTGATTGCGATGCAGGTGATTTGTTGGCCATGAGTAGCTGGAATCGCGAAACTGGGCTCGTACTTCAACATGCTGAGAGTGAGACGAAAGACTGGACGGACAAATATCGAGGCAATGCATCGATATTCCAAGCACTGAGCGCTGATCAGCAAAATCGCACGCCGCTGATCTAGATAAGATAAGTACCGGTTGTGGCGTTGGCACGGGTCGCTCTAAAACACCATATTTGCTAGAACCAACTTCATTCCGACTACATCCATAGAGATCACACCACCTAAATATTTCTCAAAACAGCACACATGTTCATCTGTATGTAGAACAATAATAAAATGATTTAACTGTCACATTAGATGGTCCAGGCCTGCAACTCTCTCAGAGCGGGAGCACTGACGCATTGCGCTCGAGACAATGCATGCGGCATATGACGTCTTCGACTCTGGGGAGGGTAGCGCACATGCTGGCACTGTTAGGTGACCGCGTGACCTGCACCGATGTCTGCGCAGACGGCAGAAGCTTGCAGCTCGAGGCCAGTGTTACCCACAGTACACAGGCTGGCAGTGAATGTCTTGAGCGGCAAATGCATCCTTTCTGCAGCTTGCAGTTCACTGCTTATTGACCGAGAAGTTCGTTCGAAGCGGACTTTGAGCATCCTACTGCTTTTCGGCAGGAGGTGCCAGCCTGGGCAGCGATCGCGTCGCGTAGCAATGGGTATACGGTGCTGGGAAGATGAGACAATTCTGAGGCACGATGGCATGCAGAATGCGGAGGGTGTATACAGGCGCTGAGCTTCTGCCAGAGATGGAAATACAGCTTAGGCGGATATGACTATGGGGGAGGTGCGCACGGCAGATGGTGATGAATTTGCCTACGTAAAGAACGTCAGCATCATGGGAGGCGAAAACTAGAACGGTATAGATATGGTAAGCGCGAAGGTGAACAGCCGTGCACATACATGAGAGCAGGTGCATGTGCAAGCGTACATGAGGGGGTGGCCCTACAAATTGAATCAGGCCTCGCATCTTCGCTGGATGCCCAGATGTCCATATGCTCAGCGCTTAGTGTCTGTACTTTCTGGTGACTCTTTGGATGCATGGCAGAAAGATCCTTCAGATTATAGACCTAAGAGTGTCAGAAGTGAAACAGGTATGAATCAAGGCACGTCAATGACGCAGCCGAAGAAGTCTATGGAAAATATTATGCATCGATTACACGTTGCGTATCTTTCATGTATACCTTATTTACTCCAACTCAGTCCAGTGTATCAGCAAACAACACAGCACACTGCCCTTGTGATGATAATGAGGACAGAATCACGATATCAAACACACGAGTGGCAGCACATACCCGATGAGGGCGTGAGCCCTACCACAATGATGTTCGAGTCTGGAAGACACGTCGAATCAACTATGTCTGTTGCGAATGACTGAAGCATGGCACCGAAGTCGAAGTCGAGGACGCGCGTCAGCCTGGCACTCGAGGTAGAGGCCCTGCGAGCGAACCGTCGTCGGTTTTAGTTCGTGAGCAGTCTAAAATGCATCGAAGGCAGGAAAAGAGAGAGGGGTCTGTCGTGGCAAGCCTCGGATGTCATACGTTCTCGCAGCTAAGGGAAAGGCAAGGAGCATCAACAAAGTGCAGAACTGCGGCGGCCGAATTAGAAGGTGCCGAACTGTGCCGAGGCGCGCCTGTTCCAGTGACCCGGCCGTCACACGACAAGACTGCTATTGTGGGCAGAGAGATCGCGCGAAAAGTAGGATTCGACAGCGTGAGGTGTTTTAAGAGGATCATGCAGGCTGCCATGCCGAATTGTAAGCATTCGTACGTGGCGACGAGGGAGATATCACCGTTGCGTGACATGCTGCGTTTGGGGCCCCGCCCGCCGTTGCGTGACCCACGTGTCACACGACGAGCAACGTCTTTCTGTGCTGGAAACGGTCAAGAAGTAGGATTCGACCATGTTGGCCCATTGTGGAATACAACATCAGGCGACATGCCAAGTTTCAGGCATTCATGCATGGCGACGAATAAGATACAGGCAGTGCGTGACGTCGGGCTAAGAACATGCAACACCTCGCGTAGGGTTAGGTGTTTGCCGAAGGGCAGGCAACGCTCCACGCGTGAAGTCGATTTGCAGACAGCGAAGACAAGTCGATTGCAGACAATGCGGGCATGCATACGGATCACAGAATAGGCACAGACTGTAACGGATGGTTTATCAGTTACTACTATAGTCTTCTACTTTCTTACTCTTTTCTACCTGGCTTACTTTTTGAGTTTTGCAGAGTTTCCTTATTAGGATAGCTGAGTTTGAATCATGTACTTAGAGCGGATTTCCTTATTGGGAATAAGGATCTATCTTGCCAACTCACCACCATCTGTCTGCTTTTGTCTCAGTCTCTGCTTGTTCTCCTCATATCTGAAAGGTTCTCTTGGGATCCAACCCTCAAAGGAAGGTGTGTGGCCCCCAATACCCTCATCAGGAGGTCTATATCTGCTGCTGGCCCTCAGAGGAGGTGCCAGCTCATCACTCATCTGCTTGGCTGCAGGACTGAGGCATCCTCGGTTCTGTTAGCTCTAGCTCGTGGACTCTCTCTAGGAGGTCTACGACACCTTTATACCCTCCTCACTCGCTCGCCTACCTTGGACTTCCCGGACAGTAGCGGCTCGACCTCTATCGTCCGTTACAAAGGTGGACATATCCGGAAGTCCACTTGTCTCTGGCTGGCTGGTGAGGACTTCACATGTCTCATTCGATTCCCCTCTCCCTGGACGTGGCATCCATGTCCAGGTTCCTTATCTCAAGTGACGATGTCAAGTCGTCTTATCGCCATTCGCTGGAGAGCCGTGTTCTCGCTCTCCGGTCTCATTCCTTTGTCGACAGTGATCTTGTCGACAATGGGCTTGGTATCCGAGCCCATCGGTTTCAGATCAGGGAGCCCTTGCTCCATTTTGCCTTAGAGGTCATCGAGCGACTTCAATCGTCGCTCGATCAAGTCTGGTTTTGCCTGCCACACTCCCCGAGGTCTGTCTTTATGGTCGACAGGGATCTCGTTCTCCGTTCCTGTCTCCATGGGTCACCATCTCCCTGGGATGTTCGCTGGGCCTGGCGCACATTGCAGGCACGAGTCGCCGAAGGTGTCGATATCCTATTCCGGTATGCAGGTGCTCTTCCTCCTGCCATCAAGACTCCTCCTCCTCCTCGAGTTGAGGACCTCAGGGACGTGGAATCCATGTCCCTGGCAGTCCCAGGAGCTCCCTACCTTCGCATAGAACATGTCTCATGTGTTCTCCAGCCACTGTCTGTCGACGCAAGACTCGCTCGGCCATTCCAGGCCTCCTCCTCCTCTGGGCAGCTCCCTGCCTCCAGCTCCTCCTTCGGCCCAATTCTGGCTGCTTGGAGGGCCCTATATGCATCTCTAGTCCTCATAGAGATGCTTTGCTTCACTGCCCTATCGACAGGGCCTCGCCTCGAGGACTCCCATGCCGAGGAGAGGGTCAGAGAGCCTGGTAGTTCACCCCCTCTCTAACTCTCTCATTTCTGGATGGATTCCCTCGGTTTCTTTTGTATCCTATTTGCTTTGCAAATGCTTTCCACCTCGCTTCAAGTCCAGGAGGCTGGGGGGGCTGTAGATCGCCGAGATCAGGCTTTGTCAGGCGATGTAGAGAGGTTTTGGATGCAAATCGTGCTTTGTACGTTGCCCCTGCTCCTTAAACCACTCCACCATCCTCTTTGCCTTCTCAAACGCTTTCGAACGAGCCCAATAACGTCTCAAGCGCTCCAGCGGTTGTCAAGATATCTCCATGCTCTCCTCATCCTCCCTCTGAAGCGAAATTTCACTGTATTTCCTTCAAATTTTCTTCTATTCCTTCGAAACTTGCTCCGTGGAATCCATGGAGCATTTGTTACACCTTCGCATAACCGCTTTTACCCTGGGAGAAGACCCAGCTCATCAAATCTTCGCCATAGCTTATCTCCTATGGCCGGACTATATTGGGGCTCATGAAGTCAGTTCTTCGCCGATCCTTATACAGACAGGATGCCTCGGTTCGGACAATTTACACGAATCCAACGAGCCCTTGTACGAGCTGATCTGAGCCCTGGTTCCTATTCCATTGGCGATCCTGCTCTGCCTGGAGGAGAGATCATATTGCACTGCTGTATCTCTCCTTTCCCTCTATCGATTTGGAACCGGGTTTCTGCACATCAATGTGTGCCTTTAGGACCATTCCGCTTGCCAGGACGCTTCTCAGAATGTCCAGCCATCCCCTTGGAATCCGAGGGTATCAAGGACACTTCCTGGTGCACTAAGATGTCCATAGCGTGGCGCCCATGCTAGCTATGACCAAACGGACTTTTGGCCCGAGTCCGCATTGCAAATACGCTTCGAACGAGCCCTCATACGTCCAGATCCGACCACCGGTTCTCATTATGCTCGAGGGGCTACTCACCCTGCTGCCCCTCCTGAGTGCCAGCTGGTATCTCCCTTAATACTGGACCGATTTCGAAGCGGTCTTTTGCACTCGACTCGCATTATTGACCCGGTACTGGAACACCAAAACGATTTGAGGGACGTCCAGCCGTTCCTCGGGAATTGTGTCCATAGTCCAGGGGATTCCCCAGGCAGCCCCAGCTCCATGTCTCCGTGACCAGGGGTGCTATCAACAAGCGGTTTCTTGTCATCTATTCCTTTATTTCATCATATTCATTCGTCTTAAGACCAGGAGGCTGGGGGGGCTGCCAATGGCCGGACTTGGGCGACCCTGGGCGATGTAGTGGCACTTGGATGAAGCTCTGTGGTATCCACTGGAGCTTCATTCCTCCTGTTCTTCCTACATTCAGCCTACCCTTTGCAAACGCTTTTCAACAAGCCCAAGATCGTGCTGATTGGTCCAGCCGTTCTCAAGATCGAATCATCTCCTCTTCCTCCTCCCTCTGGGGCGAATTTTCCTTGTATCTTCTTCAATTCTCCTCCAATTCTTTCGAAACCTTTCTCGGTGGAATCCACTGAGAATTCGCTTTTGTATTCCTGCATTTGTTCTGCCCTGAGAGGCTCCCTTCTTCGCCATCTCTCTGGCCCTGCCTGTTCTTCAGGCCAGACTTATCTCTACACCCAAGGCCGAATATCTGGCGGATTGTCAGACGGTTTGAACGCCCAAGTTTGCGTTTTTAATGCGATTCCAACAAGCCCTCATACGACCTGATACGACCAGCCCTTCCCATTCCACCTACGGGGCCACAGCCTCTGGGAAGGGTCCAGACTGCATAACCATATCTCCGCCGTCCGTGGACCAATTCCTAAGCGGATTTTTGCATCTGGACCGCAATAATCGTCGTACTCTGGGGCACCCAAAACGTTTCTACAAACGCTATCCCATTCCGTTGGATTCCAATGGAACTGATGGCGCTCTTGGGTGCCTTAGAAGGCTTGTAGCGCTCGATTCACATGTGCTATCGCTGCAAACTCTTCTGGCCCTTAACACGTTCATAAAAGGGATTTAAACAAGCCCTCACCCATTGTCATCCACCCAGCCGTTCCCATTCGACCTTCGCCTGGCTTTTGCAGCTAGCCATCCTCCCTATCCTGCCACATCTCCTTCATTTCTGGACCGATTTGGACGCGGATTTTTGCGCTCTGCTCGCATACTCGAACGCTTTTGAATCCCTATACAAGCTCTGGGGTATTCTATGGCTTGGGTGGTCATCCAGCAAGTCACTTGGCGATTTAGGCCTCTTTTGGCTCGGCCATATCTCGGCATCCAGACCACTAATCAACAAGCGGATTTTTGCGTCTCCTCCGCATTGTTCACACCTCCAAAACGCGCCCTCACACGTCCTAATCCAACATGACCTCGCTCCGCAAATCCCTTCTCTCCATCCTCATCTCCTTCAACATCCTAGGGATGGCATCCATCCCTTTCTCTGCAACCCTCGCTGCTCTTCCGCTCTGCGATCCTCATTCAATCCTGTCTACTCTCAACTCAAATCTCCTGCACCAGTCTGGGGGGGCTCGCATGCCTCACTCATCATCCGTCCTCGACCCCACCATCCACCCATATTTTGGACTTCTATCTAGTTTCTGATGCGGAGTCTGGGGGGGCTTGTGTGACTAGGGCCTGTGGCACAGTTTTCAGGATTTTGGAACCTTAGAGGTATGGAGGTTTCGCTCCCCCTGTCCATCTACTGGGAGTACCTGCACAGAGCTAGCGATGGGGGGCTATAGGGATGTATAGGAGGGAGGCTGGAGCCTTGCAGAGCACTGGATCCAGCATTCCTTTGGAGTCAGACCCCTAGGGCTGAGAGCAGCTGGGAGCTGCATAGGAGCTTGTGAGATCCTGCCTTCCTGCTGTGAGCAGACTGGAGGAGTGGCTGGATGCCTCAGGCCTCAGCCATCCTGAGACCAGCTTGGAGACCTAGGAGCTGAAGGGATCCTGTCTCTTTGCTGAGAGCAGTCTGGAGTCTGGGTGGCTGAGATAGCCTGTGGCCTTGGCTTAGCATCTTTCATCCTTCCCTTTTGGATGTGAAGTGCTGCAGCTGGAGGACTTGTAGCTTGGCTAGGGTTGGAGGCTGCTCTGTTAAGAGAGCTTGGTGCAGTTAAGTCTGGAGCTGCAGAGCTTCACATGCAGATTTTCTCTTCAATTTTCTTCTCTAATTTTTCACTCTAATTTTTCACTCTAATTTTTCACTTTTATCTTGTTTCTACTTTCTTCTCTAGATTTTTCTCTGATTTTTCTACTTTAACCCTTTTTCTTCTTTTCTAATTTGTCTTGTTCCCTTTCTGCTTTGTTCATTCTCAGCTTTGCATTACTCACTTTGTGTTCAGGAGTCTCAAAGACCAAGAAAGTGGGGGGGCTCTGTAACGGATGGTTTATCAGTTACTACTATAGTCTTCTACTTTCTTACTCTTTTCTACCTGGCTTACTTTTCGAGTTTTGCAGAGTTTCCTTATTAGGATAGCTGAGTTTGAATCATGTACTTAGAGCGGATTTCCTTATTGGGAATAAGCATCTATCTTGCCAACTCACCACCATCTGTCTGCTTTTGTCTCAGTCTCTGCTTGTTCTCCTCATATCTGAAAGGTTCTCTTGGGATCCAACCCTCAAAGGAAGGTGTGTGGCCCCCAATACCCTCATCAGGAGGTCTATATCTGCTGCTGGCCCTCAGAGGAGGTGCCAGCTCATCACTCATCTGCTTGGCTGCAGGACTGAGGCATCCTCGGTTCTGTTAGCTCTAGCTCGTGGACTCTCTCTAGGAGGTCTACGACACCTTTATACCCTCCTCACTCGCTCGCCTACCTTGGACTTCCCGGACAGTAGCGGCTCGACCTCTATCGTCCGTTACACAGACAATATCATCATTGGGACAGACAATAATATACATGTTGATTGGGTGCGAAACACGAGGCACGGCACCATACAAGAAGAACATAGGATGGAGGATTACGATCTGCGTGTTGTGTGAAATTCGGCAAGGCTTGGGTGGCTCTTCGCTCTCAAGCATAGCTTAAGCAAATTCTTGAGCGAGCCAAGGATGTTCCATGGCTTCTGCCGCGTTAGGTCGACACTTGGGGTTCAGTTCCAGAAGCTCAGATATGAAGTCACGGGCTTTGTTATTTGGCTCTTATCAGAACGGGCAGAATAGCACACAGAATGAACCTCACCTTCGGGACCGACTCCACGTCGCAGACGCTTCCATTGAATTGGCTTTGGAACAGAAGCACCATCTTTCCATCGGAAGTCTCTATTCTCCCAAGGTAGAGTGTTTGCCAGCCTGCCACCGACTCCAGTAAGCTTGGAAGATGCCCGAGAAAGCAGAGGAAAATACATTTTAAAGAGTGTGACACCAAGCCCCCAAGTGTCGACCCTCGATGTATATCCCTTCTGGCCAGCGCACATTAGTTCCGGTGCCATATAAGATGGTGTGCCGCAGATGCTCTAGGTCTGCATGAGCCTCGATCATAAAACTCCGAATTCAAAAATAGACGAACATAGTTTCCCTGTTCTCGACTGAACACCTTAGCTAGTCCGAAGTCCCCAAGCTTGACATAGATCGGTTTTACGGATGCCACCAAGATATTCTGTAGTTGATTAGAGTTAATGCAATGATGGGCCAGCTAGATGCAAACCGACCGCGGGTTTGATAACACGATGTATTATATCCTTGGAATGCAAATACTGCCACCGGTGATCATCAGCACATAATGCTTCCACACGAGATGTGAAACATACGTCCAATGCCCTACAAACATCGGCCGTGACGGCTTTTGCCTGAGCCTCTGCTACACGAGAATGAGTCGATCACAACATTTGTTCAGGATGATGAACGTACGAAGCGTCCTCTTTCCGATGAGAGCCAATAAGTTTCCCAAAGGAAACAGCTCCAGCACAAGGTCTGTAGGAGTTCCGATAAGCCATAACACTGGGGCAAGAACAATGTGGCGTACAAGTATCCTGGTGGAAATCAAATACTGCCCGAAGATCAACAATATTAGGCTAACACCAAAGTGGTCAGGGATGATGAACCGACAGTCAGAGAGGGGACTTACGTGGTCTAGTCCCTTCATGACTTCCACTTCGCGCTTGATGTCGAATGAGCCATCGCCCGACATAGAGTCTTGACTGCGGCGAATGACTTTGACGGCCACTTTATTGCCGCTTTCCATCTCGATGGCGCTGTGGACTACCGCGAAGGCGCCACGCCCGATCCTAAGAGGAATATTCAAATGTGAATCGAGTATTAACAAGCAGACATACATGGAATCTATCTGGTACTGCATGTAGCTCTATCATCGACAATTTCAGTCAGCGCTACCAATGGTTATATTAATGAGATGCACCGGGCACTCACAGAGCCGTCTATGTTGACGTGAAACTTTAATAGAACAGGGCTTTTTGTTTCAAATGCAAAAGATATCACGTCGCCATCTCGCAGCACAGATGCTCTTGATTTAGAGACCCTAACATTGTTGACCTCAAACGAAAAGGTGACAATAATGAAAGCACATATACGACAGGCAGAATATATGACTTACATAGGTTCCATGACGGCTACAGTCCTCGAGTGATCCATTGAAGCAGCCGTTCTCGCTGATTATTTGGCACAAAATGCAGTGAGAGGAACCTAGATAAAAACAAGCAATTAGAGGAATTTGCGGGCAGATGTCGAGACGCACTGATAGCCTGATGGGCCACTATAATGTCGCTGTCCTCTCCGCGTCCGACTCTGTAGACCGGCCTAATTCTACTTAACTCAATCACACCCTTGATCAGTGCAGCAGTATTGCCAAGCGGTATGAGATAGGCCCATGATGAGGAGGACAGACGGCGCATAACGATACTGGGAGTCGGGCGATTGTCCATGGGGAAACAGGCAGAAAAGTGGTGCGTTGTACAGATACCATGTCTCGTTGCTCATATGGCTCAGGACAACTCGGACTGTCAAAGGCTTTCGAAAGCCCAAAGAGCCTTTGAATGCTTAGCGCTTAACAGCCAATTCCGTTAGGCCACGTTCGGACGGATCGAAGGTCACAGACTGGTCACATCACGCCTTGCGTCATGGCGCGCCCTCAGACTGTACGGAAGCGCCTGAAGAGCTCCCTAAATGCTTGAGGCCTTGCTTGAGGCCGCTCATGAAGTCTCTTGAGCTCGCCCAAAAAGCAGCGGCGAGTCTGAGCTCTTCCTGATACGGTACGACCTGGTATGATCTCCTTCGATTTTGAGACGATCTCAAATCAGGTACCGTGAGAGAAAAATGAGCAGCTTGGAAGGGATCATGCTGATGCGCGACATTCACGCATTCTCTGCTCTCACTCCATGCACCTCCGACTCCCTGTCATGCCACCTCATCCCATTCGTATTCATCTTGCCCAATCCACATCCCGTCCCATCACATAGTATCGAAGCTAACCTGGACACTTGGCGCAACCACTGGACTGGACTGTGGATGCGGCAAGGAGATTTTGACGTGACGAGTGACCCAGGTAAGTCCCCTGTATCCTCGAGATCTGTGAATACGCTGACGAAAGCGAGGGAGCGCTACGAGTGCGAGCGGGGCGGTGCCGAAGACGCACGCAGCACTCGAACGGTGTGATGTCTTTGCCATGTTGATGCCTGAGCACGTCCAACTGCACCATTACCCATGGCCTCTCGCCCTCCCGTGCGCCCTCAACGTACTGGCCGTTCCCGCACCCGCATCATGCCCGCTCACAGTACGTAACCACTTTGTATACCCGCCTGCCGCATGGGCGCCCTCGGTACGCCTGCGTGTCCTCCCCAGCGCATTCGCATGCGCCCGCAGCACGCGTGCCATCTACACATCCGTCCGCCGCATGTCTACACATGCCCACTCTCGCTCCTGCGCATCTTCCCGAAATACGTCCGCCTGTCCACTCGTGGCCTGCACAATGCACGCACATCCGAAGGAACTGCCTAGCTATAGGGATGGTAGTACAGTACTTAACGCGCAATGGAAGGTATTACTATACACTACGAGAATATAAGTTTTCGAGTTTTCATTATCTTCCAAGTCCTAAAACTGTGTGCATGAACTTGATGCAGCTCGTAAAACTATAAGACTCTGAAGCGAACTCAGAACAGGTCGGACTTTGTTACATGATCTTAGCACTTACTAGTAATCGCGTCAGAACCATATCCAGAGAGTCCGGTTGAATAGCCGGAAGCCTGAATTGGAACGGCACCTCAACGTAGTCTGCTTTCTGATGTGGGTTTCTTAACGGGACCCCCCCTTATCAGACGGGGTTTGAATTGAATGAGGGGGCGGAGCTCAAATCAGGAGAGAAATTAAGTTATCAATTAAGCTTAACTTACTGGCCCACCACGCCGCACAACGGGCCCAGGCGGCCCCATTGTCTTTGCAGCAGCCAAAGGTGAGCACGTCGTACCAGGACATGCAGAGATAAATACTGGAGAGGAGCAATGCCTGGGTGCAAAATAAAAACGTAAACGATGCCCAATCCACAGCCAGGGCAAGGTGGGCGACGCTGGGATTCGAACCAAAAATGTCGAGAGCTCAATGCATCCCAGATAGCCCGCTGAGCTATAATGCCGATACTACTAACCCTCATGTATAATTTAAGACGTGTTGGCGCCCTCCGGGAGGCTGCGGAGTGGGTTGGGTCGCTCAAGTGAGTATCGAAATCCTTATGGTTGCCTCTTCATGGCCCTGTGCAAAGCTCTTGTCAAGTATCCAGAGGAAGATGCATCAATTGTGGAATTATGGCACAATGCACTATATTATGTGATGTGCCGACTCTCGGCGAGAAGCTTAGCGGTGGCTGATGGTGGCTGAGGCGACCCCCCGTTAAGGCAGGGGATATAGAAGGCAGACGTCAGACAGACGATCCTGAGGCACGAAGCGTTGAGTCCTGTCTACTCTGCCTCTGGGAGACTACCTCAACGTGTCTTGAAAGCTCTTGAGGACCGTTTGAAATGTGGACGTCTTGTTTGAGCGCGTCTTGCAAGACCTCTTGGTCCTGGGCGGCGACGCATCAAGTGACTTTTTGGACGCCATCGCGTACGGAATTACCCTCGCTACGACGTTCACGAAATGCGCGATCAGGTAGTGAGGGATGCCGTGCTCAGCTACTGCATCTGCTTGATACTGGAATTACTATACATATTGTACGCATGTCGACACTACAAGGATCTCAATTCGTAGCAAAGACCACCCTAGTCTCGTTACCACCGTCACCCAGTGCTACGTAAGGTTTACCCGCCTCAATCCTATCAATAAGGACTCGTGACCATGTCTCCGCGGTGACGTTGAACCAGTCGGCGAGAAATCGCGATTGAATATCTTGAGAATAGTCGACCGACTGGAAGAAACGCCGCACGGTTCCAATGGCGTGCCAAACAAGGAAAATGCGCATGACAGGGTCATCGAATGTCTTCCTCAGGCTTGCTTCGATATCCGTATCAAGGAAGGCCTTACTTCGCATCCAGGCCTTCCACTCTTCTTTGGCCATGGTTGCAGCAGTGACACACTGGAGGAGATGGTGTTAGTCATGTAGCGCATATATGCATGCAATGAACAATCAACCTTAAATGCCTGCTCACGACTGGGGGCATTTGGGCGTTCAATCACTTCAATGAGAACCCTGTAGAGACAATGTTGATTGAGTATCAGCCGTTTGATGATGAATGAGGCTTACACATGCGTATGCAACCTGTCGGTGAGACCGTCCCTGAAACCATAGGCAACTCTAGCCAGGTCAATGACTGTCCGTTTCCAGAACCAAGTCCACTTTGTCAAAGCGTCACTCTTCTTTTCAAGCTTTGTAGTCGTCTGTTTAACCTTAGCAATACGTAACTGAACG
>CM065884.1:3000000-3150319 GCA_033439255.1 Hericium rajendrae
TCGGGATTCTCGCAGGGCAGACTGAATGGCTTTCCCCTTCCCCTTACTTCGTCTCGGAGTCACGAATTCCTGTGTCTGAGAACGAACGGGTGTACTGAACGTGGGATGGGTGTCTAGGGTAACAGGGGCATCCTTGCTGGGCGAGAGGGTCTGCGAACGTGCCCTAGAGGATGCAGGCGAAGGGAAAATGTCCTCCAAATAGGTTTTGAAAGTGTCAGAGAGGAGGACATCGGGCGATTGAAGCGCGTCGACAAGGGGAGCGAGAATCGACCCATCAGGTCCAAAAGTATCGCTATCAAAAGGACGTCAGCGCAAAGATGGATGTGGCATATCAGAGTACCTACACGGTCATTTGCAATATTCCCTGGTCATTTCGATACCCTACAACAGAGCACATCACCACATTGCACTGCTCCGTCCAGGCTCGTCCGTAGTGTCGAATGGTGCTATTCAAGTTTCGTAGTTGTCTACGATTGAGCAAGAATTCAGTGAAGTCACAGCGGACACGGATATAGCAACCTACTCGGTACGTTCGAGATCTGATTGGGAGGTGCCTTCGCGCTCCGCCGCAAGGACTTGGGCTGCCTTCTTCTCCTTCTTCCTTTCGTGAAACTCCACCTTCGCAATCGCGGCACGATCTTTCCATAGCTTTGAAGTGTCCGGGTCTTTGAGCATATCAGTGAGCTCTTCGTTGATACGAGCTTGAGCACTCTTTCCATCCTTGAGACCTTCTTGACGAATCGCCGCCAAACGTTCTTGAACGTGGGGATCTTTCTGCATGAGGTCTCGCGCGCTAGGAGCGCGATTGTTGCCAACATCCGCTGCCTTGAGTGCGAGGGGCTTTGGCTTGGAAGATCTGACGGAACCGTTGCTCTTGCCTTCCAATATGCCCTTGACGTGGTTGGAGAGCCATTTCCGAATACGCTGGAGGGATGTGAGTAATGAAATGCGAACATAAATAACCAGAACTTACAGAATCAATCTCTCCCATGCGCTCCTGCACCTCTTCGTCGCTTTCCAAAGTCCCATCCTTTTTTCCTCGTGGTTTGGCAGGAAACTCAGAGCGGAAGTCCTTGATCAACTCCTTCTTCCACTTGACAAGCTCGCCGTTTTGTTTGGCAGTTGCATGGCCTTCAACGACTCGTTCGCGGAGCCAAGCATATTCCTCGGGCGTTGTCCACTGCTCATTCGGCATGGGTGTGAAGGTCGTTGGAGGGATGCACTGGAGGGTTAGAGTATAGGTTCGTTAGACAGAAGGGACGGACGGAGAGAAATGAACACTTACCGACAGGACAACGCTTTTATTCCTCGACACCTGATTGAAAATATGTCGCTTGTGGCTGTGGCACCAGAGAATAATAGACTCGCAGAGCATGCTGCCACATAGCTGGATGAATGGAGAGAGGATCTCGATAGCATCGACCGGTCAAAGCTAAAGCTCGACCAAAGCTAAGTCTACACCGCCAAGCAGACGTTACGACCAGGGCGCAAAGCGTAGCAGCGACCATCTAAGATGCTGAGACAGTAGGGGCCAGGCACAAGACCCTGACGACACACCACTCGACGCACTATGCATGAAGTCGATCGGCGGGCCATCGCATGCTTGGAAGCCGGTAGGAGGCGGTAGGATGATGTGGTGTACCAAGATGTATGTGTACCATGGGATGCCCATCATGAGGTCCTGGCGATGCACCTCTCGACGCACTGCGCGTGGAGTCAATTGGTATGTCGCTGTGACAGGGCTACGGAATGAAAATCCTAGACAAGATGGTAGATGGGAAAGCAGAAGCTGCGCTTCCGCAGGATGTAATGGATCAAGGAATGACAAAAAATATTGAATATCTCACCAGGCTCTAGTCCTTGCGTCTTGCCATCGTAACCACTGTAGGCAGCTAATTTACTCTTGCGCCGGTGCACAAATAAGGACGGTGGGACATGCGGTAAGGAAGTGGCAAACAAGAAAATAAATTGGAGAGCACGTACCCAGGCTTGATGAACGATGATCTATTTTTGAAGTCTCGAAAGAGGATCAAGGACTCAGGAAAGATTGTGAAGGCATATCCGGATAGGATCTGATAGTAGGACACGGGAAAATCGCAGAAGTCAGAGACGCCATGGGAAGCAAGTTGAACTTGAAGTTGCGTTGCAGCGCCTGTTTAGTGCTGATTGCCTCCGATGGATTATGTCACCACCAAGCACATCAGCAACGAAGTTCGCCGCTGTCCTGCGGTTTTCATATCCACAGCCAGACTCTCCTCAATTTCTTCTCCACTCTAGTTGAGCTCGGTTCATTCATTCTTGCCCTACTAATTTTGTGCAGTCGTTGCATCGAAATCTGTGAGTAATCATCTAGCTCTTTGAGATTCGTTTACTCTAGCCTTCAGGCCTTCCCATACCACAACCCCCCTACGTCGCCTTCTATCGGGTGCCATGTGCACAGAACGAGCTTCACGCATTGTGCGCTCAGACCGTGTATACTCTACCCACACTTCCCAGTCCTCCATTCTGCCTTCTATTGGGCGCAAAATATAAGGAACGAGCTTCACGCGTTGTGTGCTCAGACCTTGTACACTCCCCCCGACTCTCTCTTCTCTTCCGGTGCATCCAACCACTATCAGAGCAAGCAACAACCTCAGATACTTCAATACACATAGTAAGCATGAAGGTTTAGGTTCATACCCCCGATACTTATTACTGCAATCATTATTTCAGCTTATCGTCATGGCTAGTGTTCGACGGCATTTCGACATGTCGTATACGTGTTGGGCTCTTGGATGGGGGCAACAGGAGATGGTTGTGGCAGCACACACAGCCTATATCCCTCAATTGCTGGATGATGAGAAGGCTTTGGTTCGTGGGGATGGCTTATGGGGCCCGCACGATTGGTCCCGCTTTCCACAGCAATTCGACCCTCGGTTTCCCTACCTAGCTTGGATTCGTTTACCTACCAGTCAGAACTCCACTTCAATTCTGTATCGTCTGCCCACACGTTCTGATGTGTGTGCCCATCCTATTTTCACCTCGCGCCTTGTGCTGTCACCGAAGTGGATCGATGCCTTACGTGAGGAGCGAGATGGTCTTCTGGCCAGAGCACAAGAATGTTTTTCTCAGATGGTCGGTCTCCCTGCATTTCGACATGTAGCTTACCCGTCCACTGCACCTCGCCGCATTGTCTCTGCCTTGATACGGCTCAAGGATGCTCCATGCTTTTGGCGGGACATCGTGGAGGTAGTTCGAGGAATTCAGCGCCACTTGCTTGAACTCCAAGCATTCTGCGACTGGTTTAGGTGCATTCCTTCGGAGTTACCTACAACAACACCTGTTCCCACGCATGGCAGCATTACTACGGACCCTGAGGTGTATCAGATGCTCGAGTTCAATCGGATAACTGTCTATTTTCGCCTTCCTGTCTCGCACTACCACCCACTCGCGTCTTGTGATCAAAAAGGTCTACTTCACTTGGTAGACTGGTGCAACTTCGTTGGTGCCGACTTCAAGGAATGGCGCGATCAGGGAGTACAGGCTGGATTCGTACAAGAACACACCAAAGAGCTCTGGTATTATCCGCCCTCACCAGCTACCGACACCGTCTTCGAGCGAGCAGCGCGTGGCTACGCCCCACGTCGTGATGTTCAACATCTCACGCAGACAGCTTTGGGGATGCAAATGCGCTGAGAGCAAGATCGTAAGTGATACTCCTCTTCGCATATATCTGTTTCTTACAAGAGGATATTAGTTGCCCACGAGCGCAATGTTATCAATGCGTCGAAGCCCAAACACACTCATAGCAGCAGACGTGTTCAAAATGCAGTCACTCCTCCGCAATGGGTACCCAAGGCCATTGCAACCTGGCATGAGTCCGTTGCTAACACCGCCCCCATTTTCACGGACAAGAACCTTTCCCGTGGCTGGCCGTACCATCTGCCTCCAATTCATCTTTTCTGGGGTCCAGCCGAAGAGAAGGCACGAGAGACGTTTTTTTATCATTGGCACTGTTTGGCACAATGTTGGGACTGGCGGCATGTCCTCCACCGCGACCTTGCTTTTACGCCGTCCGAATGGCGATCACTTCTAGGCGATGCACACTGGAAGCGTCAATGGCCGAAGGATTGGCAATACGAACCAGACAACTTTTGGGCTCACGGTTCCGAGTTTTTCTTCGGGTCTTTGTCCTCGAGCATTGTGACTATGGGGATCATCAATCGTCCGCTTTCTTGTGGCTGCAAAGCCAGTCCCCGTGTATCTTACGATCTGGCCAACCGCGCAATCATCCTTTACAAGCTCAACATGGTGCATATCTATTGGGAGTTCGAGCATCACGATGAGCTTCAAATCTCAGCGGAAGATTGGGACGAAGATCAGCGTAGCAGACGGGCAGAGGAACGGAGGAAGGTTTGGCCACATGGTCCGAACTATGGCGACATCCAGATTGGCTATGAATATGGCTGTCAAAAACAGGATTGGCGGGATAGGATGCCATGGTTCGAAGACCTCAGGAAGATCATGTCGTCGTGGAAAGGATTTCCCGGCATTCTGAATTTCTCTTTTATCTGTTTGCAGCGAGATGACTACATAGATCGTGAGTTGAGATTGATAACATTCTATCAAGATTCTTTCATTTCCACGCACGGCATTCTACCTTCCTTACCCATGCAAAGAGTAGTTGAACGTCCTCCGACGTGTGTGCACAAAACCCTGTATCTTTGTTAGAATTGTTTGTCTACATTGTTCGCTTTGTTGCCCCTTTTTGACTCTTTCAAACAAAGCTATTTGACGCATTCATTGTCATTAGTGCCAAAACGCGTTCCTGACTGCTTTGTCAGAGTTGTCACTGCTCGTAGCTCAAATAATGCCTGCGTTCGTGCTTCCCTCCTACTGGTCACTCCTTCTGGTCACTCCTTCCGTACCTACTTCACCATGGGCAAGAAACGCAAAGTCGTGGAGCCGCTACCTGTTCCTACTACTCTCTCGACTGGGATCTTAGTTGGCGGCATTGATACAAATGGGTCAACAAGAAATCGTCATTTCCATGAAGAGCCGAGCCCTAAGAAGAAACGTGTTCTAGAACTGCCACCGTCCTTGGCTAATGAACAAGACCAAGACAGTTCGATGGGCATGGTGGAGGACGACTCTACTCCAACGCCGGGGCAGAAGTCTGCAAGTGGCACGGTGCGTATCTTGCCCTGTCTTTCTGGAGACTGGTGCTAACCATTAAACAGAAATCTATGAGTGAGGCGACCGACGAATTCCTCAATAGCTGGGCACAAAGGTTCCTGGAGATTCTTCACAGTCGATACCACCATGCCGACGCCGGGAAGACATGCTCCCAATGCCTAGGCGAAGACGCGCTCTATCGGTGCACGGAGTGTTTTCACGCACATATGTTCTGCTCAAAATGCATTGTTGAAGCCCATCGCCAAGACCCTTTCCACGTTATTGAGCGTTGGTCGGGTTCGTACTTCGAGAAGGCTACCCTTAGTAGCCTCGACTTGGTGATCTACCTGGGTCACAATGGCCTTCGATGTAGCTCTTCTAGACGAGCTCTGGTGGAGATCATATGTGTTCATACTACTGGCATCCAGAACTGCAAGTTCGAATTCTGTGGCTGCAACCATCTGGACACGTATGAGCCTCTTGAGCGGCCCTGTCAACTTCTACGAGCTGGCCTTTGGCCCGCTTCCTTCAAACATCCTCGCACTGTCTTTACGCTCCGTCTCCTCCATCATTTTCACCATCTCTCTGTACGGGCAAAAGTTACTGCGTACGATTTCTCTGCTGTTTTGCAGCGCCTGATGAATAATGTCTTCCAAGGGGATGTTCCGGTATGCTGCCTTACCATTTACTGCGTGCATTACTAATGCTGTAACAGGACCGTTATAGGCAACTTTTATGCACCTCCCGGTATTTTGATTTCCTTCAAACGTTGAAGTGGCATGGTCGCAACGCGACTGAGCCACTTGAACCCGGCTGTCTAGTGCCGATGTGTCCAAGCTGCCCAATAATAGGCATCAATATGGACCCCGATTGGGAGAAAGCTCCCGCAGACTCCATGTAAGTTCTCATCGTCTGTAGAGCAATCTCGATAACTCACAACATTTCCAGGTATTTGCATGCGCTTCGTTATGCAAAGGACGGCAACTTCTCAAGCAGCCTGCACGATAAGCCTATGGACCACAATGACCGTCCTTTAACACATGGTGCCGCCTTTTTTGCCAATGAAACTGATTATCAAAATTGGCTCGAGCAATGCCCCCAGAATGCGAAGGCTGAGGTATGTCATGATGCCATTAATTCCGGAAATAGTCGTTAACCTGATGGGAGCCAGACGTCAACGTGTAGTTCCTTCAAAGCCTTGACCAATCAGTATTCGGGCAAGATCGTATCAGGAATCTTGGCGCTTGCATGTGCACGATCCGGTATGATCATGGCAAGTGGTGTGGTTGATCTCCCGAAAGGCGAGCGGTGAGTATCGTTCTTGATGCGTGAAAGCAGAGTAACTTACTATCTGGAACATAAGGTACTGCAGCGTAGACTTTGCGAAAGTCTCCGCAATGCGCTGATTTGTTTTACTCCTCCTTTGGTATGAATACTATGACATCGTGTGTCAGTACATGATCAACTTCGACAAACGCATGATGGATTTTCCTGATGCTCCAGTATTTCCGAAAACGCATCATCTGATTGGTTCGTATCATCTACCGGGCCACATTAAGCCTGAATGCAAGACCAAGCACAATGGTCACTTCGTCCCCGGGACGGGCCATACAGATGGCGAGGACCTGGAACGCCTTTGGTCGGTCCAGAATTCGATTGCGAGAAGCACGCGGGAGATGGGAGCTGGACATCGACACGATTCGTTGAACGGGCATATGTCTGACTATAATATGCAGAAAGTATTCAAAGAAGGCAAGTTCTGACGACACTTTCATTCCACGCAAGGCATTGCTAACTGCTGTTTTACCCTCTCAGCATCCTTAATTGCAAAACGTTTCAAGCGAGTCCATGAAAGGCTTGATACAGACCAAGCAAAGCTAGAGGACATGGAAACGTCACTGACGGAACATGATGCCCCCTTGCAAGACTGGCATGAGCAGGAGCAAGATTGGTTGCAAAAAGTCAACGATCCATATTGGAAGCGAGAAGATATAACGAACCCGTACGAGCCCGCGGAGGATAAAGGTACTGTCCGTACTACTTAGACATGAAGAAGAATACTCATATCTGTTAGCGCCAACACAAAAGCAAGCCTTGGCAGAGCTCAACAGGGAGAACGAGCGACATCGTGCTGCGAATGGAATTACCGTTGAGCCCAGTCACCGTTTAGGGTGGATGGTGAAGTTTGCAATGGATATCGAACAGAAGCAGTGAGTGCGTGCTACATTGTGTATTGACATCTTAAATCTTAACCCCACTCAACAGACGAAGGATTCACATGCAACTTCAAGAGTACGAAACGAACAAATCTGATGCGATTTATAACGAGCTCGAACTTCTGCGCCAACGATTAGCTGAAGACATAGAAGAATGGGAGGCTCTACATTCAGACTCTCTAGGTCTCATTGTCGAGGAGCTGGAAACACTCCGAAGTTTTGCTTCCACTGCATGGCCTCCTATGCCATCGGTACTGCACTGCAACCCCGAGGATGTCTCCCTACCAGTTCCCTCACAGTATCCCCCGCCCGTTCGTCACTCTGCACAATTTTCTAAGGCAATAAGGACAGAGCGCCTGCTCCGTGAAGGTCATGCAAATGATCTTATTCGAGATATAAAGAAAAGTTCCGCCATGCGCGGTTTCCTCTGGCGATCAACTAAAGACACTACAGGCCAGAACAGCAAGACTCGCAATGGTCAAATTATATCTACAGCCTCATCCAGACTTGAAGCTCTTCGACAAGAATATGAACGCACTAGGTCAATACTGATGATCCTCGGCTCTGACAGTCACAACTACAAGTCACTTCGCTCAGAGGATTGCTATGCGCCGACCGTGTATCATGGCGCTCGTGCAAAGAGTAGAAAAAAGGGAAAGAGTCAAACAAGTGAAGGATCGTGGATTTGGCAGATGGGCTCCTATCGTAGTTCCGCAACAGATGCAGCTGCTGACGAGTGGCTGATAGAATGTGAGCAGCCATTGGAATTCATGTTGAATTGATACTGACATAATAATTTGATAGATGAAAGAGTCAATTGGTTCAGACAACGAGCTGCAGTCGCACGATCAAAGGAGCAGAAGAGTCTGCTCGAAGTGGAGATGCGACGAACACAGCGGACATTCCGTACTTGGCACCGCCAGTGGAAAGCGAAAGCAGATGTTCTGCTTGCCAGTAGTGATCCGGTGGATAAGGGGCAAGGGAGTTATGCTGCAAAGTACGTGCGCTGAAGGTACAAATATTGTCATGCTAAAGAATGGCTACAGGCAAGCCAATATGTGGAGAAGGCTGTTTAACGAGGCGCAATTGCTCTTTCCGGAGCAGCAAAGGCGATCGTTCGACGGTGACGATTAATATTTCTGCGTAGCAAAAACAAGTAGTCACTGCGAAATAGTGAGCTCCAGATTCCGAAAACTGCAGGCTTCAGGCAGTGTGCTGTCATCACACGGACAGTTTTCTGCTATCTAGTACATCATCGTGACGTCTCGCATTTCGTGAACCTTGGCTTCATCTCAAGTCTCCGTCTTGTCGAGTCTCGAGTCTCGTGCATCATATTGTCTTAATCCTCATCGCATCTCGTTCCTCATCGCGTGTCGTTCTTCATCGCATTTCGTAACTCGTCTTGCTCCTCGTCGTGTCTTGTTCCTCGTCGCGTCTTGTTCCTCGTCGCGTCTTGTTCCTCGTCGTGTCTCGTCGCGTCTCGTTACTCATCGTCTCTCGTCCGTTTTCCCATCTTTCATCACAAGTTGTTGCATCTCTCTATATTCCCTCTGCAACATCATGTCTGCTCTCAAGGACAAATACAACGCGGTGGTCGCATTCTTAGCAATACTGGTCCACAAAGTTACACGATGTGGTGCCGACGACAAAGAGGACAACTACATCCAACAGGTGTTAAGGGATGGCGAAGATGGGATTGATCGAATGACAGTGCCTATGGTGGTGTGAGTATTTCAGCATTTATGTTCCATTTGCATTCAACAGAGCTCTATTTAGCATCACACCGCCGGATGCCAACCCAGCACTGTGCATCGAACGGGCTGTGGCACGAGCGAACAGGCCACCCTCGCGGATTCCGATCCCAAAGGGCGGATTGACATTGGGGAAGAAGGCACGACATCTCTTGCAGGAGATGTATGATGTTGCAGAGGGCACAGTAGCTGAGGCAGCCATGCTTGCACAGGAGGCCTTGGAAGAGGCCGTCGTCAACATGTCGGAAGTGCTGGTGGCCATCCAACAGGACGAAGAAGCATACCAGCAGACCATCATCGCGAATGCGATTGAGACTGTAATGGAGTCTATGCGCGATCGTCCAGAGGCTGAGGAGGAGGACGGGGGCGAGGAGGAGCTGACTGGGGAATGAGGCGAGCGAAGGTTGAGATAAGACCTTGGATTTTCTTGCTGTTATCTTGTGGTAACGTCCTTAGACTGGCATTTGTGTCTGACATTTTGGGAACAGTCTTCGCATGTAGTCGTGCTTCCTAGTCATCGTATGTAGTTATCCTTTCTAGCCATGCTATATAGTCGTGATTGTGACTCGTCGTATATAGTCATTCTTGTGGCCCATCTCGGCGGCACGGGATCGACAGCACAGGACTAGAAGTTTGGAGACAAACCGATGGCGAAGGTGTTGCATTCGTCTCTGGTGCCGGTAAGCTATTGTCTCATTTCCTATTACATCGAGTTTGACTCGGGCACAACCCATAAGGAACAGGAGGAATGCTGGCTGGCTGCGGGCAATTATTGAAGACCATGGTCGAAGACATTACTGTCACTCTGGAGACTCGGAAGGCAGCGGTATTCACAAGAACGTACAAGTCGCCGGCTGGAACTCCTGTCGGACTCAGGTGCGCCGCTTTCTAACCCACAGCACCCGAGTTCAGGCCGACTGATACAATGCCGATCTTTCCAATGAAGCCCATCAAAATTCATATTTGACCCAGCTGCCCGATATGATCTTTTGCAACGTAAGGATGTCCTCTTCAACACGAGAAGGCAGCTGATATCCCAGCGCATGGCTCTGGTGACTATTTCTCACAGGCAACAAGGCAGTTGTCTATGCCCTTATGGCGAGTTACATATCGACGTTTGCAGGCTACCCCGTGCGTCCGCTCCTTCTTGTACGTTATGCAACTGACGGGTCATCTTTCTGCATAGCTGGACTCCATCAAATCGAGGCTGCAGACCCGTGCTCCTAGTATACCATGAGACCGGTATCATGAATTTCTATATGGCCTATGGAACCCCCTCATGACCATATCGTTTGCTCGTAAGTCACATCCCTGACGGCTGTACTCCGTTGCATAATGAAAACGATATAGGTGCTGTGTCGTTCACCATCTATAATCGCAAGAAGGAGTACTTTCACGACCACAAATAAATTAATGACAGTGATTTCTTCCATGTTGCTACCGTCGACGGTTGTGATGGTGCCATGGCTGGGTTGTTCAAGGGTCGTTAATCTCATTTGGCAGTGCACGTGAGTCTTTGTCTTTGTCATGACCTTCAGGCCGATGGCAAGTACTGACCTTTATCCTCGCAGTTAGTTAGTCAAGGTACCTTCATAGCCAAATTGACGAGCGAAATCTACTGAGCAATACGCTTTGGTGCACCCCCAAGTATAGGTGTGACGACATCTTGAATATTCAATAACCAAAAAAAAGGGGCTGCATATTGTGAAACCACCAAGCACCATGTGCGCCATTCGCGAAATCATCAGGACAGATGCCCCCTCGGTCTATACACCGGGTTCTGTCTTCATTTTTTGTAAGTCTTCAATGTCAATGTACGGCATGCACAACTCGCTGAACTAGCTGCAAGTCCGCAACACATTGGGAACTGCATTGTATTTCTTCGAATATGACATGCTTGGGCAATTACCTTCAGGGGAGCAAGGCTCCACCCCACCATTGCTACCTATCTAATCATCTCTGGTTCCATTCGTCTGCGGTTCCTTTGCCGGCATCAGTTCCTGGGCTATCATATGTCCTCTTGATGTGTAGGTCGCGGCTCTCCTCTTTCGTCGACCGGAGAGCTGAACAATGGGCTTCAGTGTGAAAACGAAAATCTAGCAGCGTGCTCTTGCAAGCGAACGATACCGGCAGCTCATCGAGACGTTCCGGCAGCTCATCCGAGGTCGGTTTCCGGTTCATCTATTGACCTCGACCCTCACTCTGCCCAAGGTCCCGATGCTGAGAACCCGAAGCCCCTGCTCGCGGGACTTGGCAGAATCTACCATGGCCTCGGTGTCAGCATGCTCCGCAGCATGACGACATTGTGGACATTCTTCGACCTCGTTGCACATTACATCGACCATCTGCTGGCCCGATCTCTGCAGGATGAGTGATCTTGCAATAACATTTCTCCACAGGTCAAGCATAGTGTTACGTATGACTGCAAGGAAAGCGAGCGCACCAAATATCGGCACCAAGTGGACACCATTGTGGAGGACATGTACGCCACTTCATTTATCTCGTCCAACTCAGCGAAATATGTCCTGACACTATGGATGAAACAGTAGTATCAATCGTCTGACCAAGAACATCCAATTAGCGCTGCCGATCATTGATGAAGCATTCAGGTGCGTCGACGTTTTCTGGGCACTGCTAACGAGACGCGTATGATCGTTCAGGATTACTGACACTCAGGCGGTTGGGTTGAGAATTCCTGGTACAACATGACAGCCTCTTCCTTATAATGAGTAGCACGTAACATGTGTGAAGCTTGTGAAAAGTATTGGCTGAAATAGCAGAGAGAAGATCGTGACTACTCTGTGAGTACAGTCACGTTAGCACCGTGGATACATCTGTGCAATATTCGATATCTGCTCACCCTGCATCTCAGCCAGCATCCTGTGATTGTAATGGTCGTGACTCTGATCACGCCTGAGACTGATTCACCATGACGAGGAAATCCCAAACACGGCTCGTTTTGTTCATGTTGATCTTCGAACGGCGCCCGTGATCTACTTAGTTAGATGCATTGATTGCTATTGCTGTCGTGGTGTGTAGTTTTGACGAGGCAATGTAAGGTATGGCATGTTCAAGATCTCGCTGGATCTGTTCGAATGCAGGTCTGTCAGCCTTACAGTCATCCTGATACCTTGCTCATTTAGTCATTTGTAAAAGCCATCTAGTCATTTAGTCATCGTATAAGTCATAACATGTAGTCGTCATCATAGCTTGTTGTATATAATGACTGATTTTTAAACATGTGATGTAGTCGTAGGGTCTAGTCACTAAACTGTCTAGTCGCTAGCCATAGTGTTTCAATACTAGGAAATAGACATTCGGTTCGAGTAGTCACAAAAAATCTAGTCATTGGAAGTAGTCATATTGTTGTTGAACTTCAGTCGCTTATCTAGTCTAATTGTCTAGTCACTATCCATAGTGGTCCAATACTAGGGAATAGACACTCAGTTCAAATAGTCACATAAAATCTAGTCATTGAAAATAGTCAGATTGTTGTTGAATTTTTATCACTCATCTAGTCTACATGGACAAAATAAACAATCATCTACTCTAGTCATGAGAAACTAGCCCACAAACTTGCTTAAGATCACTGTGATTAAGGGGTGACTAGCTAGTCACCTTGCTTAAGCCAATTCTGTTGCTACCCCACGGCGCATGGCTGCTGTGCATGGCGGGTTGTTGCTAAGCATTGGGTATGGGTGGTGGTAGTGTGCGCTGCTGCTAGGGTGCAGCATGCCATTGTTGAGGTGCCGCGCGTCGCGCACAGGGCTTCGGCATGGGTTGAGCGATGCTCGGGGGTGCAGGAAGCTGCAGGGCAGGGGAACACGAGGGGCATGGGGGCGGAGGAGGCGCACAGCAGGCACGCTGGTGATCTGGGCATGCGTGCAGGTGTCGTGGTCATGGTGCCGGGCAGGATACACGCACGTGCGCAGGTGTTGGGCATGCGCGTCAGCACATGGTGGACGCATGTCTTTGGGTCTTGTGCCGATGCTGGCACATTCGGAGTGTGTCACCCGCACTTGGATACGTGTCCAACACTCGTGGAAGGGGCGGAGGGCTGTTGGAAGCTGTAGGGGTGTGGTCGAGAGCTGGGGAGGGTGCTGGATGTGCGGGAGGGCCGGGGAAAGAAGAGCGAGCAGAGAGGGAGGCGAGACGCGTGAACAGCGCGGAGATACATGTGAGCACGAAGAGGAAGGAGGACATGCAGGACAGGGAGGTGTCACTGCAGCTGCAGAAGGAGAGGACAAGCCGCGTACCAGCTGTGATGCAGCTCAGCAATCGCCGAACGTCGGTGGCTGAAGGCCGAGATGACCGACGTTCAAGGAAAGGGGTGTGCGGGCACGAGTTCGGGGCCATTCAGGCCAGATCTTGAGGTGTATATGCATAGATACTGTAGTCTACAATGTATATACGAAATCTCTTACAAATATGAAGACTTTTCGAGCCAGAACGACAGAATTATGCTAACCCTACCATAACCCTACACTGTATGTCGTGAGGTGCAGGCTTTACCATGGAGAACGGTACTTATCTTACTGAGCGAAATGTTTATATACTTAGTATACAATGTATTTCCGAAGGCTCAAATTTCTTGGACTTGATTTCAGAGCTTGAGATCTGAAATACATCTGAAAACATAATCCATGGAGCAAAAAATCATGTATTTGATTAGATCCGAGAGATAAAGCTACCCTAAAAATACAGTAAAGTTGTAGTATATTCTACTCATATGCTCCAATGTATTACGATAGCCCGATATGATGTGAGAGGAAGACGTGCTGCACAACTGCAACTCGAATCTTGTGCCCGGCGTGCCCGAGCCGTCGATTCGAGCTTGATGCGTTTAGTCTTTTGTGCGTTTTAGACTTTCTTACCAGTGTCTTAGCAGTTTCTCTCCTGTATTGTACTCTATTGATGCCAAATTTCGTATACGATTGGTCTAATACTATCTACATACGCTCTATTATTTGTATGATTTAACTGAATTTAATCACTCTTAAAAGTTCTCTTTGATGACTCGGGATGAGGCATGTAGCCTAATTCGGCAATTGCCGAAACATGCCACAAGGCTCGTGGTTGAGCCTCTCTTCCTCCTCCTCCTCCTCCTCCTCCTCCCATCAAGTGGGGACGACGTAGGGCTCAATAGCCCACGAATTTGTAAGTGTCTCTCCTTAAACTTGTCATGTCCTTGTTTCACTAACTATATTCTGCTTATTTTAGATCCCTCACATGCTGACGTGGCACGACAGGCTGCACCACGACACCCGACCCCGCATTCCCTTCCTATCCCTCCCCCGCGCTCAAAAATGCATGCCTGACTGTCAAGACTCAGTCGTAGACAGCAGAGAACCACCCAAGTCACCAGCAATGATGGGAGCGAGAGAGCAGAGAGCAACTAGCAGCGCAGTGACCTGTATTGGAGGTACAGTACGGTACAGACGAAATGGACAATCTAGGGAAATAGGCGAGCGACAGGGAGCCTATAAGTACTGGGACGACAATGGGAAAAGAACAATGGACACCATAATGGGTCGAACAATAGAGTGAGAACAATGGTGGCCAAAAGGAGAACAATGGAAGGGAGAACAATAGGATGTCCCAAAGGGGAACAAGGGCATGGGTGAAGGATAGCCCCAGGTCATGTGAGGAAGTGAACATGTGATGGGGCTGCTGGAGCACATGACCGACGCAATGCCTTGATGGCAGAGAAGAAGGCAGAGAGAAATGGAGCGATCCGTGACATCACCCCCTCTCTAAGACACACTTTCGCCTGGAGTGCATGATGAGCATGGACGGGGTCGAGGTAGATGAGTCCACGAAGATTGGGAGCCTTGAGTGCATGCGGATGGCGGGTGTAGAAGTCGGTGATTGCACCATGGGCATTGGAAAGGGAGGTACGTGAAAGCCACTGATTTTCCGAATCAGGGTAGCCTGCCCATTTGACGAGATATTCAATGCCGCGTTTGTTCCGGGTGAGACGAGCATCGAGGACAGACTCAACTTCGTACTCTTCCTCACCTTCCACAAGGTCAGGTGGTGGTGCAGGGAAGTTGGGACCATGAGCATCAGTTTCCTTGTAAGGGGACAACAGGGACATGTGGAACACCGGGTGGATACGCCAGGTGGGCGGTAGCTTCAGTCGATAAGAGACTGGGCCCAGGACATCAGTGATTTCGAAAGGTCCCAGGCGTCGATCAGCAAGCTTAGCTTTAGGTCGCGTGGTTTTGATGTTCTTGCCATCGAGCCAGACCTTGTCACCAACCTGGAAGTGGATGGTGTCGTGCATATGGTCCTGGTTGTTGCGCTTCATGAGATCAGCAGCTGTTTGAAGGCTGGCCTGGACCTCAGTGCGAAGTTGTTCGAGGTGACGGAAACGATCCTCGACGGCGGGTGTAGACGATGTGGGGTTGACAGTGGGGATGGCAGTGGGAATATAGCCGAGGAGCATTTCAAATGGAGCTTGGTTAGTGGCGCTGTGGATACGGTGGTTGTGCGAGAACTCAGCATAAGGGAGCCATTGGACCCAATCATCCTGACGGTAGTTGCAGAAGGTACGAAGGAACTGCTCGAGTTCTTGATTGACACGTTCTGACTCGCCGTCGGTCTGTGGATGATAGGCGGTGCTGAGGGAGGACTTGATACCAAGTTTGTCAAAGACGCCATGCATGACTTTGCCTGCATACTGTGGGCCACGATCAGAGATGAGGCGTTCCCAGAGGCCGTAGTTCCGATAAATCCTGTCAAAAAGGATGTCGACTGTGCCATCACTGGTAATGGTCTCTTTACAAGGAGTGTGACGCGGGACCCTAGTGACCCCAGGACGCACCGCGACGCGAACGACGCGTCGCAACGGTCCGGGGCACCGGGGTCACGTGCAGGATAGTCAAGCTAGACTCGTCTTGGTACTATACAGTAGCGAACCTTAAATATTCTCATGTACTTAACCGACGGCCCTCGCAGAGGACGGCGGTATCAATCTACACACTCTCACTTTTGCTCAATCTATTTCTCGTGCGCTTTGCTCTCATATCTTCTTATCGCGCGTTCGTTCGCTCGTCTTAGACGCGAGCTCCGACTACTCGTTAAGGAATCGGAAGTGCGCCCACAGAAGCAAACACGCACAACGTGTTGCCTTCGCAGGGTCTTCCTTCCTCTTTCTCTTCAGTTCAACGTTCCACAGCGCCGAGACTTGAGGGAAGCTCTCGAGTCTCCCGCTACTAGCTCGTCTCCCTTATTCCGTTGAGGCAGGGAAGCTCTCCCCAACGGAACGAGGCGCCAGTCGTACGACTCCTGGGCCGACTTACACCATTGTCACACTCTCCACTCGCCAGACTCCTTGAAAGGATTCCGCGCCCTTGGACTAAGCGTCACAAAGGTGGACATATCCGGAATCCTATCATCCCTGGCCGGTGTTATCTGTAATGGCTCCTAAACTACGCAGCGCATCTCGAGCTACCTCCATCTCGAACGCTCCGGAGCCGTCGTCGAACAATGATGCCACGCCTTCCCTCGCCCCGGCTCCCGAGGCTGCCACCGTCAACAACCTCGGCGTCCCCAATACGTCTGGAGTATCCGTCATCGTATCCGCTACCGGTAGCACTCCCGTTCAGAATCCTCAGACCGTCACGACCAATCCCGTTCTTCCCGCGAACGGCTCCCCATTGGCTCGGGACTCTCCCCCTCACCTCGAAGCCAGCGAGACGTCTCGATTGCCTTCTCAGATGCCTGAACGGGAAGCCGCAGATGGATGGGTCGTGCCTCCTGCCGTGTCCGCTCGCGCGGTGCGGATCTATGAGCGTTACAGGAACTCCCAAGTGGATCAAGTTCCCCTAGCTCAGTTCATACTCGAGTTTGCCTTCGACAGATACGACCCTGGTCTGATCATCGACCGAGGACGGCAACTCGACGACACTCCCCGCTACCAAATCACTTTCATTTCCAAAGCCGCTATGAACTCCTTGTTAGCGCAGATACAATTCTTCGTTTCGGGACTCTTCGACCTCCTCCCCGAAGTTCTCAAAGACGGCCGAGCCGTATATGAAGTCGACGCGGACGGCCAATTACGGCGAGCCTTAGAAGGCGCGGGCTCGGCCAGTGAACTTTTCCTTACCTGGCAGATGCTCGGCTTTCGCCTCCAACAGGGCGTACGATTCGTGGACAAGTACTTCCTCGAGCTCACGACGAATGATCGCTCCGACTCGCCCGTTTCTACTACCCTTTCCGAGATCCAAGACCGCGAAGACGCCGTCACGCGGTCGGAATACTTGAAACGCATGTACTTCTCAGACGCGGCGCGTGTACATCTCCCGCAGGGAAGATTGGACCTCTTACAGCAAGACCCTTCCCGGTCCCTGCGGGAAGTACTCCCTGTTCCTCCAGAAATACGGGAGCTCGATCGTCCCGGCCAAACTTCATTCACGACCGCGACGGATTCAGAAGATCATGTCTCCCGTCAGTTGGACGTTTCCGCCAGTGCCCGTACTGAGAGGCCTTCAAGCTTTAATAGGAGTCATACGTATCCGGACGTTATCTCCAGGAGTTTGAGGGATGCTCTCGCTCCTGAGAGAAGTCCGTTCGACCAGGATCGTACGCACCGCCCGCAGTCAGTAGACCCGGCGGCATACACTGCGCAGAGAGAAGACCGTCCCCAACCTGGCCCAGCGCGCCCCCGATACTCTAACGTGCTCGAAGGTCTAGGGCAATCCTCGCTCATTCCCGGAGCGGATGCGCCGCCTTCAGTTCCTATGCCTCCGCCCTTGGCTTCCCGCCTGCCTCCCGCGTTCTCGAACAGGCCGGCTATCGCTTTCAACGCCAATATAACCAGGCAATGGGGTGGAGCAGGGACATCGTCTGCCCGCCCTAACGATCCCTCGCGAGGCTTCGACTTCAACGCGGCGGAAGCTGCTACGTTGGGGCGTTCTCCGCATCCAGGACCGTTTGAGCCGGCTTCCTTTCGAGTCGACCCTACGTCGCAAGGGTTCGAAGGTCTTTCTTCTTTCGTCGACCAAACCGCACCCAACGGCGACGCTACCAAAAGGAGCTCTAACTCTAGCCGCCAAGGACGGCACCCATGGGATGGAAGAGCAGGGGGGCCTCCCGATGGGCCTCCCGGGGGTTTTCCCCATGGAGGTGGAGGAGGACCGCCAGGCGGTGGACCCCCCGGAGGATTCCCTCCTCCGGGTCCTCCTGGTCCTCCCGCTGGGTACCCACCTGCGGGTCCTCCTGGTGGCTTTCCAGGCGGGTTTCCCGGAGGCGTCCCGGGCGGCCCTCCAGGCGGTCCTCCAGGCGTTCCTCCCGTCGGCCCTCCAGGCGGCCATCCCGGTGGCTTCCCAGGCGGTCCTCCCGGCGGCTTCCCAGGCGGTCCTCCCGGCGGAGGACCAGGTCCTCCCGGGATTCCAGCCGGTGTTCCACATCCACCTGCCAATGATCAGAGAGGACCTAGGATCAAAGAGGATCTACGGCCCGACGATTTGCCCTCCTGGGACGGAGAATCTAGGACCGCGATACGCTACTTCACCGAAGTGCAGCAATATGCGGATATGGGGGGAACGCTGCCCGAGACTATGGGGCGTTGGCTATGGAAGCGACTACCCGCTGACTCTGGCGTGCGCATCTGGTACACGTTGCTATCCCCCGTATTCAAGCAATACATGACGTCGCACTACTTGAATTGGCTTCAAGGTCTCAAGACGCTCTGGCTCGGAGATCGATGGATTCTCGAAAGACAAATCGAGTTTTCGGAGATGCATTTCCGCCAGAAATACCATGAAAACGAGCGTCCCATGGACTTCATCACTCGACGCCTCACTTACGCCCGCATGCTATCGGAAGCCGAGCTCGGAGGTCATGCAGAAGTCCGCCTCGTGCTACGTGCTGCCATCCCCGAATGGCATAATATCCTGTATATGTCGACCATACCCGACGTCGCAGAGTTGATGCAACGTGTACGACTCAACGAAGTGCAACTCATCGTCGCCCATAGAGCCCGCTCGTCCCATTCCGCGGTTCTAACCAAGGAGGACGTGACCGCTCTCATCGATCGACAACTACGCGGACGTCGTGACAATGCCTCGGGCGGACATACGGATGGTACTACAGGACGTCGCCCATTCTTTCATAAAAAGAATCGCGCCGCTGCTCAGTTATCGGCGGCCAATGCAGCCGATAGCGAAGCATTCCAGGTCTTCCGCGAACCCGTCTCCGACGAGGAGTCCGTCTCCGATTCTGGGCGCGAGGATGCCTCCGCTGGTTTCGAGACACAGGAAGCTTTTGCAGCAGTACAGAAGCGCCAAAGGCCCCCGCCCAAAGGCGGGTACCCCTTTCCAAAAGCAGACCACGTCAAATCCCCGCGCAGGCCTCCCCCTTCACCCTGCCGAGCTTGCGGCAGCGCGAATCATTGGGATAAGGAGTGTCCGCACTGGGTCTTCTACGACGCGCGTAAAACGGCTAATATGATGCAGGGCTACGAAGATACCTTACGTTCTGTCGCCGACGAAGATGTATATACCAAATCATTTGCGGCTTTAGTTTCCGAATCTATTCATTCCGCCTATGTTGACGAACCCGCCGTAGAGGCGGATCTAAGCAGAATTCCGATGGTTTCCCCGGACGTCCCGTCGCGGAATGTTTTCTTCATACGCAAACCGACCGTAGAGGACGTCGAGGACGTCCATTATCTCGATGAGCTGCGCCAAGACCGACCGCCTCCTGGGGTACTAATGGAGGAAGTCGAACCCGGAGTACGCACTGCCGTCAAGATCACTAAGAAACGTCTTTCGCTTCCTGGCCAAGCCGCTGCGGGTATCTCTGTCCTTTCCATGCCAGGCCACATCTTGTCTCCGAAGGGTCCGCTGATGAACCTCCGCCTCGACTCTTGCGCGGATATCACGCTTCTTTCCGAAGAGGCTTACCGCTCGCTCCCAGGCGCTCCGCCTTTGCGTAGCGGAATGAAATTGAAACTCCTGCAGGTCACCTCTAAGGATGCTCAACTGTTGGGCTATGTACACCTCCCCGTTTACGTGGATGCCACCAACGGGGAGGCCCTCCAACTCGATATCGAAGCATATGTCGTTTCCGGCATGACCGTACCGATCTTGCTCGGGGAAGACTTCCATCAAATCTTCGAAGTCGGAGTCGTTAGGGACAACATCGAAGGTACCACCATTAACTTCAAAGACACGCCATATACCGTCCGCACGGAACCCGTCGAACCCTCTCGGGACCGCCACCTCGTCAAGCGCATTCGGGGCGCCCCTATGGCTTGTTTTATTCGGGCTAAGTCTCATCAACGCGCACAGGCACGTCGCCGGGCGCGCCGTAAGAAGTTTGGGGGCGATCAGCGGCTTGTCAGGGTCCTCACGGACACGCGCATCCCTCCGTCCACAGTGAAGCAAATACCTGTCGAAGCTCCGTTTATCGATGACCGCACCTGGTTGATCGAGAAAACGGTTGTTGTTAACTCCGAAGATCCCGTCTTCGCGGTACCAAACACTTTGCTAACTCGGGAGCACGCTTTTATTCCCATCGCGAATACTTCTCCCCATCCGAAGTACCTTCGTCGAGGGGACGTCGTTGGGCAGCTAGTCGATCCGTCTGACTACCTCGATACCCCTACGAATCGCGACCACTTAGCTCGTCTCATGGACCAAGCAGAGAAGACAAGGATCCTCGTGGAAGTACAGATGGCCGCTGGAAGCCGGCCGCCCTCTGAACCACCTCCACCGGATCCTTCACCTGCTGCATCCGTCCAAATGTCCGCACCTCCGGGGGAGGCGCAGATGGCCGCTGGAAGCCAGCAGCCCTCTGTGCCGCCTCCATCCGATCCTCCGACCGACGAACCTTGGGGTCCCAAGACTGCAGAAGCCCCTGATCCGGCCGTCTACCCATCCAACCAAATGCGCGACCTGCTCGATGTCGGCCAGCTCCCTCCTCATCTCCATGACAAAGCTTGGGAGATGCTCACCCGCCGACAACGCGCGTTTGGATTCGACGGCCGTCTCGGTCAACATCCGGCTCGCGTCCACATCCGCACGGTAGATGGGCAGGTACCCATAGCTGTGCCTATGTACGGCGCCTCCCCAGCTAAACGCGCGGTTATGGACGACCAGCTCGATAAATGGTTCGAGTTGGGCGTCATCGAACCTTCTCGAAGCCCTTGGAGCGCGCCAGTAGTCATTGTCTACCGCAACAACAAGCCTCGCTTCTGCGTCGACTACCGGAAGCTCAATGCGGTCACTATCCCCGACGAGTTTCCGATACCTCGTCAATCCGAGATCTTGGCTTCGCTCTCTGGCGCTCAAGTGCTGTCTTCCCTCGATGCCCTATCTGGTTTCACACAGCTCGAAATGGCGCCCGAGGATGTCGAGAAGACGGCCTTCCGCACGCACCGCGGTTTACATCAGTTCAAGCGCATGCCTTTCGGCCTTCGGAACGGGCCATCTATCTTTCAACGGGTCATGCAGGGCATTCTTGCCCCTTACTTATGGTTATTTTGTCTCGTCTACATCGATGACATCGTCGTTTATTCTAAAACCCACGAGGAGCACATCGACCATTTAGATAAGGTCTTGGGAGCCATCGAGGAGGCCGGGCTCACCCTCAGTCCCTCCAAGTGTCATATGTTCTACAGTTCCATTATCTTGCTCGGCCATAAAGTGTCCCGCTTGGGTCTGTCGACTCACAAGTCCAAGGTCGAGAAGATTCTACAGATGGCACGCCCTACGAAAGTCGCTGATTTACGCATGTTCCTTGGGATGGCCGTGTATTTCTCTGCTTTCCTTCCCCATTATGCTAGTATCGCAACGCCTCTCTTCCAATTGACTCGGAAGGGCGTCCGTTGGGCTTGGGGGGCCGTGGAGGAGGAAGCTTTCTCTGCGGTTAAACAAGCTCTGGCCTCTGCTCCGGTCTTGGGTCATCCTATACAAGGTTTACCTTATCGTCTCTATACCGACGCCTCTGGAGATGGTCTTGGCTGTACCCTGCAGCAAGTCCAGGATGTTCGCATTGCGGACCTCCGCGGCACCCGGGCCTACGACCGCCTCCGCAAAGCTTTTCAGGAGGGCAAGTCCGTGCCGAAGCTTACGGTTTCCCTTTCTTCTACGCTCAATGACACTACGCGTCCCCCGCCTTGGGGGGCTTCTCTCGATGACACTGTGGTTCAAGTCGAACGCGTGATTGCTTACTGGAGTCGTACCTTCAAACCAGCCGAACGTAACTACTCTGCAACCGAACGAGAGGCGCTCGCCGCAAAGGAAGGTTTAGTGCGATTCCAGCCTTTCATTGAAGGCGAGAAGGTACTTCTCGTTACCGATCATGCCGCGCTCCAATGGGCGCGCACGTACGAGAATAACAACCGCCGTCTCGCCGCGTGGGGCACCATCTTCTCGGCCTATCAACCGCATCTTGAAATCATCCATCGGCCCGGACGCGTGCACTCCAATGTCGACCCGTTGTCGCGCCTTCTTCAGCACATTCCTCCGTACGATGCGCCGCTCGACGACGCTGCCCCGTCTTTGCAGACCAATCACGCAGTAGCGGAGACCGCTGAGGACCTCGCGGTACACGCTCCCGCCGAACGCATGACGGCCTTCTGTGTTACGGCCATGGATGAGGTGGTGGAGGCTATCGCCCCATCCTGCTTCGTCGCACAGACTCGTCGTAAGTACCGCGCCGCGCAACGCCGGACCGAGGGGGGCTCTGCAGCGGATCCGTCATCAGTAGAGGCGAATGCCCCCACTGTCTCGATCGAATCCCCTACAACGGCTTCCCCTTTGTTAGATCCTTACGAGGCCCAGTCAAAATGGGAATCGGATCACGCTCCTCCCTCCATTCATGTCCATATCGACCCGGAATATCGAGTCCGTTTCGTGACAGGTTATAAGTCGGACCGAGCGTTTCGCTCTAAGTGGTCAGAGCTGGAAGCTGGCTCTGGCTCTTGGAACGCGGGCGAGAGGTACTTCAAAGATGACCAGGGACTTCTCTTCTTTCGAAATGCAGATTTCCAGCCGCGTCTCTGCGTCCCCCATACGGAACGCATTAGCTTATTGATTCAAAGCCACGAATCACCCTTTGAATCTGCGCATGCCGGACCAGAGAAGCTGTGGCTACTTCTCAGCGGGAAGTTTTTCTGGCCGACTATGAAAAAGGACGTCCTCACTTTCTGCTCGACGTGTGACGTATGCCAAAAGATCAAACCGCCCAACTTTTCAAAGTTTGGGAAGTTGCTGCCGAATCCCATCCCAAGTCGCCCTTACGAGTCTATTTCTATGGATTTCGTCACGGGCTTACCATGGTCGGACGAGTTTAATGCCGTTTTAGTATTCGTAGACCGAATGTCTAAACACGTTCAATTCATCCCTACCACCACGGGCTTGAACTCGGACGGCTTCGCGCGCCTTTTTGTCAAACACGTCGCTTGTCGCTTCGGCCTGCCGGATAGCATCATCACCGACCGTGATCCTCGGTGGACCTCTGACTTCTGGAAAGGCATTTCCAAGTATCTTAAGACGAAGATGTCGTTATCCTCGTCGCATCACCCGCAACATGACGGTCAAACAGAGATTGTTAACCAGAAGCTCGAAATTATGCTCCGCGCTTACGTCGCAAACGACAAATCCTCATGGTCCTCGTGGCTCCACTTGCTGGAACACGCGTACAATTCGACTCCCCATTCTTCAACAGGGGCCTCGCCTTATCTCGTTTTATACGGATTCATTCCGAAAGGAACTATGGACTTTCTCTCCCCAGCTCAGTCCGAATCCGTCGCTCCTCCACAGTCCGCTCTCCTCTCCGGGGATGTTCGCTCCTTTCTCGAGATATTCCATCTTCACCGCGAGAGCGCCCGTACCGCGGTCGCTCGTGCGCAAGTCAAACAAGCAGATTCATACAATAAGAACCGTCGGCTCCTAGATCTGAAGCCCGGTGATTTAGTGCTAGTCAATCCTCACTCGCTTGAATGGATCGAGTCCAAAGGGGAGTTCTCTAAATTAACTCAACGGGCCATCGGACCATTTGCCATCCAAGAACGCCTTAATCCGAATGTGTACCGCCTGGACATGACCGACAAATACCCTGGGTCAAACGTGTTCAACGTCCAACACCTCAAGCGATACCACGCCTCTTCCGAGATCCAGGAAGGCCGCGCGCACTTACCCGAGACGCGCCTCCACAAGCCGGCCAGCGAGGAATACCAAGTCGAGAAGATAGTCGGCCACCGCTTCGACAGCGGCGCCGCCAGATGCTATATCTCGTCCGTTGGGAAGGTTATTCTCCCCAATTCGACTTGTGGCTCACGGCGCGCGACTTGCGCAATGCCCCGCGCCGTTTATTCGCTTATCGACAGATCCACAAGATTTAATTTGGCCCTTACCTTTGCGCGGGCCGTCCGCGACGTTTCCGATCCTTTTCGCCAAACCTCTTCGACCGGTCCGAACGGGCCGTGCCACGCGTCGCCGGCCGTGGCCGGCGGCGCTCGAACTTTATTCGTTCCCGTATCAGTCGCGTCTCAAACTCTAAACGCCTTCTCTCATCCCGTTCTCATCTGGCACGTACGTGGGAGGCTCACGTCGTGTTCTGCAGCTTCCTTTCTTCCCCCTTCTCCTTCTCAGCTTCGATGTCTCACTTTTCCAGCTCTTCGTCCTCTTTCGCCCCCTCGGAGCCGCCCGCTCCCCAGGCATCTCTTCTTCCTCTCTCGATCCGCATCATCGAGCGGCGACCTCTTTGCATGTATCACCCTCAATCCTCCTTCACCCCTCGCGGACCCGATGGCCAAGTCCTTGACGCGGTTACAAGCTCGCATCCTTCGGGGTGGTGGGTTTCTTTCGGTCAAACCTTCCCGGATCCCTTCGCCGACCTCAGGCCTCCTCCTTCGGGTCCCCAAAATTCGTACCTATACGTCCCTCCGCCTGTCCCGGGTGCGACCCTGCACGGCGTCGAGCCGACCTGGCACGATCCCTCGCGCCCTTGGCTTGCGTACCGTCCACTCCCGGTCGCTCGCACCTGGGGGACCTGGGTGTATGACCCCCGCGTTTCCTCTAGTTGGATCACCGGGCCCCCGGGCGTTACGCGCATAGACGCGCAGCGTCTTCGCGACGTCTCCAGGGATAGCGAGGAGGCTCAGACGGTGGGTTCGCTCCTGGCCCAACATCTCGGCATCGCGCACGCTCCTAGCGACGTGCCCAAATGGACGCAGTGGCCGTCTCTGCGCGCGACCGAAGAGCACCAGCACACGCTCTCGCTCGTTGGTGCCAGCATCATCGAATGGCGCGGCTTCATCGCTTGGCTCCTGGCCCATGTAGGCAGGCACTGGCGGACGCTGCCGGTGCCCGGCTCGTGGATTCTCAGTGTCGAATCATGGGGCCTGCCTGAGGTCGAGCCCGTCGGCGTCGTCGTCGATCTCGCCGTACCCGAAGGCGATCTTCCCAATCTCGAGGACCTCCTCCGCCACGCCGTGCCGGTGCGCTACCTCTGGCTCCGTGCCTACGCCGACCCGCGCTTCGCTCACGTCGCCGCACTCCACCCCGATCGCCTCAACGCCATGGATTGGCAGGCCCGCCAGTCCCTTCGGTCCCGTGTACGCAAAGCGGACAAAAAGCGGGCCAAGCAGGCGTCCTCCGCTGCATGGCACGCCTGGACCGACCAGCCGCGACCGGATACCGATCGCGCCGTCAACCCCCACCGCGCTCCTCAACCTCCCCAAAACACGAAGGATCCTTGGACCTACCGCTACCAGGAGTCCCGTACGGACTCCACCTTCCAAGCCGTCGCCACGGCTCGCGCCCGCCGCGAACAGTTCCGCGCGCGTTTTCTTTTGCTGTATGCTTTTCCCAGCCGCCGTTACGCGACCTACATCGGCGATGAGGACCCGACTCCCGCCCAGCTCGCTGCTGCGTCGTCGGAGGCCTACGATGCCTGGCAGGTTGCGGCTCGCTCTGGTCCCCACGTCGCCAACCTCGTCCCTTTTGCCAGCGGGGCGGTGCCTTCACTTCCGCCGGCGGATGCTGCCACGGAACTGCCGGCACCACCTGCTAGTGCGCCAGATCACGCACCACTGTCGGCGCCCCCTTCTCGGCCCGCTTCCCCTCCGCAGTCTTCTTCCGCGAAGGGCAAAGCCCGCCAGCGCACGCCGTCCCCGCCAGCCGGTCCCGCTCCGTACCCGGACGATGACCTCGAGTCTGCGGTCAGCTTGGACGACGAAGCGGATCACGAGTTTTTGGCTGCCTTAGCGGCTTCTGCGCGGGAAGCTCGCGCAGCGGCCAACTCGGCATGTCTCACCTCCATCGCCGGTGCTCCTGAGGCGGGTGCGTCGACGGCCATCGCGGTTTCGCCTGCGGCGCCCGACTTTGACCCTGTCCCCGCCCCGCCCCCAGCACCCCGCCGTCGTCCTAGTCGATGGGACGTTCGGCCGCCTGCCCCTCCGCCCCCGCCCGCGCCAGCCCCGCAGCCCGTCGTCGTTTCCCCTCGTCGCCCACTCGCGGACCGCCTCACGGACGCGACGCTGCTCCAGCGCATGGAACTTCCGTGCACGCCTGACGAGGACGCTATGGTTGTCGACGCACCGGCTCCAGCCCTTCTGACTCGCCTCCGGCCGGTCTCGCCACCCGCCTTACTCGCTCGCTTTTCCTCTGCGGAGCCTCCGGTACCGCCTTTCCCGGCCGTCGCTCCTCCCAGCGCGACGCCGTCGGTCACCAGTGTGTCCGCGTTGTTCGCGGTCCCGGCGGCGTCGACCGCGCCCTCTCTGCGTTCCCGCCTTGCGCCGGTGCACCCCGTCGATCCTCCCGTTTTCCGGACCACCCACCGTTCCGGCCCCGTCCACGTGCCTCCTCCGCCGGCGTCCGCGTCCCGCGGGACTCTCTATTTCGACTACCGCGGCATGATCCGCGTCGCCCTGCGTCGTCGCGAGCACCCTGCTGAGAACGTCGCCGCCTTGCTGCGTTGGCTACTCTCTCGGGGTATAGCTTTCGCTTGGCGGGTGCCCGTTCCTCCTACCGTCTCCGCAATCGTTAGCCCTTCGGACGGGCCGCCTTTCGACGGGCCCCTCGCGTCGCTCTCAGCCTACGAGGCATCTGTTCGCGCGGTCCTCCGTCGTCCGCATGCCCGCCATTGGCTCCAGCGCGGGGGGCTGGCCTGGCGTCTCGCTCTTCATTACGGCCCCCCTGACATTCTCGAGCACGCCGTTGCCGGTCCCTCGCCCCGTACTACCTCTCTCGGCCTCGGTACGGGTCGGGATTTGCCCGTCCTCAGTGTTGGTGATGTCACTTCCCCCGCCGAGGACGACGCACTCGTCGGCCGTGCCGCCGGGGCTTCGGTCTGGCCCGGCCTTTTGCTGTGGGAGTCCACCGTCATGTGGGTCGGCGAATGGTCGGCACCGGCAGAGTACTGGTTCATGCGGCGGGTCGCGGATTTGTCGACGGGCCGCGATGTCTTCCTCACCGACCGCCTGTGGCGCCGGCAGCTGCACAAAACCATGCAGGCCCGGGAGCGCACCGAGAGCGCCGAACATGGCTCCGACCGCCGAGCAATGGAGCTGGTGACCTCGTACGCGGATGCCGCCGCGGTCGCCATGCTTTCCTTTCCCTCGCCTTGAAGCCTGGCGGGCTTTTCTTTTTTTTCTTATTTAGGGCATATTTGTATGTTTTATCCGTGTCCTTCTTGACTGGGGGGCTTTGTGACGCGGGACCCTAGTGACCCCAGGACGCACCGCGACGCGAACGACGCGTCGCAACGGTCCGGGGCACCGGGGTCACGTGCAGGATAGTCAAGCTAGACTCGTCTTGGTACTATACAGTAGCGAACCTTAAATATTCTCATGTACTTAACCGACGGCCCTCGCAGAGGACGGCGGTATCAATCTACACACTCTCACTTTTGCTCAATCTATTTCTCGTGCGCTTTGCTCTCATATCTTCTTATCGCGCGTTCGTTCGCTCGTCTTAGACGCGAGCTCCGACTACTCGTTAAGGAATCGGAAGTGCGCCCACAGAAGCAAACACGCACAACGTGTTGCCTTCGCAGGGTCTTCCTTCCTCTTTCTCTTCAGTTCAACGTTCCACAGCGCCGAGACTTGAGGGAAGCTCTCGAGTCTCCCGCTACTAGCTCGTCTCCCTTATTCCGTTGAGGCAGGGAAGCTCTCCCCAACGGAACGAGGCGCCAGTCGTACGACTCCTGGGCCGACTTACACCATTGTCACACTCTCCACTCGCCAGACTCCTTGAAAGGATTCCGCGCCCTTGGACTAAGCGTCACAAGGAGTGAAGGAGACATGCTTTGTAAAACGGTCGACGACCACATTGATGGAGTCATAGCCTTGGCATTCTGGGAGTTTGACGATGAAGTCCGAGGTAATGTCTTGGAAGGGACGGGTAGGGATGGCATTGGGAATTGTTTCAACATGAGGGCAGTGATTTTGAACCTTGGTGGCCTGGCAGGTAGCACAGCCATCAACATAATCACGAACGAAGACAGACATACCAGGCCACCAGTAGTTGTGACTGAGGAGCTCATAGGTCTTGTAGCATCCTGGGTGACCAGCCATGGGGGTGTCATGATGCAGCTTGACGATGTCCTGACGAAGGTCCTTGTCAGCAGGGATGTAGACTTTGCCACGAAAGAGGATGAGGCCATCCTCGTAGTTCCATTCTTGGAGGTTCTTGATGAGGGAGCGAGGACCATTGTTCAGGATCACATCAAGGGCTTGAACAACCTCAATGTCCTTGGTCTTGGCATTGCGAATGCATTGGCGAAGATCAGCATTGCCAATGGACTTGACAGCAGCTGGACGTGTAGCACGGATCTGGAAGTACTTGGGGTCGAGGAGGACATGATCGGAGTTGTCGTCGTCCACCCCCTCTCTATGGTCAGGTCGTCTCGACATGGCATCTGGCCGGTGATGAATACCAGGTTTGTGGATCAGGGTGAAGTCGAAACGAGTGAGGAAGAGAGCCCAGCGAGCCTGACGACGACTCAGCTTTTGGGCAGACTTGAAGTATTCCAGGTTCTTATGGTCGGTCCAGATCTCCACAGTATGGGGAGAACCTTCCAGGTAGTGGCGCCAGGCTTCGAGGGTGCGGATGATGGCCAGGAGTTCCTTGTCATAGATGTCGTAGTTGCGTTCAGGGGCGGTGAAGGCTTTGGAGATGTAAGCAACAGGGTGCCATTGCTCGTCCTCCCCACGCTGGGATAGGATACCTCCTGTGGCATAGTCTGAGGCATCGACCTCAACCAGGTAGGGTTTGGACGGGTCAGGCATGATAAGGACTGGGGATGAGGTGAACGCAGCTTTAAGAGCCTCAAAGGCATGTTGACATTCAGCAGACCAGGCCCAAGGATGGTCTTTCTTGGTAAGGTCAAACATGGGACGAGCGACTTTGGAGAAGTCCTGGATAAAGTGTCGATAGAAGTTGCCAAAGCCAACAAAGGACTGGACGTCCTTGACGTTACGAGGGGCAGGCCATTCAGCAATGCCTGCAACCTTGACGGGGTCCATGGCAAGCGTGTTATGGGAGACGATGAGACCGAGGAACTCAACTGAGGGCTGCTCGAATGAGCACTTCTCTGGTTTGAGGAAGAGGTCATTGTCCTGGAGGCGTTGGAGGACCTTGCGCACAAGGTCGCGATGTTCTTCGAGGGTTTTGGTGAAAATGAGGATATCGTCCATGTAGATGACGACTTTGCCCATATCGATGAGATCCTTGAAAAGTTCATTCATCATTCCTTGGAACGTGGCAGGGGAGTTGATAAGACCAAAAAACATCACCAGGGGTTCAAAGAGACCGCGGTTGGTTTTGAAGGCGGCTTTCCATTCATCGCCCTCCTTGATGCGAACGTTGTTGTAACCCCAACAAACGTCCATCTTGGAGAAGACCTTGGCACCCTTGAGCTTGTCAATGAGTTCAGAGATGAGGGGCAGGGGATATTCATTCTTGATGGTGCCTTTGTTGAGGGTGCGATAGTCCTGGACGGGGCGTAGTTTTCCATCTTTTTTCTTGATAAAGAAGAAGGGACTCACCATAGGGGATTTGGAAGGATGGATGTAGCCTTTCTTGACCTGGTCGTCAAGGAATGAATCGAGGTCCTCCTGCTTAGTAGGAGCCATGGGATAGACCTTGCAGGAGCGGGGTTCAAAACCATCTTTCAGGTCAATGGCGTGATCCCAAGGGCGACGTTCGGGGAGGCGATGGGAGGATTCCTCGTCGAAGACAGGTTGGAAATCCTGATACTGAGGGGGAACCATCTCAGCAAAGGACTTCTCTGCAACATGAGTGGCCACGCGCTCAGCCAGTTTCTGAGCATTGGTGAAAGAGCGACGGATACGGATGGTGTGTTGATAGTCGGGGTCGTCGTCTGGTGGGGGTGGTGTGTCCCAGTCAGGGAGAACACCAGCTAGGCGAAGGCCCTCTTCAACCCAGTCGTCATCGACATTAGGTCGGGGGTCATCGTCCTCGGTGAATAGACGTGCAGGGACTTTGGACAGGTGGATGCGGCGAAGGCGGACACCTTGGACTCGACGAGCGGGGATCACGTATTTGGGAAGTGGAGCAGCGACAAATGGTGGGGGCAGTGGGAGCAATGGAGGGGGGCAAGGTGGGGGGAGCAGTACTGCAGCAGCGCTGAGGACTGGTGGACGAGGGGCTGAGTGGCAGCGTTCAGTGCGAGTGGACAGGTTCTTGACCGGGGGTTCATTCAGAGTGCAAGAGGGAGGGCAGCGAGTCATGTCGACACGACGAGAGACCCAATCAATTTCAGGGTTGTGTTCCTGTAACCAATCGGTCCCAAGGATAATGTCGTAGTCACCAATGTCAACGAGATAGAACTCAGCTGTCTCCTCATGGAAGGACGTCGAGTCCTTGGCGTAAATGCGGATGTTCTGGTTGACTGAATAGCGAACCCAGCCCATGATGTTTTCGGAGTTATCCACGTTGCGAACGGGAAAGGGTTTAGGGAGTTTCTTGAGGGGGAACTGGTGTTTCTTGGCAAACTCGGGGTGCATAATGATGCCTTCTGCACCACTATCGAGAAGTGCCTCAGCGTCGATTTGTTTCTTGATCGGGGCAGTGATAATCTTGGCCTGGAGCGTAATGGACGGTGTCTGACGGTTGGGCATGATAGCAGACATGCACAAAGACGATGGATACGATTGCTCACAGGGGTCAGATAGTACAGAGAAGCGATTCAACGGATCAAAGAAATGTTTCTTGCCACCCACGGACGACATGACCGGGGGGCGCTTTAAAAACCCTCAACCATATCCTTTAATGCAGCTTTTGCCTCTTCCCTCTCTTCCTCGCTCAAGTCCTTCAACTGCGACGATAAGTCGGCGATGGACCTGTTGATGGTGGGGACAGCAAGGGCGGCAGCTGCATCTTCTGGAGCTACTCCCGGGGCAGAGCCGGTTTCTAGCGCTCGGACACGAGGAATCGGGGCACGGGGGTTGGAGTCGGCATTGAGGGGGCAGTCGCGGAAGCCATGGCCCTTTTGGCGGCAGCGGAAGCAACCACCCTCACGCCTGAGACGCTCACGGTCAGGCTCCGAGAGTTTGGGCAGTGGGGCACCTGTCGCAGCAACTGTGCGGGATCAGCCGGTAGATATGGACTGAGGGGAGCGAGTGCTCACCGGGGCACGCCCAGTTGTAGGGCGGGGACTCTGGAACCGGGTGCGCATGAGGTAGGCAGCATTCCTGTCCCAGGCCCTCACCTTCCACTCAACCAGGGTGGTGGGCGTGGGGTAGCTGCGCTGGCAATCATCCCGCAAGGCGCTGTTGAGGCCATGCAGGAACCAATCGATCAGGGCCACATCGTTGTAGCCGGTGCAAGGAGCGAAGGACTCGAACTCGGTGATGTAGTTGACTACCGGGTGCGTACCCATCTGGAGGGTCTGGATGGCATGGGAGGTGTCCTTGGAGTTGTCAAGGGGGAAGAAGTCCAAGTTGAAGCGAGTTTGAAGGGCGGTGAGGTTGGCGTAATGGGAAACGTGAGCTGGAGATGTGTTTGCAGCCACGAGATCATCGTCCTCGAGGATCTCCTCGACACGCTGGGTGGCCCACTGGCCGGCAATGGGGCCCTGGCAGAGGTCAAGAAAGAGGGAGATCTGGGCGGTATCCTCTTTATACCTGACAGAGTTGGCACGAAGGAATAAGCGAATACGCAGCTGGAATTCCTTGGACTTGGAACGATCTCCCTCAAAGGGAGCAGGTTTGACGCCGATCTCAGGGTTGGACATGTCGATGGACGGTTGGACAGGGGGGGCTGGGGCAATGATTGGTTTGATGTTGATGGTGGATGTCGATGCAACAGCGGCAACGGGTGGAGCAGGTGAGGGGACTGGTACTGGGGTAGGCGTTGAAACAGGTGGTGGTAGTGGGGCCCGAAGGGTATCGAGGCGGGTAGCTTGTTGCTGAGCGAGATTCTCTATAACTGCCTGAGAGAGTGCAAGTTCTGCAGCAGTTAAGAAGAGGGTACTGGCCTGCCAAAACCACAGGTCACTTTCGTCTACGAGGCTGGGTCGCCAGCCGACTACAAGCCGATTGGTGTTGGAGCAGTATGCGTAGTAGTTGTTGGTTACCGGATTGAAGGTAATACCTGGGGGAACAACAAGTGGTGCAGTGCGAGCAGGGGGAGAATCTGCACTAGAAAGGGCAACGGTGGGAAGCGGTGGGGTAGTGGGGTGTAGACGGCGGTGTTCTGTAGCTGCGATGTCAAAGTCGTTAAGCTCGAGGTCCTCCTGATCATCACAATCAGCGAAGTACCACTGTGCAGGACCGTCGTCGTCCTCGTCCGGAGTGTCGAAGTCTACTTGAACGATGCCAGAAAGGGTGTAGATGAAGTATTCGTCAAGCGAGGCAAAGATGCCAAGTGGGTATGGTTCAGTGGTCTGGAAACGGGGGTCGGTGGGATCAATGGTGAGGTCTAGAGGAAGTCAGCCGCAACTGGGCGATGACCAAGGGCACGAGGGTACAGGGGATCCGAGTATGGGGTTCTGAGGAATCGGTGGCCGAGGCGTTCTCTGGCCCACACAGGCTCAGGCGAGGGTTCAGGGGTGAAGAGACCTAGTGTGCAAAAGGGGAACGAGGTCGATGGGAGGATACTTGCAGGGGATCCTCGGTTGGGTTGGCGACAGTGGTAAGCGATGTCCGAGGCACCGAACGTGAATTCTTGCAAGTCGATGTCAAAGGAAACTCGAATTCGAACGTATAAGGCAATGGAGATAGCACCTGCACGTGGTTTCCACGACCTCAATCGAAACCAAACTCCTTCGGCTTCCCAACGCTTCACAGCACAATAGCGGAGGAGGGGGATGAGTGCACTGCCCTCGATGGTGTTTGCGATGGGGAAGGGGAGATGAGGTTGATGGAATGGATGTCGAGATTCGGTGAAGATGTCGGCGGTGAAGGGTTCAAAGAAGAAAGGTATGATGGGCGATAGTAGGGAGGTGAGGCGGGTGTATGAGAGATTGTCCAGGTGTCATGACTCAGTCGTAGACAGCAGAGAACCACCCAAGTCACCAGCGATGATGGGAGCGAGAGAGCAGAGAGCAACTAGCAGCGCAGTGACCTGTATTGGAGGTACAGTACGGTACAGACGAAATGGACAATCTAGGGAAATAGGTGAGCGACAGGGAGCCTATAAGTACTGGGACGACAATGGGAAAAGAACAATGGACACCATAATGGGTCGAACAATAGAGTGAGAACAATGGTGGCCAAAAGGAGAACAATGGGAGGGAGAACAATAGGATGTCCCAAAGGGGAACAAGGGCATGGGTGAAGGATAGCCCCAGGTCATGTGAGGAAGTGAACATGTGATGGGGCTGCTGGAGCACATGACCGACGCGATGCCTTGATGGCAGAGAAGAAGGCGGAGAGAAATGGAGCGATCCATGACACTGACGTGCCTAGCACATATGCGCATAACGGCACGCGCTGCACACTCGCACCCCACCCTTCTCTGCACACACACCACTGTTGTGTGCCAGGAGCATCAGCGCCGCGTCCGCGCATTCCAGTGGCACACCCGTGTACTCCAGCCCAACACCGGCACGCCAGCAACCCGTGCGCATGCAATAGCACCACGCCGGCACGCCAGCACCCACAGTCCATGCCCACAGCCCGACGGCCTGTGCGTAGCAGCCTACAGCCCAGCCCCTCGCCCACACGCCCAGCACCATGACGTGCCCAGCACCAAGCCGGCGTGCCAGCACCTGCACGCGCTTAGCAGCCCCACGCGCTAGCACACCCCACCTGTGCGCTCAGCCCCCGCCCGCACATAACAGCACCACGCCCACGCATCCAGCCCTCCCTGCACGTCCAGCCCCTCGCCCACGCATAACAGCCCCCCCAGCTCGCGCGTCCAGTCCTCCAGCCCATGCGCCCAGCACCTCGATGCACCCAGCACCTTGACGCACCCAGCACCTCGACGCACCCAGCACCCATGCATGTAACAGCCCCACGTCCATGCACCAGCACACCCCGCCCGCTCCCGCCAGCACCGCAGACCATGCACCTGGCACCGCGCCCGCGTGCCCAGTGCCTCGCCTGCACGTGCTGCCCGCGCGCACCAGCACCGCAATCTGTACCGCAACCCGCACGCCATGCCCCCGCCCGCACCAGTACCGTGCCCCCACGCCAGCATGCACTCCCGCGCGTTCAATACCCCGTGATTCCCCACATGCGTGCCAGTGCGCCGTGCTTCTGTGCGGCCAGCCGCGGACTGGATAGTGCCCCTACGCCAACCAGACCGCGGCGCGCATGCTCTGCAGCAGGTGCACGGTGAGTAGCATGCGGTGCATGCATAGCCACGGTGTGCGGGCGGAGCGGCACGAGCGAAGCAGGGCGCCGTCGGCGGGGCAGGATGGTAAGCGCCAGCGAGTGCACGGGAAACGACGGCGAGCACATGGAGAAGTGCCAGCGAGCGCACGGGGAAGTGCCGGCGAGCGCACGGGGAAGTGCCGGCAAGCGCGTGGGAAAGCACCGGCAAGCACGTGGGAAAGCGCCGGCGAGCGCGCGGAGAAGCGCCGGCGAGCATGCATTAGCGACGATGGCCGAGATCCTTAAGATCTCGGCCGATATGTTTTTCTCAGAATATCATATGTTTTTGCAGCACCCTGGGTGCCGCCTTATAGGTGTGAATTATAATGTGCATGGCAAGGCCCCAGGCAGCAACTGCCGGGGTTTTTGTAATATGATTTAGGCAAGTTGCTGTATATAATGTATTTCAGTGACTGGGACACCTCCACCTACCTGCTGCCGCTGCCCGAGGCGATCTTGTCCTCTACCGACCTGATCGCCTCCTGCGCTCTTGCCCTGCAGAAGCGTCAAAAGGATCTCCAGCGACTTCACAGCTGCGTCTACGAGGCCCGCCTCCAGGCAGCACGAAAATTCGAACTGGAACATGAACACACGATCTGTGACTTTGACTTTCGCCATGGCGAACTGGTACTTGTCCGCAATTCCCCGTACAGCACCAGCCATTCCCAGAAGACCAAACCGCGCTACCTAGGCCCGTACCTCGTTTTTGGCCGCAACAAGGGGCATGCTTGCCTCTTGTGTGAGCTCGACGGTACGTTATTCAACTGTCCCACCGCAGCCTACCGCATTGTCCCGTATTTCGCCCGTACCATCCTCGATCACCCGCCATTGGAAGATTTCCTCAATGTCGGCATCGAGCAGTTTGAACGCTTACTCACCTCCACCGTCACAGACCCAGATGACAAAACCGCCAGCAGCGACCTCGGCGAATTCGACAGGTCCCGACCAAGTTCGCCTGCAGCGTCCTCTGCCCACTCGACTAGTGAGGAGGACTGAGGGCAGTCCGTTTTTCAGTTAGGGGGAGTAGAGGCCGTCAGTCAGGTGTGTCGACGACCTTGGACGCCCCACCAATACCCACACGCACGAAATAAATCTATTGTTACTTGCATTTTGACAAACTTGCCTTGGGCAATCTTCATACCATCCACCACTCAGATTTTACCTTCACCAATCGTATAGGCCCAGACAAGTCCACCTGGGGTGACTTTGTTTCTTTCTGGTTTTCCCCTTTAGATTCACACAGGTTCAGACTTCAAGATGGGCTCCCATTCAGCAGGAGCAACGATACAGTAGGACTCGGCGTCCCGATTACAAGCGACCTATAGTAAAAAGCTGGGCCTAAGGCCCGGGCAACACAAAATGTATGCGACAACTTCCACGATGACAAAACAAGATAGCAAATTTAAAAGGGGAGGGTCTTTCCCTCCCCACGCAAAACGACAGCCCCGCTTGTCAGGAGTCAGCCGGCACGACTTCCTCTGACGTGGCCACCTCAGTGACAGCAGCCTCACCACCAATGACAGGAGCCGCCGCCGGCTCCAACGGCTCACCAGGACCTTCACCGAAGGAACGGGGGACTCCCTCGCAAGCGGGCACGAAGACGGACCCGCAATGGGACTCGCCGCAGCCTCCCCCTCTGCGTCGCTAGCGGCGTCCGCAGGCTTGTCCTTGGCGACCTTTCCCTCTTCATCCACCTCCGCCGCAATATACTTGCCACGCATGCCCATATAGAGGGCCATGACAAGCCTCTCGATGGCGAGGATCTGGCCGTGGTTCGACATGCCCTGGAGGTACAAACCGACGAGCTGCCGCTCGGTCTCCGCGAGCAGGGTGCGGCGGAGTGACGAATCGCGCGGAATGCACATGTAAGGGTCGACGTAGTCCCAGGCCCCTGGACGGAAGCTGTCGGAGACCGGGAACGGAAGGCGAGATGCGAGCGCCTCGAGCGGGGCTGTAGGACGGTCACCCAGTCAGCAAATGCATAGCAACAGCAGGGTAGAGACTTACGGAGCATGCCCACAGGGTCTGGTATCCCCGGCAAGACCACGGGGGAATCGACCACCTGGTCGAGACCAGAAGAAGCTGTGGCAGCACGCGCGGCAACGGGATCCACGACGGATGCACCCATCCACGTCAGATGCACGTTGAGGTCGACGCAGGCGAGGCAGGAGGTGCGCTTGTCGCTGCACTCGCAGCACCGCTCGTGCTTCGCGCGCCTGATGTTCTTTGCAGGGAGGACCCGGCGGAGGCACTCCTTGCCCTCGTTGATGCATGCGGTGTACCACTGCTCGGGCAGGCACTATGCAAACAGAAAATTAGCGTCGAGCACAGGTGGAGCAGATGGGTACTTACCAGACCCCACTTCTCATCGGGCTCCTTGGCCTTGGCCTTCCCTTTCCCCTCGTTCACAGCGACGGCACCAGCCGGTCCCGTACGCACCCTCTTTGCCGGCGGGGGCACCTCGACAATCTCGTCCCCTGCCTCCTCCTCCTCGACAGGTGCTACAGCCTTGCGCTTGGCCGCGCGAGTCGCGGCAGACACTGGAGCGTCCAGGGCCGGGGGTCTACGTCCTGCTCAGCGGACGCGTCTACGACACCGGTGGCGGTCAACAGGGCGGCGACTTTGAGGCGGTCTTGCTCACCGGTCTGCGATCGGGGCGGTGACGGAGCCCTGGTGCGCATGGAAGACGAGGCCTGCAGGGTCTCGTTGGTTGGCGCGGCCGCCTTTTTGCCCTTAGGGGGCCCTGTCTTGCACGTTGAAATGGGCGCGACCTGCGTGGGCCCCTTGCCCTTGGGTGTCGCGGCCGCGAGCGGGGTGTCGTCATCGCTCTCCTCGAGCTCGTCGGTCTCCCAGTCCTCTGTCTCGGTCGGGTCTTCGGGGGGCTTGAAGACATCGAGCACCTTGGCACCCCACTTGCGGTCAGACTTCAGCTCGAGGTGGCTGAAGACTACACGGGTGTCGGCGATCCCACGGTGGAGTGGCCCAAGGGCAAGAGCTAAGCTCAGGGATGATGATAGCAGACAAGGCCACTCTACATGAGGTGAGACTAGCTATGGACATGCTGACTAAGCCTTGGCATCCTCCAAACCTCTGCATGCAGGGAAGCCTCCGGCTCCCTAGTCCAGGTGCCCCCCTCGAAAAAAGCGACGTCCGCGTCGCTGGTGGACAACCTAAGAACCTGGCAAACGAACCCAACCTAAACCTTGAAGCACTCGACCCAACTCATGAAGACGAGGATCACCCTGCCAGTCCAAAGGCAGGGTGTCCAACTTGACCGAATGCGAAATCGTCGAAGATGGTGAGACAACCACTGCTGGGCAATCCGCGCGAAGGCCAGCGGGATGGCGCCATGTGATGATGGGCTCGGAAGAAGGAAAAAATGATCGAGATGGTCGGGAAGGTCGAATGGGCCATGCTTGAGATCGCCGTGCATGCCATTTTAGGGAATCAAACGGCCGCGCAGAGCTGGATCGAAGAACAGAAAAATCATGAGGCGGGGGAGAAATTAAAGGAGCTGTACTCGAAATGGGTAGCAAAGAAGGCTCATCAGCCCAGGAAAAAGAAGGTAAATGTGTATGTGCGGTAGTAAAAGAAGCATTGAGGTCATTATGTGACAATGAAAGGTTGTTATTTGGCATGGGAGCATTAGGAAGTTGTGCGGGCTCATGAGAATGAGTAATATTAGAAAGTGGAATTGGACGTAAAACATCGGCAATGCGAGTGGATGGAACACAAAGAGAAGAATCGCGAGAAATGTCGACAGAGTCGACGCGAGTGGGCCACTCGACATCATCCGTTTGAACGACGGCGATGGCGCGCGATGTGTTGCTCACCTCCGCTAGTGCCTGCTCGTGGCCTTCCTTCAAACCCGACTTCATCCCTGCTTCAATTCCCTCCTGGAAGCCTACGTGCTTCCCCTTCATCAATCCGGTAGCCTTGCCCCTCGCAATCGCTTTCGCGAGGATCTCGGTGAGGAGACCGGGTTCGATCTCCTGCACGGTCTTGGCGCGAGCGGGCGCAGAGGAGCGTGGCATGTCGGTCTGCGTGCTGACGTGGACACGCGTATGCGGGGAGTGCGTATTGTCGGGTGGAGATGATGGGGTGACGGTAGGGGTGGGGTCGTCGGCTTGAATGCTGGTGTCGACGTGCGAGATCACATGCGTGGGGGTAGGGTTGTCGGTCTGGGCGGCTGCATCAATGTGTGAGGTCATGGGGACCATGTCGATGGGAGTGGGTAGTAGCGAGTGGACACACGAAGGTGGATCCGCAGGGGCATCAGCTTGCACGCCGATGCAGGCACGCGGGGTGGGCGTATGCGGGTCGGACTGGACACTGGTGTCAAGATGTGGGGCTGTGGTAGAGGCATCGGTGGGAGTGGGTGGTCGCGACCTGGTAGGCGAGGGAAAGGGATGCGGTGGGGCGGAGAATTGCACACCGGCGTCAACGTGTGAGGCCGCGGTGGATGTGTCGGTGGTCGGAGAGGGTGTATGTGGGGTGTCGTCCGCCTGGACACTCGAATCGACGCATGAGGACGTACTTACCTCGATATGTGCGACCTCGAGCCCCTCGCGATATCCGTCCCATCTCCCCAGCTCGTACGCATCCTTCCATGCTCTCTCCCGCTGCTGCTCCTCGACCCTCGCTTCCCTCTTCGCGTGTCTCTTTCCTTCCTCAAACCCCTCTCTCCAGCCTCGCTCTTGGCCCTCCTTCAGGGCTTTCACTCTCATCTCACATCGCACCTCTACTCGCATCGCATTCTGCGCATCCTCGATTATGTTATCGAGGAGATCCTCGTCGACCTCCTCGACGGACATGGCTGGGCTTGTGCGCGGTGCGAGCAATTCGGATTCGCGGCTGAAATCCTCAGCGTGACAGGACAAGTGCGCGGGGCACGCGAGAAAGACGGTCGGGGGGCCCGCAGTGTCGATAGCGGTCGTGAGATCTGCGATTGCTGCAGCTGCGAGGGTGGATAGCGTGGGAAACGGAGTGTGCGCTGCGCTGATCGTGTTCACGAGTTGGCGAATATGCAGTCGTTGCGCGGAGATGGTGGGGACGTCGTTTGATGTGCTGGTAGGCGCGGTCAGCACGGGCAGTGTGTCGCGGGGCTCGGGGCATGCGTTGGCTGTGCGTGTTTGCACTGTTGCTATGCTACTGTAGGTACTTACCTTATAATACAGAACCCTATTATAATAGTAGGGGGCATGTTACAGCATAAGCTATTAATCACTAATGGCAACAAAGGGGAGAAGCTAATAAAGCAATGCTGCTTGCTCTGTATGGCAGATACTTCTCACGGCACCTAGCCTGCCCTATATTAGGCTTATATAATAGTATTTTCGGGTTGTTAAAGCCTTATAAGCTTAGTAATCCCTTCTTAAACCCCAGATTTCGGCCTCTAGGCATCTTCTATTCCTATACCGCTAGTATGCAGCAATATACTGTGCTTCCAATTGTTCCCACAGCCCATTCGACTTCTTTCTATCTTGTTCCTGATGTTCTGGAAGCCAGATCTCCGATCTGTTGGCCTAAAATAAGAACATACGTGAGATAAGCTTCGGTGTTTCCTCGAAAACTGACTTCGATCGTGTTGCGCTGCCCTCAGCGGTCGGTGTTTCCTCGGGATATGACTTAGCATAAATTTCATGCCATCGGTCATCTCGGGCATGAACTTATGCTTGTGTTGTGGTCTTAGCTGCTGCGGTTTTTTTCCACTTACGGACTTTGTAAACTTTGTCCACATCTCAGTAGATATAAAATCGTAAACAAATGCTCATTACCCAATGCTCATGAATAGGAGAAGTACATTTACCAAAACAGGCAGCACGAGAAAAACTATGCTAAGTCGATGCCCTGACTGCCCGCGGTGCTAACCTCGACTTCAACCCGCATGGAGTCTGTGTCCACCATAGTGCTGTCATGCAATTCGCCATCGTTGCCATCGTTGCCGTCGTTGTCGTTGTCATCACCATCGTCGTCATTGTCTTCATCGTCGTCATCGCCGCCATCGCCTGAAGATTGTGCTTCAGACCATGCGGATAAATCGTACTTAGCGGTGGACCATCATCAGGAACCTTCAAAACTTTCTGTTTGACCTGCGAGGCATCTGACAGTGTCTGCATGACCTGCAGCAGTTGCATCAGACACATCAGATACTCTCAGATAACATCAGCTACTCTCAGCTAGCTGCAGAATATTTGACCTTAAGATTCAAAAAAGTATCAATGCAGAATGCTTACAGACTGATCAGAACTGCTCAGATTTATGTAAATTTTAGATATTGAAAACTTTGTTGCATCTAATGATTAGAGTTGGATGACTACTATATCTGCCAATAGTTATTGACTTCAAAATATAAAATCTCTGATCAAAAATTGACCTCTAATTAGAGCCTGCAGCTGGATTAGGTCTTGCAGTTGATCAGACTCTGCAGGATTCATCAGAAAGTTTTGAAGGTTCCTGATGATGGAATGGGCATGTTGAACTTCACGAGCAAGGGCTGCCACCTTGCCACGCAAGATAGTGCGAGGAGTCCGTACATAGTAGCCTGACACCGAGCATAAGCATCAAGGCCAGACCGGATGTCAGCTCGGACGTTGCGACGCCGTCCAAGCCTGTCCAACCACTCCTGCTCCTTCCATTCGAAGAATGCAATGGAACGCTGCATCTCCTCCTGCAGCAAGTCGACCTCTTCCTGCCAGCACCTGACACTGGCACGGTTCGCGGCCCATTCAGCTCGCATACCTGCAGGGATCATATTAAGTTGAAGTTGTCCATGATGAGAACTAGCACGACTTACTCTCATGTACCTCATCAGCGGTGGTGTCCTCGCCGTGAACTACATCCCGAGCATCTTGCTGTTGAACCCGCCAGATCCATGCAAGTTCTCGTCGCCCACGCCCGAGACCTTCCTCCTGAGATGTTGGTGCCCGAACATCGTCCACCTTGAGGACTTGCAACCGGACACGCCAGTCATCTCCCGGGTTGTGCTGTGTGAGAACCTTGTGGGCTACTTGATATCTCGCCACATATCGATTGAGCTTCTCGGTCAGAGCTGTGATCTGGGCGTGAGCCCGTGTGTTGGCCTTCTGCCCGGGGCCGTCGACATTGGCTTTCTTGTAGTGAATCAGTCCCATACGCACACGAATCTGGCGGCGAACATGATGGAGCGCGTCATCGGCCTGCGCCTCTCACAGTCGCACCTCCTTATCGAGCAATTCTTTCATGCCCGGTGAGTCACGATATTGAGGCGGTAAGTTGGAGGGCAGCCAGAGCTTGGCAAGTTCAGGCTTGTTGTCCATCCGTCGGCCGCCGGTGCCGTCTGTGCCATGCGAATCAGAGTCGTCAAGGAGTCCTGCCACGCAAGGCATATAGACTGCCTGGACCTGTCGCCAAGTAGCCATACGGTTACGCAAGACGCTGCGCTTGTCACCAAGGGCAGCATTCTTATTGCTCGTGGTTGCAGCACCCTTGGTCCGAGATCGGAGGGTGCGTCTAGCGGATGGTCCAGGTCAGCCAAGACGGTGTAGACACAGCACGGAAAAAACTTACTGTTGTTCCTCTAGATCTAACCCGACCGTCAAGAAAATGCTCGCGGTCATCTCATGAACAGGTAGCGTGCCCCGCGTCACTTCCTCCGCCTCTTCCCGTTGCAGCTCGCAGCGTACATCAGCCAACGTCATGCCTGTAAATGATCAGGCTTCATCTGAACTTAGAAAATATACGACTTACTCTTTTCCTTTTCCTCGTAGAGGTTGGGATTCCGAGGTGATCGTTCATAGGCGAGCACCATCTCTTCCCACAGTCTTGTATGCTGTTCGGGTACTGTCTCGTTGAGATCATCGAATATAAGTAGCTGTGTCTTGAGCTGCTCGAAAGCCTCTTCGAGGGCAGTGTGTAACATGAGACCTTGATCGAATTTGTTAGCGAGACATTAGGCTAACGCAGAGCAGTCAGAAACGTACACAATTTGGTTGTTTTCTGCCAGTTCACCGCACTGAAGATGTTGTTGAGGACTTTGTGTCTTCCCGCTGCAGACATTTCGCGTGTGCTCAGAGCTGCGGGATTGGTGAGAGCCCAGTTGCTCTCAATACCTTCACCACTCGTACGACCGACACCATGCATGAAATTTAGTGAAAACGGTCCTTGACACTTTGCTCCATGTGCCAGCAGATGAAACTTCGGCACCGCCCATCGAACTTGTACACCCGTGAAATTAAAGCGGAGCGCCGGCGGCAATTTGGCCATGCGTGCGAAGAAATGGACCATGAACGAGCATACGATGTCGTACGAAAGAAGAAGTTGGAGTAGTAATGTGGCCGTCAGGACGAGGGTGAAAAACACGGCATAGTCCATGTTGCAATATCTGTCAACATCTCAGTCGGAGTCACTTGAGAACAGAAGCAATATATACAGACCTTTCTCCACGTTGAAGGTCGACCACGCCATGCTTGCGGTAATAGCAGTGTCGCGAGCATATAACGGCGCCAACACCCGTGACTGCAAACTGCTTCTGCGTTGCCACATTGGCATGGTCGATCGCAGAATGGTTCGAGTCACAGTGTTTCAACTACGTGCCCCGTCAGAATCGACGTACGAAAAAAGGATTTGCAATGCTTACCTCACGCTCTGCTGCGTAGTTAGCTAGATATTGTTGATAACTCGTCTCTTCGACAAAATACGCCCAGCCTGACGCCAACTCAGTTTGTTTGTCTTTCTTCTTCTTAAGCTTGAGTTTGAAATTGGCATTTACCGCGAGCAACAAACAGTACATCCATCTATTTGAATATCAGTTATGTCCGCTCATGAAGTAACCAAAAAAACTACCCACTTTATCGAGTCAGGCGCGTTCTCCCATCCTTCTGGTAGATTTCGCCTGGGTTGAGGACAGCGGGGACACTCAACCACCAGCTTGCCTTGGCTTGTCCCTTTGATGCCCATCTCATCATGACCTCGACCAGCTCTCTTTGCCATCAACAGTAAGCGATACATACGCATCGCTCACATGAATTCCTTGTAACGGTTCTGCACTGCTATCAATGGAGAGAAAAAGGGAGGCAATGGAAGAGGACTGACCACAGGTGTATACAAACCAGTGCCATCATTGATGGCCGCGATCCCATGGTAGAAGTCGTAGGCATTTATCTTGCCCTGCAATGTAAGTTTGTGGAAGAGGTGTGTGACGCGGGACCCTAGTGACCCCAGGACGCACCGCGACGCGAACGACGCGTCGCAACGGTCCGGGGCACCGGGGTCACGTGCAGGATAGTCAAGCTAGACTCGTCTTGGTACTATACAGTAGCGAACCTTAAATATTCTCATGTACTTAACCGACGGCCCTCGCAGAGGACGGCGGTATCAATCTACACACTCTCACTTTTGCTCAATCTATTTCTCGTGCGCTTTGCTCTCATATCTTCTTATCGCGCGTTCGTTCGCTCGTCTTAGACGCGAGCTCCGACTACTCGTTAAGGAATCGGAAGTGCGCCCACAGAAGCAAACACGCACAACGTGTTGCCTTCGCAGGGTCTTCCTTCCTCTTTCTCTTCAGTTCAACGTTCCACAGCGCCGAGACTTGAGGGAAGCTCTCGAGTCTCCCGCTACTAGCTCGTCTCCCTTATTCCGTTGAGGCAGGGAAGCTCTCCCCAACGGAACGAGGCGCCAGTCGTACGACTCCTGGGCCGACTTACACCATTGTCACACTCTCCACTCGCCAGACTCCTTGAAAGGATTCCGCGCCCTTGGACTAAGCGTCACAAAGGTGGACATATCCGGAATCCTATCATCCCTGGCCGGTGTTATCTGTAATGGCTCCTAAACTACGCAGCGCATCTCGAGCTACCTCCATCTCGAACGCTCCGGAGCCGTCGTCGAACAATGATGCCACGCCTTCCCTCGCCCCGGCTCCCGAGGCTGCCACCGTCAACAACCTCGGCGTCCCCAATACGTCTGGAGTATCCGTCATCGTATCCGCTACCGGTAGCACTCCCGTTCAGAATCCTCAGACCGTCACGACCAATCCCGTTCTTCCCGCGAACGGCTCCCCATTGGCTCGGGACTCTCCCCTCACCTCGAAGCCAGCGAGACGTCTCGATTGCCTTCTCAGATGCCTGAACGGGAAGCCGCAGATGGATGGGTCGTGCCTCCTGCCGTGTCCGCTCGCGCGGTGCGGATCTATGAGCGTTACAGGAACTCCCAAGTGGATCAAGTTCCCCTAGCTCAGTTCATACTCGAGTTTGCCTTCGACAGATACGACCCTGGTCTGATCATCGACCGAGGACGGCAACTCGACGACACTCCCCGCTACCAAATCACTTTCATTTCCAAAGCCGCTATGAACTCCTTGTTAGCGCAGATACAATTCTTCGTTTCGGGACTCTTCGACCTCCTCCCCGAAGTTCTCAAAGACGGCCGAGCCGTATATGAAGTCGACGCGGACGGCCAATTACGGCGAGCCTTAGAAGGCGCGGGCTCGGCCAGTGAACTTTTCCTTACCTGGCAGATGCTCGGCTTTCGCCTCCAACAGGGCGTACGATTCGTGGACAAGTACTTCCTCGAGCTCACGACGAATGATCGCTCCGACTCGCCCGTTTCTACTACCCTTTCCGAGATCCAAGACCGCGAAGACGCCGTCACGCGGTCGGAATACTTGAAACGCATGTACTTCTCAGACGCGGCGCGTGTACATCTCCCGCAGGGAAGATTGGACCTCTTACAGCAAGACCCTTCCCGGTCCCTGCGGGAAGTACTCCCTGTTCCTCCAGAAATACGGGAGCTCGATCGTCCCGGCCAAACTTCATTCACGACCGCGACGGATTCAGAAGATCATGTCTCCCGTCAGTTGGACGTTTCCGCCAGTGCCCGTACTGAGAGGCCTTCAAGCTTTAATAGGAGTCATACGTATCCGGACGTTATCTCCAGGAGTTTGAGGGATGCTCTCGCTCCTGAGAGAAGTCCGTTCGACCAGGATCGTACGCACCGCCCGCAGTCAGTAGACCCGGCGGCATACACTGCGCAGAGAGAAGACCGTCCCCAACCTGGCCCAGCGCGCCCCCGATACTCTAACGTGCTCGAAGGTCTAGGGCAATCCTCGCTCATTCCCGGAGCGGATGCGCCGCCTTCAGTTCCTATGCCTCCGCCCTTGGCTTCCCGCCTGCCTCCCGCGTTCTCGAACAGGCCGGCTATCGCTTTCAACGCCAATATAACCAGGCAATGGGGTGGAGCAGGGACATCGTCTGCCCGCCCTAACGATCCCTCGCGAGGCTTCGACTTCAACGCGGCGGAAGCTGCTACGTTGGGGCGTTCTCCGCATCCAGGACCGTTTGAGCCGGCTTCCTTTCGAGTCGACCCTACGTCGCAAGGGTTCGAAGGTCTTTCTTCTTTCGTCGACCAAACCGCACCCAACGGCGACGCTACCAAAAGGAGCTCTAACTCTAGCCGCCAAGGACGGCACCCATGGGATGGAAGAGCAGGGGGGCCTCCCGATGGGCCTCCCGGGGGTTTTCCCCATGGAGGTGGAGGAGGACCGCCAGGCGGTGGACCCCCCGGAGGATTCCCTCCTCCGGGTCCTCCTGGTCCTCCCGCTGGGTACCCACCTGCGGGTCCTCCTGGTGGCTTTCCAGGCGGGTTTCCCGGAGGCGTCCCGGGCGGCCCTCCAGGCGGTCCTCCAGGCGTTCCTCCCGTCGGCCCTCCAGGCGGCCATCCCGGTGGCTTCCCAGGCGGTCCTCCCGGCGGCTTCCCAGGCGGTCCTCCCGGCGGAGGACCAGGTCCTCCCGGGATTCCAGCCGGTGTTCCACATCCACCTGCCAATGATCAGAGAGGACCTAGGATCAAAGAGGATCTACGGCCCGACGATTTGCCCTCCTGGGACGGAGAATCTAGGACCGCGATACGCTACTTCACCGAAGTGCAGCAATATGCGGATATGGGGGGAACGCTGCCCGAGACTATGGGGCGTTGGCTATGGAAGCGACTACCCGCTGACTCTGGCGTGCGCATCTGGTACACGTTGCTATCCCCCGTATTCAAGCAATACATGACGTCGCACTACTTGAATTGGCTTCAAGGTCTCAAGACGCTCTGGCTCGGAGATCGATGGATTCTCGAAAGACAAATCGAGTTTTCGGAGATGCATTTCCGCCAGAAATACCATGAAAACGAGCGTCCCATGGACTTCATCACTCGACGCCTCACTTACGCCCGCATGCTATCGGAAGCCGAGCTCGGAGGTCATGCAGAAGTCCGCCTCGTGCTACGTGCTGCCATCCCCGAATGGCATAATATCCTGTATATGTCGACCATACCCGACGTCGCAGAGTTGATGCAACGTGTACGACTCAACGAAGTGCAACTCATCGTCGCCCATAGAGCCCGCTCGTCCCATTCCGCGGTTCTAACCAAGGAGGACGTGACCGCTCTCATCGATCGACAACTACGCGGACGTCGTGACAATGCCTCGGGCGGACATACGGATGGTACTACAGGACGTCGCCCATTCTTTCATAAAAAGAATCGCGCCGCTGCTCAGTTATCGGCGGCCAATGCAGCCGATAGCGAAGCATTCCAGGTCTTCCGCGAACCCGTCTCCGACGAGGAGTCCGTCTCCGATTCTGGGCGCGAGGATGCCTCCGCTGGTTTCGAGACACAGGAAGCTTTTGCAGCAGTACAGAAGCGCCAAAGGCCCCCGCCCAAAGGCGGGTACCCCTTTCCAAAAGCAGACCACGTCAAATCCCCGCGCAGGCCTCCCCCTTCACCCTGCCGAGCTTGCGGCAGCGCGAATCATTGGGATAAGGAGTGTCCGCACTGGGTCTTCTACGACGCGCGTAAAACGGCTAATATGATGCAGGGCTACGAAGATACCTTACGTTCTGTCGCCGACGAAGATGTATATACCAAATCATTTGCGGCTTTAGTTTCCGAATCTATTCATTCCGCCTATGTTGACGAACCCGCCGTAGAGGCGGATCTAAGCAGAATTCCGATGGTTTCCCCGGACGTCCCGTCGCGGAATGTTTTCTTCATACGCAAACCGACCGTAGAGGACGTCGAGGACGTCCATTATCTCGATGAGCTGCGCCAAGACCGACCGCCTCCTGGGGTACTAATGGAGGAAGTCGAACCCGGAGTACGCACTGCCGTCAAGATCACTAAGAAACGTCTTTCGCTTCCTGGCCAAGCCGCTGCGGGTATCTCTGTCCTTTCCATGCCAGGCCACATCTTGTCTCCGAAGGGTCCGCTGATGAACCTCCGCCTCGACTCTTGCGCGGATATCACGCTTCTTTCCGAAGAGGCTTACCGCTCGCTCCCAGGCGCTCCGCCTTTGCGTAGCGGAATGAAATTGAAACTCCTGCAGGTCACCTCTAAGGATGCTCAACTGTTGGGCTATGTACACCTCCCCGTTTACGTGGATGCCACCAACGGGGAGGCCCTCCAACTCGATATCGAAGCATATGTCGTTTCCGGCATGACCGTACCGATCTTGCTCGGGGAAGACTTCCATCAAATCTTCGAAGTCGGAGTCGTTAGGGACAACATCGAAGGTACCACCATTAACTTCAAAGACACGCCATATACCGTCCGCACGGAACCCGTCGAACCCTCTCGGGACCGCCACCTCGTCAAGCGCATTCGGGGCGCCCCTATGGCTTGTTTTATTCGGGCTAAGTCTCATCAACGCGCACAGGCACGTCGCCGGGCGCGCCGTAAGAAGTTTGGGGGCGATCAGCGGCTTGTCAGGGTCCTCACGGACACGCGCATCCCTCCGTCCACAGTGAAGCAAATACCTGTCGAAGCTCCGTTTATCGATGACCGCACCTGGTTGATCGAGAAAACGGTTGTTGTTAACTCCGAAGATCCCGTCTTCGCGGTACCAAACACTTTGCTAACTCGGGAGCACGCTTTTATTCCCATCGCGAATACTTCTCCCCATCCGAAGTACCTTCGTCGAGGGGACGTCGTTGGGCAGCTAGTCGATCCGTCTGACTACCTCGATACCCCTACGAATCGCGACCACTTAGCTCGTCTCATGGACCAAGCAGAGAAGACAAGGATCCTCGTGGAAGTACAGATGGCCGCTGGAAGCCGGCCGCCCTCTGAACCACCTCCACCGGATCCTTCACCTGCTGCATCCGTCCAAATGTCCGCACCTCCGGGGGAGGCGCAGATGGCCGCTGGAAGCCAGCAGCCCTCTGTGCCGCCTCCATCCGATCCTCCGACCGACGAACCTTGGGGTCCCAAGACTGCAGAAGCCCCTGATCCGGCCGTCTACCCATCCAACCAAATGCGCGACCTGCTCGATGTCGGCCAGCTCCCTCCTCATCTCCATGACAAAGCTTGGGAGATGCTCACCCGCCGACAACGCGCGTTTGGATTCGACGGCCGTCTCGGTCAACATCCGGCTCGCGTCCACATCCGCACGGTAGATGGGCAGGTACCCATAGCTGTGCCTATGTACGGCGCCTCCCCAGCTAAACGCGCGGTTATGGACGACCAGCTCGATAAATGGTTCGAGTTGGGCGTCATCGAACCTTCTCGAAGCCCTTGGAGCGCGCCAGTAGTCATTGTCTACCGCAACAACAAGCCTCGCTTCTGCGTCGACTACCGGAAGCTCAATGCGGTCACTATCCCCGACGAGTTTCCGATACCTCGTCAATCCGAGATCTTGGCTTCGCTCTCTGGCGCTCAAGTGCTGTCTTCCCTCGATGCCCTATCTGGTTTCACACAGCTCGAAATGGCGCCCGAGGATGTCGAGAAGACGGCCTTCCGCACGCACCGCGGTTTACATCAGTTCAAGCGCATGCCTTTCGGCCTTCGGAACGGGCCATCTATCTTTCAACGGGTCATGCAGGGCATTCTTGCCCCTTACTTATGGTTATTTTGTCTCGTCTACATCGATGACATCGTCGTTTATTCTAAAACCCACGAGGAGCACATCGACCATTTAGATAAGGTCTTGGGAGCCATCGAGGAGGCCGGGCTCACCCTCAGTCCCTCCAAGTGTCATATGTTCTACAGTTCCATTATCTTGCTCGGCCATAAAGTGTCCCGCTTGGGTCTGTCGACTCACAAGTCCAAGGTCGAGAAGATTCTACAGATGGCACGCCCTACGAAAGTCGCTGATTTACGCATGTTCCTTGGGATGGCCGTGTATTTCTCTGCTTTCCTTCCCCATTATGCTAGTATCGCAACGCCTCTCTTCCAATTGACTCGGAAGGGCGTCCGTTGGGCTTGGGGGGCCGTGGAGGAGGAAGCTTTCTCTGCGGTTAAACAAGCTCTGGCCTCTGCTCCGGTCTTGGGTCATCCTATACAAGGTTTACCTTATCGTCTCTATACCGACGCCTCTGGAGATGGTCTTGGCTGTACCCTGCAGCAAGTCCAGGATGTTCGCATTGCGGACCTCCGCGGCACCCGGGCCTACGACCGCCTCCGCAAAGCTTTTCAGGAGGCAAGTCCGTGCCGAAGCTTACGGTTTCCCTTTCTTCTACGCTCAATGACACTACGCGTCCCCCGCCTTGGGGGGCTTCTCTCGATGACACTGTGGTTCAAGTCGAACGCGTGATTGCTTACTGGAGTCGTACCTTCAAACCAGCCGAACGTAACTACTCTGCAACCGAACGAGAGGCGCTCGCCGCAAAGGAAGGTTTAGTGCGATTCCAGCCTTTCATTGAAGGCGAGAAGGTACTTCTCGTTACCGATCATGCCGCGCTCCAATGGGCGCGCACGTACGAGAATAACAACCGCCGTCTCGCCGCGTGGGGCACCATCTTCTCGGCCTATCAACCGCATCTTGAAATCATCCATCGGCCCGGACGCGTGCACTCCAATGTCGACCCGTTGTCGCGCCTTCTTCAGCACATTCCTCCGTACGATGCGCCGCTCGACGACGCTGCCCCGTCTTTGCAGACCAATCACGCAGTAGCGGAGACCGCTGAGGACCTCGCGGTACACGCTCCCGCCGAACGCATGACGGCCTTCTGTGTTACGGCCATGGATGAGGTGGTGGAGGCTATCGCCCCATCCTGCTTCGTCGCACAGACTCGTCGTAAGTACCGCGCCGCGCAACGCCGGACCGAGGGGGGCTCTGCAGCGGATCCGTCATCAGTAGAGGCGAATGCCCCCACTGTCTCGATCGAATCCCCTACAACGGCTTCCCCTTTGTTAGATCCTTACGAGGCCCAGTCAAAATGGGAATCGGATCACGCTCCTCCCTCCATTCATGTCCATATCGACCCGGAATATCGAGTCCGTTTCGTGACAGGTTATAAGTCGGACCGAGCGTTTCGCTCTAAGTGGTCAGAGCTGGAAGCTGGCTCTGGCTCTTGGAACGCGGGCGAGAGGTACTTCAAAGATGACCAGGGACTTCTCTTCTTTCGAAATGCAGATTTCCAGCCGCGTCTCTGCGTCCCCCATACGGAACGCATTAGCTTATTGATTCAAAGCCACGAATCACCCTTTGAATCTGCGCATGCCGGACCAGAGAAGCTGTGGCTACTTCTCAGCGGGAAGTTTTTCTGGCCGACTATGAAAAAGGACGTCCTCACTTTCTGCTCGACGTGTGACGTATGCCAAAAGATCAAACCGCCCAACTTTTCAAAGTTTGGGAAGTTGCTGCCGAATCCCATCCCAAGTCGCCCTTACGAGTCTATTTCTATGGATTTCGTCACGGGCTTACCATGGTCGGACGAGTTTAATGCCGTTTTAGTATTCGTAGACCGAATGTCTAAACACGTTCAATTCATCCCTACCACCACGGGCTTGAACTCGGACGGCTTCGCGCGCCTTTTTGTCAAACACGTCGCTTGTCGCTTCGGCCTGCCGGATAGCATCATCACCGACCGTGATCCTCGGTGGACCTCTGACTTCTGGAAAGGCATTTCCAAGTATCTTAAGACGAAGATGTCGTTATCCTCGTCGCATCACCCGCAACATGACGGTCAAACAGAGATTGTTAACCAGAAGCTCGAAATTATGCTCCGCGCTTACGTCGCAAACGACAAATCCTCATGGTCCTCGTGGCTCCACTTGCTGGAACACGCGTACAATTCGACTCCCCATTCTTCAACAGGGGCCTCGCCTTATCTCGTTTTATACGGATTCATTCCGAAAGGAACTATGGACTTTCTCTCCCCAGCTCAGTCCGAATCCGTCGCTCCTCCACAGTCCGCTCTCCTCTCCGGGGATGTTCGCTCCTTTCTCGAGATATTCCATCTTCACCGCGAGAGCGCCCGTACCGCGGTCGCTCGTGCGCAAGTCAAACAAGCAGATTCATACAATAAGAACCGTCGGCTCCTAGATCTGAAGCCCGGTGATTTAGTGCTAGTCAATCCTCACTCGCTTGAATGGATCGAGTCCAAAGGGGAGTTCTCTAAATTAACTCAACGGGCCATCGGACCATTTGCCATCCAAGAACGCCTTAATCCGAATGTGTACCGCCTGGACATGACCGACAAATACCCTGGGTCAAACGTGTTCAACGTCCAACACCTCAAGCGATACCACGCCTCTTCCGAGATCCAGGAAGGCCGCGCGCACTTACCCGAGACGCGCCTCCACAAGCCGGCCAGCGAGGAATACCAAGTCGAGAAGATAGTCGGCCACCGCTTCGACAAGCGGCGCCGCCAGATGCTATATCTCGTCCGTTGGGAAGGTTATTCTCCCCAATTCGACTTGTGGCTCACGGCGCGCGACTTGCGCAATGCCCCGCGCCGTTTATTCGCTTATCGACAGATCCACAAGATTTAATTTGGCCCTTACCTTTGCGCGGGCCGTCCGCGACGTTTCCGATCCTTTTCGCCAAACCTCTTCGACCGGTCCGAACGGGCCGTGCCACGCGTCGCCGGCCGTGGCCGGCGGCGCTCGAACTTTATTCGTTCCCGTATCAGTCGCGTCTCAAACTCTAAACGCCTTCTCTCATCCCGTTCTCATCTGGCACGTACGTGGGAGGCTCACGTCGTGTTCTGCAGCTTCCTTTCTTCCCCCTTCTCCTTCTCAGCTTCGATGTCTCACTTTTCCAGCTCTTCGTCCTCTTTCGCCCCCTCGGAGCCGCCCGCTCCCCAGGCATCTCTTCTTCCTCTCTCGATCCGCATCATCGAGCGGCGACCTCTTTGCATGTATCACCCTCAATCCTCCTTCACCCCTCGCGGACCCGATGGCCAAGTCCTTGACGCGGTTACAAGCTCGCATCCTTCGGGGTGGTGGGTTTCTTTCGGTCAAACCTTCCCGGATCCCTTCGCCGACCTCAGGCCTCCTCCTTCGGGTCCCCAAAATTCGTACCTATACGTCCCTCCGCCTGTCCCGGGTGCGACCCTGCACGGCGTCGAGCCGACCTGGCACGATCCCTCGCGCCCTTGGCTTGCGTACCGTCCACTCCCGGTCGCTCGCACCTGGGGGACCTGGGTGTATGACCCCGCGTTTCCTCTAGTTGGATCACCGGGCCCCCGGGCGTTACGCGCATAGACGCGCAGCGTCTTCGCGACGTCTCCAGGGATAGCGAGGAGGCTCAGACGGTGGGTTCGCTCCTGGCCCAACATCTCGGCATCGCGCACGCTCCTAGCGACGTGCCCAAATGGACGCAGTGGCCGTCTCTGCGCGCGACCGAAGAGCACCAGCACACGCTCTCGCTCGTTGGTGCCAGCATCATCGAATGGCGCGGCTTCATCGCTTGGCTCCTGGCCCATGTAGGCAGGCACTGGCGGACGCTGCCGGTGCCCGGCTCGTGGATTCTCAGTGTCGAATCATGGGGCCTGCCTGAGGTCGAGCCCGTCGGCGTCGTCGTCGATCTCGCCGTACCCGAAGGCGATCTTCCCAATCTCGAGGACCTCCTCCGCCACGCCGTGCCGGTGCGCTACCTCTGGCTCCGTGCCTACGCCGACCCGCGCTTCGCTCACGTCGCCGCACTCCACCCCGATCGCCTCAACGCCATGGATTGGCAGGCCCGCCAGTCCCTTCGGTCCCGTGTACGCAAAGCGGACAAAAAGCGGGCCAAGCAGGCGTCCTCCGCTGCATGGCACGCCTGGACCGACCAGCCGCGACCGGATACCGATCGCGCCGTCAACCCCCACCGCGCTCCTCAACCTCCCCAAAACACGAAGGATCCTTGGACCTACCGCTACCAGGAGTCCCGTACGGACTCCACCTTCCAAGCCGTCGCCACGGCTCGCGCCCGCCGCGAACAGTTCCGCGAGCGTTTTCTTTTGCTGTATGCTTTTCCCAGCCGCCGTTACGCGACCTACATCGGCGATGAGGACCCGACTCCCGCCCAGCTCGCTGCTGCGTCGTCGGAGGCCTACGATGCCTGGCAGGTTGCGGCTCGCTCTGGTCCCCACGTCGCCAACCTCGTCCCTTTTGCCAGCGGGGCGGTGCCTTCACTTCCGCCGGCGGATGCTGCCACGGAACTGCCGGCACCACCTGCTAGTGCGCCAGATCACGCACCACTGTCGGCGCCCCCTTCTCGGCCCGCTTCCCCTCCGCAGTCTTCTTCCGCGAAGGGCAAAGCCCGCCAGCGCACGCCGTCCCCGCCAGCCGGTCCCGCTCCGTACCCGGACGATGACCTCGAGTCTGCGGTCAGCTTGGACGACGAAGCGGATCACGAGTTTTTGGCTGCCTTAGCGGCTTCTGCGCGGGAAGCTCGCGCAGCGGCCAACTCGGCATGTCTCACCTCCATCGCCGGTGCTCCTGAGGCGGGTGCGTCGACGGCCATCGCGGTTTCGCCTGCGGCGCCCGACTTTGACCCTGTCCCCGCCCCGCCCCCAGCACCCCGCCGTCGTCCTAGTCGATGGGACGTTCGGCCGCCTGCCCCTCCGCCCCCGCCCGCGCCAGCCCCGCAGCCCGTCGTCGTTTCCCCTCGTCGCCCACTCGCGGACCGCCTCACGGACGCGACGCTGCTCCAGCGCATGGAACTTCCGTGCACGCCTGACGAGGACGCTATGGTTGTCGACGCACCGGCTCCAGCCCTTCTGACTCGCCTCCGGCCGGTCTCGCCACCCGCCTTACTCGCTCGCTTTTCCTCTGCGGAGCCTCCGGTACCGCCTTTCCCGGCCGTCGCTCCTCCCAGCGCGACGCCGTCGGTCACCAGTGTGTCCGCGTTGTTCGCGGTCCCGGCGGCGTCGACCGCGCCCTCTCTGCGTTCCCGCCTTGCGCCGGTGCACCCCGTCGATCCTCCCGTTTTCCGGACCACCCACCGTTCCGGCCCCGTCCACGTGCCTCCTCCGCCGGCGTCCGCGTCCCGCGGGACTCTCTATTTCGACTACCGCGGCATGATCCGCGTCGCCCTGCGTCGTCGCGAGCACCCTGCTGAGAACGTCGCCGCCTTGCTGCGTTGGCTACTCTCTCGGGGTATAGCTTTCGCTTGGCGGGTGCCCGTTCCTCCTACCGTCTCCGCAATCGTTAGCCCTTCGGACGGGCCGCCTTTCGACGGGCCCCTCGCGTCGCTCTCAGCCTACGAGGCATCTGTTCGCGCGGTCCTCCGTCGTCCGCATGCCCGCCATTGGCTCCAGCGCGGGGGGCTGGCCTGGCGTCTCGCTCTTCATTACGGCCCCCCTGACATTCTCGAGCACGCCGTTGCCGGTCCCTCGCCCCGTACTACCTCTCTCGGCCTCGGTACGGGTCGGGATTTGCCCGTCCTCAGTGTTGGTGATGTCACTTCCCCCGCCGAGGACGACGCACTCGTCGGCCGTGCCGCCGGGGCTTCGGTCTGGCCCGGCCTTTTGCTGTGGGAGTCCACCGTCATGTGGGTCGGCGAATGGTCGGCACCGGCAGAGTACTGGTTCATGCGGCGGGTCGCGGATTTGTCGACGGGCCGCGATGTCTTCCTCACCGACCGCCTGTGGCGCCGGCAGCTGCACAAAACCATGCAGGCCCGGGAGCGCACCGAGAGCGCCGAACATGGCTCCGACCGCCGAGCAATGGAGCTGGTGACCTCGTACGCGGATGCCGCCGCGGTCGCCATGCTTTCCTTTCCCTCGCCTTGAAGCCTGGCGGGCTTTTCTTTTTTTTCTTATTTAGGGCATATTTGTATGTTTTATCCGTGTCCTTCTTGACTGGGGGGCTTTGTGACGCGGGACCCTAGTGACCCCAGGACGCACCGCGACGCGAACGACGCGTCGCAACGGTCCGGGGCACCGGGGTCACGTGCAGGATAGTCAAGCTAGACTCGTCTTGGTACTATACAGTAGCGAACCTTAAATATTCTCATGTACTTAACCGACGGCCCTCGCAGAGGACGGCGGTATCAATCTACACACTCTCACTTTTGCTCAATCTATTTCTCGTGCGCTTTGCTCTCATATCTTCTTATCGCGCGTTCGTTCGCTCGTCTTAGACGCGAGCTCCGACTACTCGTTAAGGAATCGGAAGTGCGCCCACAGAAGCAAACACGCACAACGTGTTGCCTTCGCAGGGTCTTCCTTCCTCTTTCTCTTCAGTTCAACGTTCCACAGCGCCGAGACTTGAGGGAAGCTCTCGAGTCTCCCGCTACTAGCTCGTCTCCCTTATTCCGTTGAGGCAGGGAAGCTCTCCCCAACGGAACGAGGCGCCAGTCGTACGACTCCTGGGCCGACTTACACCATTGTCACACTCTCCACTCGCCAGACTCCTTGAAAGGATTCCGCGCCCTTGGACTAAGCGTCACAAGGTGCAGGGCTGATAACGTGATGACTGTCCGGGGCCGATCAACAGTAGCAGAAAACCATCGGGCACACAGAAGCTGCACGATTGGAAGCGACGAGCCCAAGATATCGCAGCCGCAGTAGTTAATTGCGACTTCATGAAATCCTGTGACATCCATGACCGTCAATGTCTCCTCGCGTGGACGCGGATGTGGGCAACCTCGTCCATCGTGGCCCAACTGGATGCGCAGGCCAGCCTCCTGTAGCGTATATTTACTAAAGAGGCCGTTGCACCAGATCTACCACATCAGTAAACATCAAATTTACTGACTTGTCTGAGATTTGTCTGAAATGTATCTAATTTTATCTAATTTTATCTAAATTTAGGTTGTCAGATAGTCAGACAATCCTACGAGTGTCTATCGTCCAGATACTATCAGATACTTTCAGATAAACTGTTCTGATGTCAGAAAAAAGTCTGACTATCAGATCAGAAGTCTGACATCAGAAAAATCTCTAATATTAGACTAAAGTCTGATTATCAGATCAGAAGTCTGATATTAGACAAATCTCTAACATCAGACTAAACTCTGATCATCAGAAATTTGTCTGACATCAGATTTCTAATCTAATAGTCAGACTTTAGTCTAATGTTAGATTTTGAAACTGATAGTCAGACATATTCTGACATCAGATATTTGTCTGATGTCAGATTTATCCATCTAATTTCAGAAAATTGTCTGACTATCAGATTGTAGTCTGATTATCAGACATACTCTGACTTCAGAATAGAATCTAATGTCAGTCATTTTCAGTAAGTCAGATAGAGTCTATGATTATTTACAAGCAAGCTTCAATAGCTTAGAGTTGTTAAAGTGCAAGTCTATATTGATATTTAATATGATTGAAGTACCATTAGATCAATCAGACATCTCAGAACTTTGCAAGATAAAAAATCAGATAAGATCAGACTTATTACAGTCAGTTCAGATATATTTCATGTTATATCAGATACAAGTTAGTTATATTTTCAGAATAGTCAGAAGTGATTTCAGACTCTTCAAAAGCACTTTCAGCTCAAAATTAGATCTCTCAGACTAATATTCAGACACCCAGAATCACACCAAAATGTCAAAACCACTGCACTCTAAAATTATACAGGTAGATCAACTAAAACGCCCAATGCAACACAAACCCAAAAAAGTAGGCCATAGATAAAAGTAAATTAACAGTAAAGTAAATCATTAAGATCATTAAAAGAGTCAGATGTATCAGCAGAGCTAAATCAGGAGTTAGCTCAGAACAATCAGACAAAATTAGATACACTTACATAAAATCAAGAAGCTTCAGATTCTATTCAGAAAAAAGAGTTAAGAGTCAGCTCAGAACAAAAATCAAACAAATTAGACAAACTCAGACAAAATCCAAAGAGTCAGGTCCTACATAAGATTAAGTCAGAATAAACTCAGATAAAAAATTGAAACACAAACTAGGAGAATTTTCAATTTAATCTCTAAAAAGCTCAAGTCAGATCATTATGCAGACAGAGAGTAGAAACACAAACTCTTCATCTGCACTCATATAGTCTAAGAGTGCTGTTCTTCTAAGGCTACTAGCATCTGGTACCTGAGACTCAATCCCAGGTAGCCTTTTGCCCCTGAAAGAGCTAACCTCTAGAACAAGCTCCATGATACCTTCCCACTTCTTATCAGAAAGCTCATTAATGGCCTTCATATAGTGCATGCAAGCTGCACCCCAGTTACGAGAGCTGAACTTCCTACCAGGAAGATCTCTAAGATGAAGAGGAAGCTCTGGAGTAGGTAAGATCCTGAACAAAGCACGTTCAACCTACACAAAGTCAGCAACAACAATTAAAAAAATTTAGAAGAACTTACAGCCACCACAGCCAGGCAAAGAGCAGCCTTAGGCCAGCCTTTCTGCATGAAACCAGCAGGAATCTGAGAGATAGAAGAATTATGGGCATATGCAAGAGTCTTGATAATCATGGAGTTCCTGAACATGCCAGAAACACTCTGCAAAATTTATTAGCAAAAGAAACAGAGAAAACAAAGAACATACTGAGCCTCCACCCTCCTTTAGCTCAAAGTCAAGGAAGATAAATGGATAGGATCCACTATCCTCAGCATCATCATCCTCAGCACGAGTGGGAGTCTCCCACTCCTGTCCAAGGTGAAAGCGTGCAGCAGCAAGGATACGATTCGGCTCATGCTTCTCATGCTTCTCGAAGGTCAGATTGGTGACCCAGTGGTCTGGCAGATAGTCGCGCACAACATGGATAGCCGTCTTACCAAAATGCTTTCGCCAGTCGTATGTGCGCTGCAAAACCTGCCAAAGAAATGATTATCAAAAATAAGAAACAAAAGACAGCAACTCACCAGATGATAAGCACGATCCTTTTTATGATATTGATGAGGGTCGTCAGGAAAGCACCTGTCGTACAATTCTTGCACAAGATCAACCATCTTGGGAATGTTGAAGGGATCTGGAAATGTGCCACACATGTCACGCCAAAGCGGAATGAAAAAATCATTCCACTGTGGCAGTGGCACGGGTGCATCATCATTGGTGCCACTACGGCGGCGACTAGATGTCGACTGGCCGTCGACATCCGTCGTGCCGTCCGAAGAGTCCTACAATTAATTCAGTAACATACGAGAATGAAATAAGTAGATACGCACTGAGTCATCCTCTGTTGTGCCAGAAGGAGTACGACTCTAACAGAACAAAAGAATATAAGCTAATAACAATAATCGACAAAATTTGATACTTTACCATGTTTCTTAGAGTCTTCGAGCCCGATGATGCATGGCGCGAGGCAGAGGGAGTCTTCACAGGAGTTTTGCTTATAGAGGAGATCTTCGCAGGAGTCTTGGGCGCAGAGGAAGACTTCGCAGGAGTCTTGGGCGCAGAGGAAGACTTCGCAGGAGTCTTGGGCACAGAGGAAGACTTTGCAGAAGTCTTGAGTGCAGATCGAGGAGGCCTAGGGGTAGTAGGGGGATCCAAAGGTGCAGTCTGCACCTCAGCGCGCGGGGCAATAGCATCCTCAAACATATGAGCAATCCTCGCATGCACATTCTCCTCAGGCTCAATATCGCTGCTCTCGACTTGCTGCGCAACGAGGCTCCCTTGCGCGGTGTCGACGGGGACTTCGTCATTGTCCTCGGGCTCTGTGTTGCTGCCTTCGCCTTGTGCGGTATCGATGGGGATGTCCTCGTCGTCCTCGGGCTCGGTGTCACTGCCCTCGACTTGCCGCGAAATGATGGTGCCCACTCGCACGGTGTCGACGGGGATGTCCTCGTCATCCTCAGGCTCGGTGTCGCTGCCCTCGTCTTGCCGCATACTGACGATGCCCCCTCGCATGGTGGGGACGTCCTCGTCGTCCTCGGGCTCGGTGTCACTGCCCTTGTCTTGCCGCATAACGGTGATGCCCCCGCGCACGGTGTCGACGGGGATGTCCTCGTTGTCCTCGGGCTTGGTGTCGCTGCCCTTGTCTTGCCGCGAAATGACGCCCCCTTGCACGGTGTCGACGGGGACTTCTTCATCGTCCTCGGGCTCGGTGTCGCTGCCCTTGTCTTGCCGCATAACGGTGATGCCCACTCGCACGGTGTCGACGGGGATGTCCTCGTCATCCTCAGGCTCGGTGTCGCTCCCTTCGACTTGCTGTGTAACGTGGTCTCTCTGTGCGGTGCCGATGGGGACTTCCTCGTCGTCCTCAGGTTCGGTGTCACTACCTTCAGCTTGCGGCGGATCGGAATCTGGGCGAGCATTGTGCACACGAGCCTCCTGCTCAGTCTCCACCTCTATCATGCTAGGAGCAGGGCGGCGGGGCTGAATCACGTAGATCGAGTGAATAGAACAGTTAGTGATGTAGTATTGTACGAAAAGACTTGAAACCCACCTTAGGTGTCGTACTCTGTTTCTTGCTGGAGCTTGATCCTTTTGTGATAGTGGGAAGAGGTGGCTGCACCTGCAAGGATACATATTTACAATAGATGTTAGTGCGCACACATAGGAAATAACAAAATTACATACTTGAAGCTTCCCTGCCCCTCGAGTAGGATTACCGTGAGTTAGCTTCGTCGTCGAACGAGGGAGCGTCGAGGACTTGGAGTTGGAGGCCGATGCCTTCGACGTGCTGGACGTGCTGGCAGTTGGCACCTTCGACGTGCTGGCACCCGATACCTTGGTGATAATTTTGACGGGTGGAGGTGGAAGGACACGCTAAATCACACAAATTGTTAGCACATGGACAGGAGATACCACAAACAACGACGTACCTTCGATTTCGCAGCCCCTCGCACAGAGGCTGCTTCGAGCTCGTCATCCTCGTCATCCTCGAAAGCCCCCGCCTCTGCATCCTTGCGTCCACGGCCAGCGCGTTTCGTCGAGGAAGGCTGCGTTGACTTGCCGGAGGTCGAGATCTTCGACTTGGAGCTGCCTGGCAGCGTGTCGCGCCATTCCGGCCGTATTCCGCGGGGTCTGTTGAATAGAAAATTAGTAACCGAACCCAACATGATAGAAGAGGAATCAAGATATCGAGTGAACGCGAGAGGCGAAAGATGAGGAGCACGAACGAAACGTGCAGAGCAGAAACGAATGAGGTGAGTGTTAAGGTGAGCGCCATCAACGATCAATGAGCGCTCGTACAACGAGCGCCCATCCGTCGAAAACTTAGAGGTAAACATTGCACAACTTACTCTTCGCTGAAGCTTACTCGTTTGATCAGCTTCCCCTTCCCCTTCGCATTTGTCTTTGCTCTGGCCTCTTCGCTGCCCACTTCGAACCTCGTGTTATCCTCCGACCCGTCTCCTGACTCAATTCCGACATCCGCAACGTTCGTTTTTTCGAATCGGGGCCCACTTTTGCGAAGTTTGGAAGTCGACTTGCGCGAACGATCGGTGCGATCGGTGCGATCGTCTTGAGAGGAGCTGCAGGGCATCATCAGAAGGTATGTTTATGATTCTTTCGAACTTGATGATGATTACTGACCTTGATCGGCATCCATCGCATCCTCGACTCTCGCTCCTCGTCGGCCTCGCTTGACACCACTCCCTATATCTCCCACCTGCCTCTCGGCACCCTCATCGTCTCCCATCCCCTCGCCAACATCCAATGCGGACTTGCGCCATTTACGACCATCCTGCAGAGTTGCGGGGCCATCCTCCCCATCTGTTTCCCCCTCCGTTTGCGCGCGCTTCGGGGCCATCTTGCCCTTGGACTTGGAGGACACCGGTATCACAACTTCGGCCCGGCCTTGCGAGCTGTTGCAAGCCCGGCCTCTCTGCTGGGGGGATCTAGCTGGTGCTGTTTGATAACGGCATTAGGTGAGTGCAACATTATGATGATATATAATTATTGAACTGACCATTGGCTGCTCGTATATCACCAACGTCATTGGTGGTGTCAGCATCGGCCTCCTTCACTGTGTTATCGCGCCCTTTCACCCCGCTACCTCGTCTGTTCGACTTAGCAGGCTGCGAGGTTGCTGTCGAGCCTGTTGAGCCCATTCCCTTGCTTCCGACTCCCCTCTCCTTGTCTGTCTCGCCCTCGGTGCAGAGACGTTTCAGGGCTTTCCTCGAGCTTGTGGGGACCGAGATTACCACCTCGGCACGACGTCGAGACGTTATTGAGGGTTCTGTAGCAGCGTAGGGCAATCAACAAGTGAGTAAATCTTCGAAGCAAGAATGAATGTATGCTGTACTCACCTTCTGTGTCCTCAGGTATCTCGACCTCCTCCTGATGACGTCTAGGTGTCTTTCGACCCTTGGACTTCGTCGTCGAAGTGTCTGGTTTGCGTACATAATCGAATAGTTGAGTAAGCTAATACACAAAGACTAGTGCATGTGCTCACCTTCTGTGTCCATAGGTATCTCGGCATCGGTGGGACCGTTGTCAACGTCACCACGTCGACGTTTCGATCCGGCAGACTGCGACTGGGAGGTCTCGTGCGCACTCTGTGACTTACGAGTAAGTACAGCCGCGTCGTGGGCTGCTTTCTCCGTAGCTTCATCGGCCATCTGCTCTTCAGCAGTACGCCGTCTCTTCTTTCCGTACTCTGCAAAAGTCGGACAGTCTCGGTGAGTGTTCGTATCATCTCCTTGAGCCGTTGACTTACGAATCTTGGGTGGCATTGATGCAGTAGACAAGAGCAAGGAGGTAAAGCGAGGGAATAGAAACGGTATCAGGACACCAGTGAGGACAAGCAAGACAAGTGGAACGAGACTTGTCGTCTCACCACAACACAGCTCTCACGTGAGTCCTCGGCTCTCACCTCCGGCGCCGCCTCTCCGTCTTCGCGAGCTGCACAAGCATTGCCTTCAATATATTCTACCTCTGCCGTCTCGCATCTCATCAATATCATCTTCGCGTTATCCTCTGGACCTTGTATTCTTGATATCAATCCCCTACACTCTTGTGCCTGCCCTCTTGCTGTGTTTCTATTCTTTCGCGTGTTCGCTGCCTCATTATTTGTCCACTTTCTCATTCCGAGTCTCCTCAAGCTACAGCCTTCAACCGATATCACTTGCTAGCACTTGTGTGTCTCTACGTGTTGCTCATACACTCTAGTCTGTTCTGTTTCGGGTTGACATTATCTTCCTGCCCGCTTCACAATCCTTGGTGTAGGACAAACTCTCACTTTGAACCTTGCATTACACTTGTGTACTACGTGATCTTTGGTGACCCTGTGTCTTGATATCTCTTGAGTCTGCACACTGCTCATTAGCTCTCCAAGTCTTTTGGCTCTGTGTTAGACCTTTGCACATATCATATACTTTCTGCAAAAATTGTGCAGCTTCAAGCTTAATTGATTTTTGATTTTTACTGCTTTGTGACTTGAAACACTGTGGCATTATTCTGTGCATTTGGGCTACATCTAAAGAAACATCTTTCAGTGATAACTATATTTAAAGACAGTGATCTCATTGGTTGCACAGATGGCACCTCCGAGACGAAAACTCTATAAACCTCACACATATTTCTGTCCAAAACCTATGGGTTCTAGGTGTCGAAATGGATTTATAAGTGCTGGTGGCTTGGCTTGGCATATAGATGCAGTACATCCAGACTTGCACAGAGATGAAATTTTGGCAGAGCCTTATCTTCCAGCTTTAGCTCCACCTCGAGCTCCAACTCATGCGCTATCTCCAGAACAGCCAGATATATTTTATGCTGATCCACATTATGGTGAAAGCAATAATGGAGAAAATTTAGAGGCACAACATGGTACTAAAAATATAGTGCATCCAGATCTGAATGGGAGACCATGTGATGATGCTGGCAATTATCTTGATGATGATGCAGCTCCACAGCTAGAGAATATTTCTGATTCAAATGACTGGTCTCCATTTCGAAATCGAGTTGAGTTTGAGACTGCAGATTTATTGTTTCGAGAGATGCCAGTCTCTGAGAAAAAATTCAATCGTCTCATGGGACTCTGGGCAAAGACAACTAATGCAAATCCATATGCAAATAAAGATGACCTTCATGCAGTGCTTGACTCAATTAAACATGGAGATGCTGAATGGCTATGTTTCTCAGTAAAATATAAGGGCAAGCGACCTAGAGATTCACCTCTATGGATGTCAAAAGAATTCGAAGTCTGGTATAGAAATCCACGCACAGTTCTGCATAACCAGCTAAAAAATCCTGACTTTGCTGGAGAATTTGATTATGCTCCAAGACGAGACTTTAAAGAAAATGATGAACGACAATGGACAGACTTTATGACTGGAGATTGGTCATGGAATCAGGCTGATACAATTGTGGCTGAAGATCCAGCAAATAAAGGAGCTATGTTAGTGCCAGTAATCTTAGGCAGTGACAAGACTGTTGCTTCTGTTGCTACAGGACATACTGAATTTTGGCCACTATATATATCACCTGGAAATGTGCATAATAATGTTCGTCGAGCTCATTGAAATGCTGTAAGCATCTTAGGATTCTTGTCTTTAGGACAAACAGATAGACAATATCAAAATAGTGCACCTTTTTGTAAATTTCGTAGGCATTTGATACAACAATCTTTACACACAATTCTTGAGCATTTGCGTCCTAGCATGACTACTCCAGAGATTGTTCGCTGTCCTGATGGACATCTTCGTCGTGCAATTTATAGTCTTGGACCTTATATTGGAGATTATCCAGAACAAGTATTGATATCATGTATTGTTTCAAAATGGTGTCCAAAATGCTTGGCTCAACCAAAAGATCTAGATAGTGATGGAGAGACTTGAAGTCACACACATACAGAATCTTTGATAAATAAAGGTACTAAGAAAGGAATACTATGGGATGACTATGGTATAGTTCCTGATATTATGGTGAGTTTTATAAACTATAACAAAAATTTGACTTGTTCTAATTCTGATCTTCTTAGCCATTCACATATTATTTTCCTCGGGCTGATATTCATGAGCTTATTATATTTGACCTTTTGCACCAAGTGATCAAAGGTGTTTTCAAAGATCACATAGTGGCTTGGGTTGAAGATTATCTGATCAAAGAACATGGACCAAGTCGTGCTACTACAATTATGGCAGATATTGATAGGAGAATTGCTGCTGCTCCTTCATTTCCAGAGTTGCATCGATTTCCTGATGGACGTAATTTTCAGCAGTGGACTGGTGATGACTCTAAAGCTTTAATGAAAGTGTGGCTGCCTGCCATTCAAGGACATGTTCCAGATCAGATGATTTGAGCTCTTGCTGCATTTTTGGAGTTTTGCTATCTTGCACGAAGATCTGTTATTGATGAGACCACACTAAGTGCTATGGAAGCTGCACTTGAAGAATTTCATAAAGAACGAGTCATTTTTAAGGATGTTGAAGTTCGTGAAGGATTTTCTTTGCCTAAACAGCATGCTCTGATGCATTATGTTGAACTTATTCGACTGTTTGGTGTGCCAAATGGACTTTGCACATCTATAACTGAGGCCAAACATATTAAAGCAGTAAAAGAGCCATGGCGACGTTCTAGCCGATTTGATGCACTTAGTCAAATGCTGCTCACAAATCAGAGACTTGATAAATTGGCTGCAGCCAAAAATGACTTTATTGCTCGTGGCATGCTTGATTTACCTTTGGATGCTGTTGATATCAAATATGACTCTGACTCAAATGACTCTAAATCTGAATCCTCATCAGACTCTGAAGATGAGATTGAATTTGATGATGAAGATGAAGATAAGGAGAACACTGCAAGGGCCACTAAACATCATATAGATGGAGCACCAGCTCATAATGTGCCAGAGTATATGGCAAGTGTTTCTTTAGCCAAAACACGAGCATCCAACTATCCTCGACAACTTCATCTGCTTGAGACTTATCTTGATTATCCTGAGTTATCTGAGATGATTCAGCGATTTTTATATGATCAACTTCATCCTGATCATTCATCTGCAGTTGTAGATGAGTCTAAACTGCCTCGTGCTCCATACAAAGTTGATATATTTCACTTTGCCATTGCTGTATATCGTTCTCCCAGTGATTTATCAGGACTCACAAATATGCACCGTCATCGTATTCGCTCTACACCTGAATGGAGACATGGACCTGCACGTCGAGATTGTGTCTTTGTTGAAAATGATTCAGAGTTGCCAGGAATGCAAGGACTTTATGTGGGACGAGTTCTGATGTTTTTTTCATTTGTGCACAATACAGTTACATATCCTTGTGCATATATAGAGTGGTTTATTACTGTTGGAGATGCACCAGATCCTAATACTAAAATGTGGGTTGTAGAGCGAGAAGTTGATGAAGATGGAAAGAATGTTCGCTCAGTGATTCATACTGACACAATTTTACGAGGAGCTCACTTAATGCCTATTTTTGGAGAAGAGTTTCTTCCTTCTGACTTTGAATATACTTATTCCTTAGATGCCTTTTATACATACTATGTAAACAAGTTCTCTGATCACCATGCCAATGAAATAGCCTTCTAATTTATTTAGATTTCTTTTAAATTGTATGACAATAGGTAAATGATAAAGTTGTACTAATTACTACTATTTTATATTAATAGTGGCTTGAAGTCAAATGATTCTATAAGTTCAAAAAAATTATTTTTACCTTGTTCAATTATATAATAGTTATACTCAATTGATGAAGCTAGCTGTTTAAAGATCTCTGTATCTCAAGTTATCTAAGATTATGTTTAATATGTCTGACTTTTGTCTGACAATCATGATTTATCTAATTATGTCTGAAATGTTACAGTTTTCTGATACATGATTTGATGTCTGATAGTAATACAAAGGTCTGACTAATATTGAAAGGTCTGACTAAACTGATTTGAGTCTGAATAATGACTAATTGTATCTGAACAATAGATATTAGTCTGACTTGATCTAACAAAATCAATGTTTCTGACTTTTTATATAATGTCTAATATAATTTAAAAGTTCTGATCTATATATAATCTCTGAAGTGTCTGATGATATCTGATGATAAATACTTATAGGATTTTTATCTGACTTTTGTAATATATCTGACTTTTTATATGTAGGCTGATGATATCTCTTATATCTGATAGAGCTCAAATGTCTGAAATGTCTGACTATATCTGGATGATAGACACTCATAGGATCTTTGTCTAACTTTTGTGATATATCTGACTTTTTATATGTAGGCTGATAATATCTCTTATATCTGACAGAGCTTAAAAGTCTGAGAGGTCTGACTGTGTCTGGATGATAGACACTCGTAGGATCTTTGTCTAACTTTTGTAATAAATCTGACTTTTTATATGCAGACTGATAATATCTCTTATATCTGACAGAGCTCAAAAGTCTGAGAGATCTGAATGATAGACACTCGTAGGATCTTTGTCTAACTTTTGTAATAAATCTAACTTTTTATATGTAGGCTGATAATATCTCTTATATCTGACAGAGCTCAAAAGTCTGAGAGGTCTGACTGTGTCTGGACGATAGACACTCGTAGGATCTTTGTCTGACTTTTGTAATATATCTAACTTTTTATATGTAGGCTGATGACATCTCTTATATCTGATAGAGCTCAAATGTCTGAAATATCTGACTGTGTCTGGATGATAGATACTCGTAGGATCTTTGTCTAACTTTTGTAATAAATCTGACTTTTTATATGTAGACTGATAATATCTCTTATATCTGACAGAGCTCAAAAGTCTGAGAGGTCTGACTGTGTCTGGATGATAGACACTCATAGGATCTTGTCTGAAAAGTAACATTTTTTTGAAAGATTTGTCTGAAAAATGTCAAATTTTCTGAAAATATATCCAATCTCTGATAAAATTATCAATGTCTGAATATATTTCAAGATCTGATAGCTCTGACAGCATCTGAAGCACATCTGAAAGTGAAAAGTATCTACTCATCATTTTATGCATATTTTGGTCCAGACAATTGAAAAAATTCAGATAAATCAGATTGTCAGACAAGTTAGTAAATATGGCTTTTGCTGATGCATCCACGCTGTCAGTCAAATGCCATATCGATGATGTAGAGCACGTTACTTACCTGAATGCGATGGAGTGGAAGGGTTCTGTGCTCCGAGGTGATGCACTTTGCACAGAAGAGTTGTCCTAAGGTGCAATCGGTGCACCGAAGAGCGCCAACCTGTTCCTCGCAACGGGTACACGGCGGGGGGTTTTCGAAACTACCTAGGCCCTCAAGTCGCAGGAGTTCCTCAAGGTATGTGTCCTGATGTTTGATCCACTCTTGGATAGGATCGGGCTAATTGCAGGTTCAGCCCGGTACTCCCTAAAGAAAAACAGAGACCTACTCTTGCGTGAGATGAATCTGGGCTGCAGACAATGATATCATCATCATTGCCTTGGTCCATGCTGTATGCGTCGTCTTGTGGTATATGTTCAGTGCTTGGATCTTCAGATGGCTCTATCGAAGGTATCTCGATTTCTTCATGAAATCTCGTGCGCTGGGCCGGTCTCTGCTGCTTCTGCTGTGGCACATTGAGGGTGATATGACGATGAGAGGTCGAAGGGCAGGGAACAGTGCTTGCACCACCAGCAGGGAGGCTATGAGTGAAACAGTCCATTTCCTGGATGCCACCCATAGGTACCACAACGGGTTCATCGTGCTTGCGCTTGCGACCTGGCATGCGTGTATCGATGGAAGATATGCCAGGAGTGGGCGCAAGAGTCCTGGGTAGCGCTTTCGTTTACCAACTCGTGTACTAAAGAGTGACGAGGCGCGTGACCGTGATTTCCCATGACTAAACTATATTACACATCCGATGTCTGGACTTGGGCACAGCTGTATCAACGGCGATTGTTAAGAGCATTGTCCGGGCCTATCCCAAGTCAATAAATTCTCGACGTTGAACGAGGTACTTAACATCGTTGCAATGAGGAATCACAACTACAGCTCAGACTGGCGTAAAGAAGACATACAGTACACAACAAAGGTGCTAAGATGTATCATCAAATGAGATTGAGCTTGTCTCCACGCAGGGTGCACGGTACGAGACCAAAATCAAAAGTGATAATTGCGCTTGAAGAACAACCTGTGGACACTGAAAAGAAATGAGCATGGCCGCGAATGTGATGAACAAGCAGACGTACCAAGCACCTGATGATATGCAGCGATGAGACAGCGTAGACCGTGGACCATGCTCGAATCGGCGGAGACTCCTTCGCGGCACTTTATAAGCTCAGCTTGCTTGTCGCGGAGAAAGGCCTTGAAAGGCTGCTTCCAGGCATCATTGTACTTCTCCTTGAACGTCTCGCGAAGTGTCAGCACCTCGTCCCACCGGCGCTCTTCGTCCTGTGCCATCTCCTTCATACGCGCAGGGTCACGACTGCCCAATCGTGATATGATTGAATCGCTGCAAGGAGGAAAGACACGTTATTAGCGCGAAGGATTCTCACAAGTAGTACTCACACACCAGGCCCTGTAAAAAGGGAAGAGGGACCATCGTCTTTAGGACGAGCTGCGTCTCTAAGCTTCGCTGCTCGTCCGACCTTGCGATGACCACTCATACTGTGGCGACGGTACTTGCGCTGATACTCTACGCATTCTTGACGATGCCTGAAAGATAAATCATTGAGCTGGAGTTCAGATGGTTGGGTGAATTTAGTAATAAAAAAAATACCGCATGTAGTAGGTCATGTTGAGGAAAGAGACGACAAGCCATAGCGCACGCCACAACGCGGCTTCTACCATCTCCAACTCGGTTTCGCTTAGTATCCTAAGCGAGAACAGTGCTGAGACAGATTATGCAGACAAACACACTCTAAAAATTTGCCAAGAGGTTGGGGCAAGGAAGAAGATACACTAACATTATTTTCAAGATTTATCGTGCACCCAATCGTTTAGATTCTACAGACGAATGGTGTTTTGGCCTGCGGTCACGTGGCATGACTTCAAATTCGAAAGGCCATTCAGATTGAAAGATCACTCGTTTATAACTCATGTTTGGACACATTCAGGGCAGAGCAGAGTATATTGGCAACGGGGGGACATAAGAACAGCATTCAAACAGACTACGATGGCCACGAATACGTATGAAGCGCGAGACAAGCAACAACATGTAGACATACCGTGGGTAAACGGGGCTGCGAGGAGACGAGCAGTACATAGAAGAGATAACTGGTGTTGAAACCAGGAAATGCAAGCAACAAGAGTGTCCAGGCACAGGAGCGTAGATGGAGTTGAGGTTATATATATGTATGTATATCGGGAAAGGCCCTGCCCTGGGCGCAAACACCTACAACAGATGGTCATCGAGCCAAGCCATGGCCTCTTCGCGCATGCAGAACTTCTTGTACAGTGCCCTGAAGTACCCAAAGACGAGCAGACTAGCTTCCCACCACGTGTCGAAGACACCGCGGCGGTAGCCACGAGCTACAGCATAGTAACGGCGAGGGTGATCGTGCGCTGCGGGAGCCGGTGCTGGACCTGCATTGGACCCGGAGGCTTGCAACGAGGGGTCACCATAATGCTAGATGGACAGTCAACATCCACATGCATGTAGGATACAATAAATACTTACAATGGACATGCGATGATTCTGCACAGGGCCCAGCCCTGGGACATTGATATTGACATTGACGGAGATTCCTGGAGGCACGGTTGGGGAGGAGGATGAGCTAGATGTTGTCGGGCTGAATTGACTGGAAGGAGTGGACACCCCGCCACGTGGTGGAATAGGAGCAGAGGTGGTGGCGCGAGGGGTAGCAATGTGATTAGTAGCAACGGGGGAAGCTCCACCAGCCCCTGACCGGTTGCCAAGCCCAAGGCCTTGCATGTATTCAGCAAGTCGAGCACTCTCTGCCGCACGGAGCTGCACTTCCTCAGCAGCATGGAGGCATGCTTCATCAGCAGCACGGCAGCGAGCCTCGGCAGCATCCATGATAGCTCGGGCACGAGCTTCCTCTTGAATTCTGAGATGGAGAGCCCAAGCGGCATCTGCTGACTCGCGGGTAGGGTACTGCTGAAACACGGCATGGGAAAAGCCGTTGACTAAAGGCGCAACACGGTGCCTTGAAAGGATGGTTAATATGCCTTTTTGGTCTGAGAGGGATATAATGAGCTTACCATCCACGAAATATCCCGGTCTGGCGACCGTTGGTAATGACATAGATCCTCGCATCTTGTCCATCGTCACTCTGGGACGGTGGCTGGAATGCGGGAGGGGACAGCGGTGGGGGCTGGGGTATGGGAGGGGGCACGACCCACTCGGACTCCGCACCATCGATGTCGTCGATGTCGACCTCAGAGTCCACGATATCATCAAATGCTGGGGGGCCATCATACAAATCGTCCTCGTCGGCATCAGCTTTGAGACGTGTCAGACATGGGACGCGATGAATGATTACAACTAGCAGACTTACTAACACTCTCAACTGTCGGGGGCGGGGGACGATCACTTCGCGTGCCCTGGCCGCCGGCAGTCTGGCCGGAACCCCTCTGCCCGCCAACATCCACGGCAGGATGACCTGCCCCGGCGAAGCAGGTAGAGGAGTTGGGAACAGACTTAGAGGCAGGGGTCTCAGGCATAGAGGGCAGAAGGAAGAAGGGATGAGGGGAGGTAAGCTCACTGGCTGGGTCTATATGTGAGGACGGAGTGCGATGAAATAGGTAATGATACTTCCCCATACTCGGACCTTCGACGCAATTATTCGACGACGTCCGCGTGGTGAGCCCTCTTTGCATCATATCAGATTCGCCCTCGACAGCTGTCCCATGGCCTATGAATGGGAGAGAGCCGGAGGACCTGTTGGATGAGAGGAGTGTATTGCACAAGCCACCTCTACACTATGCCATGCACGAAAAAAACCCTGCAAACCCGACTCAGAAGGGCACCTACTCCAAGCTCACTTGGGCCACCGAGCCGGAAGTCAAAGTACTCCGCAAGTTAATTCCGGCGCATCTTGAGGCCAAGGCAGCGAACAAACTCGGCGAGTTTTGGCCCGTGGCCTATAGTCACTGGTTCAACGACTTCCCCGGCACTGACAAGCCTCCCGAAGGCAACGCTCCACCTATTCGAGAGGTGAGGATATTCCAAAAATTAATGTGCGCGTCCTGATGCTAATAAAATGCGTCAAACGTGTCGCAGCGCATCAAACAATGGTTCGGAAACCACTCATCGTGAAGTGTTCAGGGTCAGACAGGCCACAAGAAAACTATCAAGCTTGGCGGCAAGCGAAAGCGCACCGCGGCGCAAGCGTATCAGTGCCTGTTCTGGGAGTCGAAGCTGAAGGACGTGATCGTGCCCGAATATGAAGCATACCGGACGGAGGAAATCAACAAGGGCAACAAGCCCATGCATAGTACTCCCTGGCACACCAAGCGTGCCGGAGAACTTCTGCTCCAGGAGTCAGACGAGGTCAAACAACTAGTCGAGAAAGCCATGGATCCTGATTTCGAATTGGTCGAGGAGTTTGCTGAGATTGGCGAGCATGACGAGGCTGAGGCGGCACGGCTGATCCAAGCCAAGAAGTACCAAGAGTAAGTCTTTCTTCATTGTAAAGGTGTAATACAAACCAACCTATGCTAGTGCCATTGACGCGTTTCCGCGCATGGCAACGAATCTTGCACGCGAGCTCGCAAACAAGACTGGGGGCATGGTTACTATCCTGTTTGGTGCACCTGTACCTGCGATGGCTGGCAATTTGCAAGCGTTTTCGTGAGTAGCTCGCGGTATTCAAATGAAAGAATCATGTACTCACGTATCGGGTTAGCATTCACTCAGGCTCGAGCGATGGGAGAACGTTTGGCGCGGCGTATAAGAAATATGCAGAATGTGTTGAGAATCCATTCCTGGTGTTTATGCGTAGCCTCTATCGTGAGTACACTAATTATTGGCCAATGACCGTGACTTACAAGACACTCTAGCACCTGCCATCTGTCATGAGCGCGATTTGACACTGAGAAATGACCAAGGCGCATCCTCCGGGGCAAGTGGCTTGCCAGCCGCATCTTCCAGCGCAGGTGCTACACCCGCCTCAGGACCTGCGACTGAATCCACACGACCGACAGCAGGGATTGACGGCGAGGATGGCACGATGACTGTGCAGAGCGACACGACGGTGCACGAAAGCAATAAGACAACGGCCGCGGAGGATGTAGCCGAGGGCACCGAGGCAGAGAAGGTAGCTGATGAAGAGGATGCCGAGACAGAGAAGGCAGCTGATGGAGATGACACCGCAGCAGACAAGGCAGCTGACGATGCAGCAGCAGCCAAGGCAGCCGATGCAGCAGTAGCGAAGGCTGAGGCAGCCGCACTTGAAAAGGCGAAGAAGAAAGCTGCATGGCACAAGAAGAAGATAGCCAGGGGGGAGTACACAATCCGCAAGTCGCCGTACGAGTTAGAGCGTGACGCAAGAGTCACGGAGATACAGGCAAAGCTCAAGGCCTGGAACATCCCCAAGGCCAGTGATCTCTTTGGACCAAAGGAGCGACAGAAGAAGGCGAAGGGGAAAAAGGGGAAAGACGCGAAGGGAGCCAATGACAAGTAAGTCACTTTAGCAGCCGATGAACAACAATAACTTATCTTGACTATCAGAGGCAAAACCAGGGAATCTGCAGACGACGAAGAAGCTGGCGAGGTCACAGAGGAGGAGGAGGATGTCGAAGACGAAGACAACGACAAGGATGACGATGTGAATACGAAGGCTGGCACCAGCGATATTGACGTTGAAGGGCTGCCGAAATGGATGGGCACACAAGTAAAATATTTGGTGGGCAAAGCATCTGATGATGACTGGCAGGAGCTAGTCAACCTCTGGATAAAGATGGAAGAAAGCTTGGGCTTCGCAGATGATAGGGTCAGTGGCTTCATTATCAACGAGCATTTAAAGTACTTATCTGCACACAGAGCAACCAATGCAAGTTGCTGGGCAGCAATCGGCCTGCCGAAGTTCCGGTGTGGCAGAAAGACGGCCGCCTGTTCACAAAAATGCCGAAGATCGACAATCTGGAGCAGTACGCAGAGGGGTGGCTCGCATGGTGGTGCAGTTTGCAGCCTGCATCGCGAGGCACAGCCTGGCTGCTTGAACGCACCGCAGAGGCCGACGAGAGTTGGCCAGCGTTGAGAAAGAGTGGCAAGAATGGTTTCGGCCTGATCTTGATGAGGCTCAATTGGTGGTTCGATAAGGCCGAGGAGGACAAAGAAGTCGACAAGGTGAATGACGCGCTCGAGGATGTATTGTGGGTGGCACGGTTGATGGTGGAGGTTGGTGGATCAAAGAAGAGAAAGGCGCTTGACGGAGAGGGTCAGGACAAGGACGAGGAGGACGAGGAGAGGAATAGCCAGGCAAAACGGTGAGTCCAACGTCATACACGTCGAAGTCGATACTCACCTACTTGCCTGCAGAGCGAAGATCACGTAGCATGGGAATCTCGCCAGCGCTACCACACCATGGACCCGTTCAACACGGAAACCATTCAAAACGGTACCGAGTGCATTTGTTAGGCAAGATGACAGTCTCAACGACCTCATTATCTACAAACGTTGTGGATATATATCTTGAGTTCCGAACCTGTCGCCTGTATCTACTATAGTTGTTACTCATTGCCTGCTTTATTACACGTGATTTTGTTGAATAACAGTGGTTTACCGGTCTGTATGATCTGGCACGCGCAGCTTTCGGATATCGCTCAATGTCGCAATATTGAGGTTTCAAAAACATAGGGTAGCAAGGGCAACAGAGGGCTGCGGAACGTTTCGGGCAGTGACAGGGCCCGCCCGGGGAAGCTCGGGATACAGGCCCGCCCGAGCCCCAACTGTGCATATACTAATTTAGCACTGAGCGGGAACAACGGCCCGGGCCACCCGTGAAATGTCCTGGCAATGACTGAATAGATTGATTGTTTGTCGTGCCTGGGCTAGAACTCGTGCGGAGAGGGCGGCCCGAAGCGCCCGAGATTTCCGGTCGACCACATAATATGTTCAATCAATGGATCGTTGACCGTGCTTGGATCTAGATATCACTAAGCGCCCGTCTGAATGACAAGCATGCTATTTATAGCCAGATTTGCTACAGGACCATCAAGAAGCATCGAAAAGGGGATCGAAGCATCTGTTTTGATGGCCAGGGGCATCAATGGTTTCGAAATAGTATTATTACTAAGCACTATACCCGAAATAGCAATACTATTAAGCTATAAGCATATTTTATCCATATTATTAAGCTATTAAAAGCCATAGGCTAATATAGGCTGATATAAAGGACGGATCGTTAATAGAGCCCTTTATCATTTATAACCTTTACTGTAACATGCTCTGGACTAATATAATAGGACTTTCGTTATAAACTTAGTAGCTATGGCTCTGCTATGGCAACATGCACATCCTCGCGTTCATCGAGGGCTGCTGGCTCGTGAACAAGCTTAGTGTCGACGTGGGGCTGCACGGAGGATGCTGCATGCGGTGCGCGAGTCGCGTCTGCCTCGTGGCTAACGCGTGGTTGCGGTGTGCAGTTCACGAGCAGTTCCTCGGCGTCGGATGTGGGTGTCGCGTTGACTGGGGCGATACGTGTATCGGGCGGACGTACTGGGCTCGTGGTAGCAGCTGGGGCTGCTGTTGCTGTTGCTGCTGCTGCTGCTCGGTGCGCAGCTGAGTGCTTCTTGCTCATATCGGGTAAATCGCGTGAACGGCGTTGAACGCGGGTGCGAGTGTGGAACTACGAGCACCAGGGGGGTCCTTGACGAGGACACGAGAATCACAGGGACACGAGAAACACGAGAAACACAGGATAGACTTGGAGCACTTGAAAAGACGAGAAACGCATGAGACACGGGGCGCGAGGATGGAACACAAGGCGCATGAAAACGAGACGAAAAAAATCCACAAAAAAGCAGAGAAAAAGCAGAAAAGACAGAGAGGACTCAACCCAAAGCTGAAGTGGGTCGAATCACACTCTCATCACCAAGATGGAGTGGCCCAAGGGCAAGAGCTAAGCTCAGGGATGATGATAGCAGACAAGGCTACTCTACATGAGGTGAGACTAGCTATGGACATGCTGGCTAAGCCTCGGCATCCTCCGAACCTCTGCATGCAGGGAAGCCTCCGGCTCCCTAGTCCAGCGGCAGAAGAAATCGTTGTCGAGGTGGGCCGAATTCAACCTCAAGAGAGGGCCCTGTCAGGAGTAGTGGTCAGCGGGGACGGAAGCAAAACGTGTGCCGGCGGACTCACCAAGCAAGTGGCGACCTGGGTGATCCACTCTGCCCAGACATTGCCAGGATCGCCTTCGCGCAGGTGGCCTGACCCGAAGAGGCATTCGAGAGCCTGAATGCCCTTGGGGCAGTTGTTGACATATGTGCGAGCCATGGAAGATGAGGTGCTGAGGAGCGAGTCACCTCGCAACTCAGTGTTCATAAGGACTCCGTGACAAGACGGAAGCGCCTGGTGAATTGCCTCCGGAGAAGCCCCCACGTACAGGTAGCTTCACAGCTTCGTGCAGAAGACCGCGACAGGGCACCCGGCCAAAACAGTTGTCGCTTCAGACTCAATCAGGATCTCAGGCCCCGATTGGTGCCCATTTGTCATTTCAACCACGTCTCGTGAACAGGAAGCCTATTTGGCGATGGGCAAGTCCCACAGACAGCATAGTGCACTTTGGCATCCGAATAGTTCAATTGAGCGGCGAGGCATGCTCACCATCGGCGTACATCATACTATACTAATCCGCGGCCCCTCCTGCGACCCTGTCGCGGGTGCCCTCCTCGTCTGCTCGGTAGGGCGGAAGCTGCAGCAGCTCGGCCAGGTCGAGTGCCTCCGCCACTAGGCGGTGCATCGTCTCTATCTCATGTGGATCCTCGCTCACCTCCCCCCCGGCATCTTCCCATGGCAACTCTGGCACGGAGACTGCTTGATGCAGCCTGGCGAACAATGGCTCCAGAGCCCGCTTGCAGGCCTCTGCGTCTATGACATCATACTGGTACTTGCGGCAGGTGATATCGATTTCCTCCAGGGCCACCGTGCGGCGCGTCTCCCACAGCTCGGACTTGGCCACAGACAGGCGGTCCACAGCATCTACCTGATGGTGCTCCAGGGAATCGAGCCACTCGCGCTTCAGCGACGGCATGAGGTACCAACCCCAGTCGAGCCAACGATGGACTTTCCCGGATGCGCGGGCGGCCTCGGACAGGAAGTGGTCCGACATCTGCATGATGTCATCCTGCAGACCCACATCGATGGCACTGGCGTAGCGCTGGTAGTCCTTCTGGAGTCCGAGGCGTCCATGTAGCTTGTTTAAAAACCCTGCCGGACCTTGTCGGAGTTGGGGTTACAAACCACCCGGCAACTTTTCCAGCTAGGTTAAAAACCTTTCATGGGTTAAAAACTCATTAATCTCGGATAAGATTGTGGCTGACAGGATGATCCAATGGGGATGTATTATATATGACTGTGATCGTATTTGAAAGAAGAATCCAAATATAGTACCCATAAGCTTATGTAATCAGGGGTAATTTCTCAATTTGGCAATTATATGATATATATATCATTTTGCTCCGTTTTTTGTGCTGATTTCAAATCTGATGGCCGATAGGTTATGTAAGCATGTATAATTTCCAAATTTGGTAACTATATGATATATATATGTTTGAGCTCCATTTTTGAAGCTGAATCTAAATATAATGTTTATATGTTTATATAATCTACTATATATGGAAATTTTTGGTTTGACAATTGAATATATTCATTTTAGCACTATTTTTCAAGCCAAATGTGAATATAATGTCTGTTTACAGATTGAATAACTGTTTGAGCTTGCAACACTCATACTATGTTATGTAGTAATACAAATCAGTATATTGGTCATTTTATTTTCTTGCTTTACTACTGAGCTTGATGAAGTATTAGGCTAAATGCAGCTTTTCAAGACCTTTCCAACAATGCTACATTCATATCAATCGGATAAGTATTGGCTGAGATATTCACAAATCTTTGCTTTGCACAAAGCATTTGGTCGACTATTTTGCAATTTGCAAGTGCATCTGTATAGCTATGCTGGTCAAACCACTTGTCTGTCACTCACATGCCACATGGCTACGATTTAGGCATATGTCACCTTTTTATATCTGATTAAATATATACTATGTTCACATCAAAGAGTTGACATTTATAAGAGCATAAGAGATCATAAGATATGATAGATAGATTGACTCAATCACCCATATATACTAACCCAACCCAACCCTATAGCCAACTCATATCAGTTGTAATAAGTACTTATAGATAAATACAATCAAACATAATAGAAATGGAGAAATAATAGCAATTAGAGTATAAAAAAGTGACATATGCCTAAATCGTAGCCATGTGGCATGTGAGTGACAGACAAGTGGTTTGACCAGCATAGCTATACAGATGCACTTGCAAATTGCAAAATAGTCGACCAAATGCTTTGTGCAAAGCAAAGATTTGTGAATATCTCAGCCAATACTTATCCGATTGATATGAATGTAGCATTGTTGGAAAGGTCTTGAAAAGCTGCATTTAGCCTAATACTTCATCAAGCTCAGTAGTAAAGCAAGAAAATAAAATGACCAATATACTGATTTGTATTACTACATAACATAGTATGAGTGTTGCAAGCTCAAACAGTTATTCAATCTGTAAACAGACATTATATTCACATTTGGCTTGAAAAATAGTGCTAAAATGAATATATTCAATTGTCAAACCAAAAATTTCCATATATAGTAGATTATATAAACATATAAACATTATATTTAGATTCAGCTTCAAAAATGGAGCTCAAACATATATATATCATATAGTTACCAAATTTGGAAATTATACATGCTTACATAACCTATCGGCCATCAGATTTGAAATCAGCACAAAAAACGGAGCAAAATGATATATATATCATATAATTGCCAAATTGAGAAATTACCCCTGATTACATAAGCTTATGGGTACTATATTTGGATTCTTCTTTCAAATACGATCACAGCCATATATAATACATCCCCATTGGATCATCCCGTCAGCCACAATCTTATCCGAGATTAATGGGTTTTTAACCCATGAAAGGTTTTTAACCTAGCTGGAAAAGTTGCCGGGTGGTTTGTAACCCCAACTCCGACAAGGTCCGGCAGGGTTTTTAAACTGCCTACAAGGTCTGGTGGGAGTCCCGAGATTAGCAGGTACGCAACAATGCCGCAAGCGAGCTTGGACGTACTACGGCGACCATGAGGTCTCGACCCCAGATCTCGCATTCTCGGATGACCGCGTCGTGCTTGGACAGCATGGACACATCGAGCAGGGTCCATGAGCGCTCCGCAAGGAGCCAGGTCACTTTCTGGTGGAAGACTTGATCAAGGAAGGTGTTCATCGGGACAAGACTGCCGGGCACGAAGATGGCTCGGAGTTGAGTGCCCTCCTGGGGCGGAGCTGCCTTTTATAGGCTCACTGCAGCACACCCGCCCAGGGCACCATCGCACAATCAGATTCACGCATGCCCGCGCCCGAATCCCTCATGGGGCTCCAGATTAGACTACGGAGAGTCTAAATTTTCAGTTAGGGGGAGAATGATGTGCCCCTTAGTGCGCCTTGCAATGGCATTGGCCACTCCCCGCTTCCTTGCCAGTCCCACTCCACTTCACCTCAGCTGCACCAAGTCCGCCCACTGCGACGTTGCTCCCCGCACAGGACAAGCGCCCCCACGGGTTCGGGACAGACCGGGTCAGACTAAAGCTGGTGTCCCGTGGTCCGATGCACCGAACGGGCTAGAGATCAACCGACCGGACAAGTCAGCGGCACAGGAACAGAAGCACGCCCAGAAGAACCAGCCGGCTCAGTCAACGCACCCTCGAACGCCCACACGCCTCCAGATCATGAGCGGCGCCCGCGACGGTGCGCTACTGACATCATCCCAGCCATTCCAGCTCGACGTGCCTGCCATTCCTGATGCACGCCCCGGGCGGCGTTGTAAGGTGGCGCCTTTGATTCGCTCGTACCACGCACACGCCCTCTGCCCTGCATGGGCCGAGCCGCAACAACTCCACTTGCCAAGGGACCCGGAGCAGGCAAGATCAGGAAGGGATTGGAGATTGGGTCGGTCAGCGGGAGGTTGTCATAGATAGTCGCGCCGGGCCGCCTGAGGCGGCCTTGCCCATTTGTACCATAGCTACGGACTTGGAGAATCAGAACGGAGTCTGCCCTTTTCCCCTCAGAGCTCAGATTTCACAAAGCCCATTGTTTGACGTTCTCACAGCCAGCTTCTAAGCACGTCTCAGACGTAGCCTTTCTCACTTTCTCGTTTTGCTCATTGTATTCGTCATACTCATCGCTGTGCCATTATCTACAAGCTGTATCACCTAAGACCCGTGAGTCTTGCTGTACCATAATCGTCCCTAGCAGAACCACATCGGAAGTCGTCCGCACGCAGCAAGCTCACCTTCTGCGATCTTGCTCCCCCACCCGTAGTACGGTCACCCATCAGCTACACGTCCCAGCGCTCCCCTCTTGAGATACTTGGTCCCCTCGCACCCCCCGGTACTCTGTTGGTTTTGGTTTTGGCTGCTGCCTCCATTCCCAGGGTCCACACATCACCGCCTTCTTCTCTGCCATCAAGGCATTGCATCGGTCATGTGCTCTAGCAGCCCCATCACATGTTCACTTCCTCACATGACCTGGGGCTATCCTTCACCCATGCCCTTGTTCCCTTTTGGGACATCCTATTGTTCTCCCTCCCATTGTTCTCCTTTTGGCCACCATTGTTCTCACTCTATTGTTCGACCCGTTATGGTGTCCATTGTTCTTTTCCCATTGTCGTCCCAGTACTTATAGGCTCCCTGTCGCTTGCCTATTTCCCTAGATTGTCCATTTCGTCTGTACCATACTGTACCTCCAATACAGGTCACTGCACTGCTAGTCGCTCTCTGCTCTCTCGCTCCCATCATTGCTGGTGACTTGGGTGGTTCTCTGCTGTCTACGACTGAGTCTTGACAAGAACCACCCAAGTCACCAGCAATGATGGGAGTGAGAGAGCAAAGAGCGACTAGCAGCGCAGTGACCTGTATTGGAGGTACAGTACGGTACAGATGAAATGGACAATCTAGGGAAATAGGCAAGCGACAGAGAGCCTATAAGTACTGGGACGACAATGGGAAAAGAACAATGGACACCATAACGGGTCGAACAATAGAGTGAGAACAATGGTGGCCAAAAGGAGAACAATGGGAGGGAGAACAATAGGATGTCCCAAAAGGGAACAAGGGCATGGGTGAAGGATAGCCCCAGGTCATGTGAGGAAGTGAACATGTGATGGGGCTGCTGGAGCACATGACCGACACGATGCCTTGATGGCAGAGAAGAAGGCGGAGAGAAATGGAGTGATCTGTGACACATTGCATCCCCTTATCCCGCTGCTCCCCACTGCACTCACGCATGAGCCAGCACCCTGCTTGTGCCCACCATGCCTCGCGCATGCCCGCCATGCCTCATGCATGCCCACCACGCCTCGAGCATGCCTGCCACGTCCCATGCACGCCAGCCACGTCCCATGCATGCCAGCCACATCCCGTACATGCCAGCCACATCCCGCGCACATCAGCCACATCCCGCGGTGCCCCACTTCACCACATCGCCCTTCACTGCACCTCGTGCATGAATCAGCGGCCAACCCATGCCCCGTGCATGCCCGCTGCACCTCGTGCCTGCTCCCCACATCCTGCTGCACATCGCATATGGGCCAGTGGCAGCCAGTGCCTCACGCACAGGCCCGCACGCCTCGCGCTTCCATGCCTTGCGTACGGTCCCCAGTACCTCGCACACCGCCATGCGCCACGTCTTCAGCGCACACCCCTGTGTCTCACATACAGGCCCACCGCAGCCCAATGCCAGTGCACATGGCCATGGTGCCTCCCGTGTCTCGTGCACAGATCCAGCACCTCATGCATGGATCCAGCACCTTGCGCATAGGCCCAGCGCTTCAGCACAGGCTGCCATGCCTCGTACGTGGCTGCTGTGCTGCATGCATGACTCTCGCGCCACGTGCATCTGCCGTGCCTCGTGCGCATGCGCACCCTTGTCGTGCTCTGCCAGCGTGCATGTGCCTGTGCATGGCTCTACCTGTGCATGCCACGTGCCACTGTGCATGCATGCACTGTTTTGTTTTGTAGTATACTTGATTGTAGTAACTGTATTGAATATAATGATTTTGACTTTATATTTTTCGTACCTGATTGACTTGAGATAACAATATTAGTATTCATATCTCACTTACTGTAGGGGTCATAGGGACCATAGGGACCATAGAAAGCCAGTGAATTTATATAGCAGCTATAGCTGCCCCTTAGAAATATATAGCACTATATAGTGTCTAACTACTGCTATATAAGCCATGATAGGCCTCATAGCCTTATATAGTTGAGAAAGGTAGCTACATAGATGATGATAGACCTCATAGCATTATGATAGGACATATAAATGAACACTAGACTATATAAAATTTTAATTTCTCAGATGTTGTCCATTTTGTCTGTATCATATTGTACCTCCAATACAGGTCACTGTGCTGCTTGTCACTCTCTGCTCTCTCATTCCTATCATTGTTGGTAATTTGGATGGTTCTTTGCTGTCTATGACTAAGTCTTGACAAGCATCGTATAATGGATTGCTTATTGTATAGAAATAGCATCAGTCTGCTTGTATAGTGGCAATAATAAGTGTAAGAGATAATAAGGCTATATTAAAGCATATAACAAACTTGTATAGTAAGTGTCACAGATTGCTTCATTTCTCTTTGCCTTCTTCTCTGCTATTAAGGCATTGTATCAGTCATGTGCTTCAGCTGCTTCATTGCATGTTCACTTTCTCATATGACCTAGGGCTATCTTTCATCCATACCCTTGTTTTCCTTTGAGACACTCTATTGTTCTCCTTCTCATTATTCTTCATTTGGCCATTATTGTTCTCACTATACTGTACCATTTTGGTCGTAGGCTCACAGGGGTCTGAGTGTGACCAAAATGTTCATAGGCTCGTTTGGCTCATTAGGCTCGCTGGCCCATGTGACCCATGACTAAGCCTAAAATAATAGGCTTGTTGACCTTTGTACACCCTTGTATGGCTCCAAATTTTGGCCAAGAGCCTCAATAGATGTTCAAAAGTGCCTTTCAACACATAATTATAGTGCTGTGGAGCAAAAAGTTTTCTCCCAAGAAGATTTTTTACTTCCTCTTAAATTTCTTAGGCTTGCTGGCCTCTGTGACCCATGACCAAAGGTCAAATAGGTGTGGCTCAGAGGCCTCTGTAACCTGTGACCTGAGCCTATGACCAAAATGGTACAGTATTGTTCAGCCTATTATGGTGTTTATTGTTCTTTTCTCATTGTCATTTCAGTACTTATAGGCTTCTTATTGTCAAGACGCGGTCGTAGACAGCAGAGAACCACCCAAGTCACCAGCGATGATGGGAGCGAGAGAGCAGAGAGCGACTAGCAGCGCAGTGACCTGTATTGGAGGTACAGTACGGTACAGACGAAATGGACAATCTAGGAAAATAGGCGAGCGACAGGGAGCCTATAAGTACTGGGACAACAATGGGAAAAGAACAATGGACACCATAACGGGTCGAACAATAGAGTGAGAACAATGGTGGCCAAAAGGAGAACAATGGGAAGGAGAACAATAGGATGTCCCAAAGGGGAACAAGGGCATGGGTGAAGGATAGCCCCAGGTCGGACTTCCTTTCTCGGCGACCACCACCAGCACTCTAGGCGACATCCTCAAGAAGTCCTGTTGGCGGCCGACATACGCTATCCTTTCCCATATAAACCATCTCTGTTTCTCAGCTCTAGTATCTACATTAGTTACTATCGAAAGAACGAAGCAATTCGCTCACGAAAAACGGCATGGCCGACCAATGCCGTGTCGCGTCACAAGCTGCATCACCAAGTCCTGCAACAGCCCCGTCTACTCCTGCGACCGCAAAGGAAACAGCAGCATTACCTGTCAAATCAAGTGCTGCTGTTGCTGAAGCCCTCGATGTCCTCGTTCAGAAGAAGATAGTCACTGAAGGATTTCAACCCAACCGGGCGCTCCTCTGCGCCCTGATACGGTCTGTCTCCTCAAAATTTAAAACGTACCGTGACCCCCTCTTTGCCATTGCCACCCTTCTCGAGAATCTTCCTATCATGGACGTCACCGACGCTCTGTGTCCTACCATCGACCAGCTCGGGAGCATCACTCTGGATCTCCATGACCACGAATCCGCGCTTAACGCCAAGTTGAGCGATATCGGGACAGCGCATGTAGCCTCAAGAGCAGTGATAACGAGACAAGAAGAGCTACTTGTCTCGCTCCAAGGCATGTCCACCCAGTTGAAAGATCATATAGTTTTGCTCCAGAAGGCCCCTGTGCCCTCCTACAGTGCAGCCCTCCTCACGGCAGCCAGCCTCTCCCCTCCATCGGGTCCGACCTCGGACCCTCGCTTTGTGCAACAGATCATCACCCGAAACTGTCAGGTCCTCGTCGATGTGAGCGCTGCCTTCACCGGCAGTGTTAGCATCGAAGAGCTCCTCGCTTGCACCCGTGCTTTCCTTCAGACAGGCGCGGACAATGGCTGTCCCAATGGGGCCAGTATCGAGTCCATACAGAAGCTGCGCAATGGTGGATTAGTCCTGCATCTAGGCGATAAGGAAACGGCGGACTGGGTCCGCACACCAGGCAACAGCGCACGTCTCCTGGCACTGTTCGACGAGGGCGCTGTTATCAAGGACCGTGGATACATGCTCGTGGTCCCGTTCATCCTGATCCACTTCGAGCCTGATCAGGCTGATCACCTGCGCGAGGTCGAAGGACGCAACAACCTACCGGTGGGTACCATCCTCAAAGCCAAATGGATCAAACCTGCCCGGTGCCGCTCCCCCCGCCAGCTCCACGCGTTCGCATTCTTCACGTTTGCGTCCCTGGAACTGGCCAATCAGATAATCCGAGATGGGATTGTGGTATGTAACAAGCGCGTCTCTCCCACGAAGGCCAAGAAGGAGCCCATCCGCTGTCTCAAATGCCAGCGCATTGGCCACTTCATGTCAGACTGCTGCGAACCGCACTTTGCATGTGGTCGCTGCGGTGACCAGCACCGCACGGATGACTGCACTACCACGGGCTGCGTGCTCTGTGCATCATGCAAGTCCCGTACCCATGATACCTATGACAGATCATGTCTGGTCTATATGGACACGTGCGACCGGCTTGATGACCGGTTTCCTGAGAACCAGTTGCGATACTTCCCTACGGAAGAGATCTGGACTCACTGCCCTGAAGCACCGCGCTCCCACACGTGCGCGCACACCCCTCCACCTGCTGCTTCTCTCTATACACAGACACCCATGTCATGGGGCCCTACCTCTGGATCAAACTTGCTGCCCATTTCAACCGGGAACGGGCGTACCACTCAAGCGATGCCTAATACACTGCAACTGCGTGGGCCAGCTGGAGGTCCTTCTGCACCTCCGCCCATGGCGAGCATGAGTGCGCTGGCACAGTTAGGCTGGAAGATTACTCCCCATGGCAAACGGCCATCACAGCGTGCTAGGAAAAACATAGCGTGTGATGCGGGTACATTCAGTCAGCCCACTCTCGATGCAGTCACTGCCTCCTGGTCCACGCGGGCGAATATGGGGCCTATCAACCCTCTGATTGACATGCCTATAGTGCCTCAGGTAACAGCCCCAGCTAGTACTTTACCACCAGTACAAACACCTGCCCGTCCACTCCCTCACGTACCTACGCATACCCCTCTCCCCCGTAGTGACACCACCCCTCGTCCTTCCTCCTCTCCGTCTCCTCCTTCGTCTTCCCTTCCCCTTGTATTCCCCTCCTCTCCCTCTTCTCCCCCTCCTTCCCATACTAACAGCTCTAGCTGGGTGAATGACCCCAGCCTGCCCTCTCTATGACTGACTCCGTCACGATTGCAACCAAGCAGATCCGCCTCCTTCAAGCCAACTTAGATGGCTCGATGATCGCCCATCAATCTCTCATCAACTCGGATATCCATTTACACTACGACTTCATCGCTATCCAAGAACCGTACATCGACAAATTCCTTAATACTCGAGCCACACAGAAATGGCGCACGTTCTACCCTCCTAATCACCGCACATCTCACGCATGCACATCTCGCTCCATTCTCCTTGTCAATACTGCCCTTGACACTAATTGCTACGCCCCGCTCTCGGATCTGGACCACCCGGACGTCACCGCTGTGCGCTGCTGGGGCGCCTTCAGATATCTTACCATCTTTAACATCTACAATGATGGTGCGCATGACAACACAGTATCGTACCTTGACGATTACATGCGGCGACCGGAGTATGAGCCGCCACTCACTGCCGGCCAGAGCTCCTACACAATGTGGGTTGGCGACTTCAATTGTCACCATCCTGCCTGGGACAATCCAAGCGACGAACGGTACTTCACGCCTCGGAACATTGAGGCTGCGGATTTCCTCCAGGATACATGCAGTTCTTTAGGCCTCGTGATGATCCTTCCTGCAGGCATACCGACCCATCGTCATAAAGTCACTAAGCTATGGTCTCGCTTAGATAATGTCTTCGCCTCAGAGGAAGCGAAGGATCTATTCACGGTCTGTGACACCACCCCTGAGATTATGGACGCTGATCACGTTCCGATTCGGAGTGTCATAGACATTCCACTCGCACAGGCTGCACAGCCGCAGCGCCCCAACTTTCGGGGCACCGACTGGACTGCTTTCGCTGAGAAACTTCAAAGCGAGCTAGGCGGTGTACGAGCGCCAGCGTTTCTACGTACGCCATCAGACTATGACCGCGCCTGTGCTGACCTTACATCGGTCCTGCAACGGACAATCGATGCGATGGTCCCGCTATCCAAACCCTGCCCGCATAGCAAACGCTGGTGGAGTGCAGACCTTAGCGCCATACAGAAAGAACGAAACAAGCTGAGTCGCGCTTCACACAAACTGCGGGGTGTCCCTCACCATGCATGTCACGAGAAACTCAAGGACGCGAATACGCGTTACAGCAAAGCTATTCGCGCAGCCAAGATGCAATACTGGGAAGATTGGCTGGAGGATGTCGAAGGTGCTGATGTCTGGACAGCAAACCGTTATCTCACGGAACCCTCCATCGACGGAGGAAAAACTCACATACCGACGCTTCAACGAGTGCAGCCGGACGGCTCGTCACAGGCAGTCAACTCTAATGCCGAGAAGAGTCAATACCTGGCGAGTTCTTTCTTCCCACCACCCCCTGCTGCGTCCTCGGTACCTCTCGATACCGACTTCCTTGAGCCTCTAGATGACCCGGCGCCCTTCACGCGTGCACGGATCAAGGCACAGATCGCGAAGCTAAGTCCCTTCAAAGCACCGGGCCCTGATGGTATACCTAATGTGGTCCTCATGCACAGCGCAGATCACATTGTCAACCACCTGTATTACATCTATGAAGCTTCGCTCCGCCTGGATGCGTATTATGGACCCTGGCAAGAGTTCATCACCGTGGTCCTGCGTAAACCAGGGAAGCCACGTTATGACCTACCCAAGGCATATCGGCCAATAGCCCTGCTCAACACGCTCGGTAAGGTTCTTTCTGCGCTAGTGGCAGACCAAATCACGTTCCTCGGTGAAAAACATGGCCTACTCCCACCTACGCACTTTGGTGGGAGGCCGGGGCGAATGACCACAGATGCTATGCATCTGCTAGTCCAGACTGTCCGCGACGCCTGGCGACAACATAAGGTGGTATCTGCTCTTTTTCTGGACATCAAAGGTGCCTTTCCCAATGCCGTTACTGATCGACTCATCCACAACCTCCGACGGTGTCGGATTCCAGTTGTCTACACAGACTTCATTGGCCGTATGTTATGGGGTCACAGCACGTGCCTCCGATTCGATGCTTTCCTCTCTGACCCCATCAATATAACAAATGGAATTGGTCAGGGTGACCCACTCTCTATGATACTCTATCTTTATTACAATGCTGACCTTTTAGATATCCCGATTGCCCACTCGCGATCTGAATGTGCTATGGCCTTTGTGGATGATGGTATTCTCATAGCCATCGGCCCCACCTTTACTGATACACATGGAACCCTTCATAGCATGATGATGCGCACAGGCGGCGCCATTGATTGGTCGAATGAACACAACTCGAAATTCGAGTTCAGCAAACTAGCCTTGATGGACTTCGCTCCCATCGGGAGTCAGAAAGTAGGCATGCCATTGGAGCTGCCCTCCATCACTGTGCCACTCTCGGACAGTACAAAGTACCTGGGCGTCATGTTCGACTCCCGCCTCACCTGGAAAGTTCAAAGTCAATACGCAATAAAGAAGGGTACAACATGGGTACTGTCACGGATCGCTCCATTTCTCTCCGCCTTCTTCTCTGCCATCAAGGCATCGCGTCGGTCATGTGCTCCAGCAGCCCCATCACATGTTCACTTCCTCACATGACCTGGGGCTATCCTTCACCCATGCCCTTGTTCCCCTTTGGGACATCCTATTGTTCTCCCTCCCATTGTTCTCCTTTTGGCCACCATTGTTCTCACTCTATTGTTCGACCCGTTATGGTGTCCATTGTTCTTTTCCCATTGTCGTCCCAGTACTTATAGGCTCCCTGTCGCTCGCCTATTTCCCTAGATTGTCCATTTCGTCTGTACCGTACTGTACCTCCAATACAGGTCACTGCGCTGCTAGTCGCTCTCTGCTCTCTCGCTCCCATCATCGCTGGTGACTTGGGTGGTTCTCTGCTGTCTACGACCGAGTCTTGACAGGTACTCGCCTTGCGTCGCTTGGCGCGCCCATCCCACGGAATCACCGCATGCCACGTACGTCAACTTTACATTGCTGTTGCCATCCCGAAGATGCTCTATGCCCTAGATGTCTGGTGCATTCCCGCACACCCATCGCCGACCGGCCATGGTCCCCGACGAGGCTCTATCGGTGTTATCGAAGCCCTTGGCCGGGTGCAACGCTTAGGGGCCCTGGCTGTCACGGGTGGGCTGCGTACCTCGCCGAAGGTAGCACTGGATGCACATGCCCATCTTCTGCCTATGGATCTTCTGGTCAACAAGTCCTGTCACAGGGCAGTTGTACGTCTCTCCACCCTCCATCCCTCCCATCCTCTGGCATCGCTGGTCAAGAAATGTGCAAAGAGATTTGTAGCGCGTCACCGTGCACCACTTCACCACCTCTTTCACATCTTCCCCACCCCACCTGCCATCTACGAGACTATACCCGCAGTCTGGCACAACCCTGCCAAGCCTCTCCCCTACTCGACGGAAATCGCAGCTGACCGAAAGGCAGCTGTTGATGCGGAAACCGAATGCATGGACGTTATCCGAGTTTACTCGGATGGCTCAGCACACGATGGGGGAGTCGGGGCTGCAGCCGTCTTGATCCGGGATGGACGCGCGCAACGCACACTTCGCTACTACTTGGGGCCCGACACTGAGCACACCGTGTTCGAGGCAGAACTAGCTGCCACACTGCTCGCCCTCGAGCTTCTGCACACGGAGAAGAATGCCTCTAAGGCGACATCAATAGCCGTTGACAATCAGGCAGCAATTCATGCCTTGCACTGCTCCAAGCCGCGCCTGGGTCATCATCTTGCAGCAGCCTTCCGCCGTGCTGCCACCCGACTAGACGGACAACGTGGAAAGACATACAGTCTTCGGGTTCGATGGATTGCAGGACATGAGGGCTGCGATGGGAATGAACTGGCTGATGTGGCAGCAAAGAAGGCAGCTGAAGGCCATGCCAGCCCGAAGGCCTCGCTCCCCCAGTACCTCCGCAAGCCCATGCTGCACAGCGTCGCTGCGGCGAAGCAAACTCACTTGCAGGCACTGAGGGCACAGTGGAGCACGCGCTGGAAGGAAGACGCCGCTTGTGACCGGTTCCGGCGGCTCGACCCCAAACTACCAGGGAAGTCTTACATGTCACTTCTTTCCAAGGCTGACGTGCTGCGTCGCTCTCATGCTAGCATTCTGTTCCAACTCCGTGTTGGTCACGTTCCGCTCAACCACTACCTTCATCGGTTCGCCAAAGCGGCCGAGCCACATCCGAAAGGATGTGCATGGTGTGACTGCGAAGATGAGATGGTTTACCACTACCTACTCAAATGTCCAGAATTCCAAGGCGAGCGCGAAGCTCTTCAGTGAGCACTGAAGGTCCGCCGGGGCCTGCTGATCGGCCATCTCCTCACGGGGGAAAAAGCGGTCATACCGTTGATGCGATTCGTCACATCAACGCGTCGTTTCACAGGACTCGGTATGTTACCATCGAATTCATAAAACTTGCGACTCTGCTAGGCCCCTCTACATGTACTTCAGATCACGGGGTGCCTCGGTGCCCCACCCCCCTCCTGCACTACAGTCTCGTGGCTTCGCCTCCACGACAAGACGAATTACAAAATCGGGCACTTCAGGCAGGTTGGAAGGATATGGATTGGTGGGAGAATAGTTTGCGCATGGGTGGTGATAAGAGATGGACAGGAACAGGCTATGTACGTGATTTGCGGTAAAGCCACTGCCCGTCCACCCTCTCAACATCGCCCCGGCTCTGACTCCGACGTCTCACGGCGTCAGCCTGGTGCTCAATCCCAGTGGCCTTCAAAAAGCCCTAAGGCACCTCCGACACACTCACTCTCCCATATCCCCTCCTCCTGCTCCCTGTGCCCGACCTGTTCTTCAGGCCGGTGCTCGCCCTGTGCTCGCGCATGGGGGAGAGCCATTATGTTGCCAATATTCACCAGCAGATTTCTCTCAAGCAAAAGGTACCTCACTCGGGGGTCACTCAATGTTTTTCAGATGGGCGGTGGCATTCGGGCGGGGTAGCACTATCATGTAATGCCGCATGGCGCAACAGCGCCGCATGGCAATATGGATTAAAAAAAAAAAAAAAAAAAAAATAGCCCCAGGTCATGTGAGGAAGTGAACATGTGATGGGGCTGCTGGAGCACATGACTGATGCAATGCCTTGATGGCAGAGAAGAAGGCAGAGAGAAATGGAGCGATCCGTGACATCACCCCCTCTCTAAGACGCACTTTCGCCTGGAGTGCGTGATGAGCATGGACGGGGTTGAGGTAGATGAGTCCGCGAAGATTGGGAGCCTTGAGTGCATGCGGATGGCGGGTGTAGAAGTCGGTGATTGCACCATGGGCATTGGAAAGGGAGGTACGTGAGAGCCACTGATTTTCTGAATCAGGGTAGCCTGCCCATTTGACGAGATATTCAATGCTGCATTTGTTCCGGGTGAGACGAGCATCGAGGACAGACTCAACTTCGTACTCTTCCTCGCCCTCCACAAGGTCAGGTGGTGGTGCAGGGAAGTTGGGACCATGAGCATCGGTTTCCTTGTAAGGGGACAACAGGGACGTGTGGAACACCGGGTGGATACGCCAGGTGGGCGGTAGCTTTAGTCGATAAGAGACTGGGCCCAGGACGTCAGTGATTTCAAAAGGTCCCAGGCGTCGATCAGCAAGCTTAGCTTTGGGTCGTGTGGTTTTGATGTTCTTGCCATCGAGCCAGACCTTGTCACCAACCTGGAAGTGGATGGTGTCGTGCATATGGTCCTGGTTGTTGCGCTTCATGAGATCAGCAGCTGTTTGAAGGCTGGCCTGGACCTCAGTGCGAAGTTGTTCGAGGTGACGGAAACAATCCTTGACGGCGGGTGTAGACGATGTGGGGTTGACAGTGGGGATGGCAGTGGGAATATAGCCGAGGAGCATTTCAAATGGAGCTCAGTTAGTGGCGCTGTGGATACGGTGGTTGTGCGAGAACTCAGCATAAGGAAGCCATTGGACCCAATCATCCTGACGGTAGTTGCAGAAGGTACGAAGGAACTGCTCGAGTTCTTGATTGACGCGTTCTGACTCGCCGTCGGTCTGTGGATGATAGGCGGTGCTGAGGGAGGACTTGATACCAAGTTTGTCAAAGACGCCACGCATGACTTTGCCTGCATACTGTGGGCCACGATCAGAGATGAGGCGTTCCCAGAGGCCGTAGTTCCGATAAATCCTGTCAAAAAGGATGTCGACTGTGCCATCACTGGTAATGGTCTCTTTACAAGGAGTGAAGGAGACATGCTTTGTAAAACGGTCGACGACCACATTGATGGAGTCATAGCCTTGGCATTCTGGGAGTTTGACGATGAAGTCCGAGGTAATGTCTTGGAAGGGATGGGTAGGGATGGCATTGGGAATTGTTTCAACATGAGGGCAGTGATTTTGAACCTTGGTGGCCTGGCAGGTAGCACAGCCATCAACATAATCACGAACGAAGACAGACATACCAGGCCACCAGTAGTTGTGACTGAGGAGCTCATAGGTCTTGTAGCATCCTGGGTGACCAGCCATGGGGGTGTCATGATGCAGCTTGACGATGTCCCGACGAAGGTCCTTGTCAGCAGGGATGTAGACTTTGCCACGAAAGAGGATGAGGCCATCCTTGTAGTTCCATTCTTGGAGGTTCTTGACGAGGGAGCGAGGACCATTGTTCAGGATCACATCAAGGGCTTGAACAACCTCAATGTCCTTGGTCTTGGCATTGCGAATGCATTGGCGAAGATCAGCATTGCCAATAGACTTGACAGCAGCTGGACGTGTAGCACGGATCTGGAAGTACTTGGGGTCGAGGAGGACACGATCGGAGTTGTCGTCGTCCACCCCCTCTCTATGGTCAGGTCGCCTCGACATGGCATCTGGTCGGTGATGAATACCAGGTTTGTGGATCAGGGTGAAGTCAAAACGAGTGAGGAAGAGAGCCCAGCGAGCTTGACGACGACTCAGCTTTTGGGCAGACTTGAAGTATTCCAGGTTCTTATGATCGGTCCAGATCTCCACAGTATGGGGAGAACCTTCTAGGTAGTGGTGCCAGGCTTCGAGGGCACGGATGATGGCCAGGAGTTCCTTGTCATAGATGTCATAGTTGCGTTCAGGGGCAGTGAAGGCCTTGGAGATGTAAGCAACAGGGTGCCATTGCTCGTCCTCCCCGCGCTGGGATAGGATACCTCCTGTGGCATAGTCTGAGGCATTGACCTCAACCAGGTAGGGTTTGGACGGGTCAGGCATGATAAGGACTGGGGACGAGGTGAACGCAGCTTTAAGAGCCTCAAAGGCATGTTAACATTCAGCAGACCAGGCCCAAGGATGGTCTTTCTTGGTAAGGTCAAACATGGGACGAGCGACTTTGGAGAAGTCCTGGATAAAGCGTCGATAGAAGTTGCCAAAGCCAACAAAGGACTGGACGTCCTTGACGTTACGAGGGGCAGGCCATTCAGCAATGCCTGCAACCTTGACGGGGTCCATAGCGAGCGTGTTATGGGAGATGATGAGACCGAGGAACTCAACTGAGGGCTGCTCAAAAGAGCACTTTTCTGGTTTGAGGAAGAGGTCATTGTCCTGGAGGCGTTGGAGGACCTTGCGCACGAGGTCGCGATGTTCTTCAAGGGTTTCGGTGAAAATGAGGATATCGTCCATGTAGATGACGACTTTGCCCGTGTCGATGAGATCCTTGAAAAGTTCATTCATCATTCCTTGGAACGTGGCAGGGGAGTTTGTAAGACCAAAAAACATCACCAGGGGTTCAAAGAGACCGCGGTTGGTTTTGAAGGCAGCTTTCCATTCATCGCCCTCCTTGATGCGAACATTGTTGTAACCCCAACGAACGTCCATCTTGGAGAAGACTTTGGCACCCTTGAGCTTGTCAACGAGTTCAGAGATGAGGGGCAGGGGATATTCATTCTTGATGGTGCCTTTGTTGAGGGTGCGATAGTCCTGGACGGGGCATAGTTTTCCATCTTTTTTCTTGATAAAGAAGAAGGGACTTGCCATAGGGGATTTGGAAGGATGGATGTAGCCTTTCTTGACCTGGTCATCAAGGAATGAATCGAGGCCCTCCTGCTCAGTAGGAGCCATGGGATAGACCTTGCAGGAGCGGGGTTCAAAACCATCTTTCAGGTCAATGGCGTGATCCCAAGGGTGACATTCAGGGAGGCGATGGGAGGATTCCTCGTCGAAGACAGGTTGGAAATCCTGATACTGAGGGGGAACCATCTCAGCAAAGGACTTCTCTGCAACACGAGTGGCCACACGCTCAGCCAGTTTCTGAGCATTGGTGAAAGAGCGACGGATACGGATGGTGTGTTGGTAGTCGGGGTCGTCATCTGGTGGGGGTGGTGTGTCCCAGTCAGGGAGAACACCAGCTAGGCGAAGGCCCTCTTCCACCCAGTCATCATCGACGTTAGGTCAGGGGTCATCGTCCTCAGTGAATAGGTGTGCAGGGACTTTGGACAGGTGGATGCAGCGAAGGCGGACACCTTGGACTCGGCGAGCAGGGATCACGTACTTGGGAAGTGGGGCAGCAACGAATGGTGGGGGCAGTGGGAGCAATGGAGGGGGGCAAGGTGGAGGGAGCAGTACTGCAGCAGCGCTGAGGACTGGTGGACAAGGGGCTGACTGGCAGCATTCAGTGCGAGTGGACAGGTTCTCGACCGGGGGTTTATTCAGAGTGCAAGAGGGAGGGCAGCGAGTCATGTCGACACGACGAGAGACCCAATCAATTTCAGGGTTGTGCTCCTGTAACCAATCGGTCCCAAGGATGATGTCATAGTCACCAATGTCAATGAGATAGAACTCAGCTGTCTCCTCATGGAAGGATGTCGAGTCCTTGGCATAAATGCGGATGTTCTGGTTGACTGAATAGCGAACCCAGCCCATGATGTTTTCGGAGTTGTCCACATTGCGAACGGGGAAGGGTTTAGGGAGTTTCTTGAGGGGGAACTGGTGTTTCTTGGCAAACTCGGGGTGCATAATGATGCCTTCTGCACCACTATCGAGAAGTGCCTCAGCGTCGATTTGTTTCTTGATCGGGGCAGTGATAATCTTGGCCTGGAGCGTAATGGACGGTGTCTGACGGTTGGGTGTGATAGCGGACATGCGCAGAGACGATGGATACAATTGCTCACAGGGGTCGGATAGTACAGAGAAGCGATTCGACGGATCAAAGAAATGTTTCTTGCCACCCATGGACGACGTGACCGGGGGGCGCTTTAAAAACCCTCAACCATATCCTTTAACGCAGCCTTTGCCTCTTCCCTCTCTTCCTCGCTCAAGTCCTTCAACTGCGACGATAAGTCGGCGATGGACCTGTTGATGGCGGGGACAGCAAGGGCGGCAGCTGCATCTTCTGGAGCTACTCCCGGGGCAGAGCCGGTTTCTAGCGCTTGAACACGAGGGATTGGGGCACGGGGGTTGGAGTCGGCATTGAGGGGGCAGTCGCGAAAGCCATGGCCCTTCTGGCGACAGCGGAAGCAACCGCCCTCACACCTGAGGCGCTCACGGTCAGGCTCCGAGAGTTTGGGCAGTTGGGCACCTGTAGCAGCAACTGTGCGGGATCGGCCAGTAGATGCGGACTGAGGGAAGCGAGTGCTCACTGGGGTGCGCCCAGTTGTAGGGCGGGGACTCTGGAACCGGGTGCGCATGAGGTAGGCAGCATTCCTGTCATGGGCCCTCGCCTTCCACTCGACCAGGGTGGTGGGCGTGGGGTAGCTGCGCTGGCAATCATCGCGCAGGGTGCTGTTGAGGCCATGCAGGAACCAGTCGATCAGGGCCACATCATTGTAGCCGGTGCGAGGGGCGAAGGACTCAAACTCGGTGATGTAGTCGACTACCGGGTGCGTACCCATCTGGAGGGTCTGGATAGCATGGGAGGCATCTTTGGAGTTGTCGAGGGGAGAGAAGTCCAAGTTGAAGCGAGTTCGAAGGGCGGTGAGGTTGGCGTAACGGGGAACATGAGCTGGAGATGTGTTTGCAACCACGAGATCGTCATCCTCGAGGATCTCCTCGACACGCTGGGTGGCCCACTGGCCGGCAATAGGGCCCTGGCAGAGGTCGAGGAAGAGGGAGATCTGGGCGGTATCATCTTTATACCTGACAGAGTTGGCGCGAAGGAATAAGCGAATACGCAGCTGGAATTCCTTGGACTTGGAACGATCTCCCTCAAAGGGAGCAGGTTTGACGCCGATCTCAGGGTTGGACATGTCAATGGACGGCTGAACAGGGGGAGCTGTGGCGATGATTGGTTTGACGTTGACGGTGGATGTCGATGCAACAGCGGCAATGGGTGGAGCAGGTGAGGGGACTGGTACTGGGGTAGGCGTCGAAACAGGTGGTGGTGGTGGGGCCCGAAGGGTATCGAGGCAGGTAGCTTGTTGCTGAGCGAGATTCTCTATAACTGCCTGAGAGAGTGCAAGTTCTGCAGTGGTTAAGAAGAGGGTACTGGCCTGCCAAAACCACAGGTCACTTTCTTCTACGAGGCTGGGTCTCCAACTGACTACAAACTGATTGGTGTCGGAGCGGTATGCGTAGTAGTTGTTGGTTACCGGGTTGAAGGTAATACCTGAGGGAACAACAAGTGGTGTGGTGCGAGCAGGGGGAGAATCTGCACTAGGAAGGGCGACGGTGGGAAGCAGTGGGGTAGCGGGGTGTTGGCGGCGGTGTTCTGTGGCTGCGACGTCGAAGTCGTTAAGCTCGAGGTCTGCCTGGTCGTCATGATCAGCGAAGTACCACTGTGCGGGACCATCGTCGTCCTCCGAGACAAAGTCTATTCGAACGATGCCAGAAAGGGTGTAGATGAAGTATTTGTCAAGCAAGGCAAAGACGCCAAGTGGGTATGGTTCTGTGGTCTGGAAACGGGGGTCGGTGGGATCAATGGTGAGGTCTAGAGGAAGTCAGCCACAACTGGGCGACGACCAAGAGCATGAGGGTACAGGGGGTCCGAGTACGGGGTTCTGAGGAATCGGTGGCCGAGGCGTTCTCTGGCCCACACAGGCTCAGGCGAGGGTTCTGGGGTGAAGAGACCTAGTGTGCAAAAGGGGAACGAGGTCGATGGTAGGATACTTGCAGGGGATCCTCGGTTGGGTTGGCGACAGTGGTAAGCAATGTCCGAGGCGCCGAACGTGAATTCTTGCAAGTCGACGTCAAAGGAAACTCGAATTCGAACATATAAGGCAATGGAGATAGCACCTGCACGTGGTTTCCACGACCTCAATCGAAACCAAACTCCTTCGGCTTCCCAACGCTTCACAGCACAATAGCGGAGGAGGGGGATGAGTGCACTGCCCTCGATGGTGTTGGCGATGGGAAAGGGGAGATGAGGTTGATGGAATGGATGTCGAGATTCGGTGAAGATGTCGGCGGTGAAGGGTTCAAAGAAGAAAGGTATGATGGGCGATAGTAGGGAGGTGAGGCGGGTGTATGAGAGATTGTCCAGGTGTCAAGACGCGGTCGTAGACAGCAGAGAACCACCCAAGTCACCAGCGATGATGGGAGCGAGAGAGCAGAGAGCGACTAGCAGCGCAGTGACCTGTATTGGAGGTACAGTATGGTACAGACGAAATGGACAATCTAGGGAAATAGGCGAGCGACAGGGAGCCTATAAGTACTGGGACGACAATGGGAAAAGAACAATGGACACCATAACAGATCGAACAATAGAGTGAGAACAATGGTGGCCAAAAGGAGAACAATGGGAAGGAGAACAATAGGATGTCCCAAAGGGGAACAAGGGCATGGGTGAAGGATAGCCCCAGGTCATGTGATGGGGCTGCTGGAGCACATGACCGACGCAATGCCTTGATGGCAGAGAAGAAGGCGGAGAGAAATGGAGCGATCCGTGACACTTATTGCTTGCCTGTTTTCCTAGACTGTTCATTTCATCTTTATTGTACTGTACCTCCAATACAGGTCATTGCACTACTTGTTGCTCTCTGCTCTTTTGCTTTCATCATTGTTGGTGACTTGGGTGATTTTTTGCTGTCTATGACTCAATTCTGACACCATCTAGCAAACAGGTCTTATCAATGCAACAGCTTGAGACAGAGATGACCTTGGTGGCAGGTAAGTACTATCTAATAGTTCTACAGCCAAACAGCCTTAGAAAAAAGCTCAGACTGTCTTCAGGATGGATTTCACTTTAACTGACAGTTCACAGTGTGACATGCCTAGAAAAGAAGCTCAGAGCTGCCAGCAACAGTGAAAAGTCTCAGAGCTACAAGCCATTAGAGATGAAAGCCATAATAATTTGGCTAAATTGACTCTATAGTGGGCAGGAAGGCTGAGCACATTATTATAAAAAATGTATTTGAAATATTGTTCAAGATGTTGTAGTGTAGTGGCCTTCATTGGACTTGTAAGTTGGTCAAAGTCATATGTTTGATCCTTGTGCTGCACATAATTTTTTGGAAAAATTCGAGCTTTTTGTCACCTGTCCTTGTCTTTTCCCTGGATTGACCTCAGCTACCCACTTATGTGGATTTGTCATGCATGCATAGTGAATTGAAGTCAACCTCAGGATGGACTCAAACTATCCTATGGACATCCTCAGCTAATCGCATAGGTCAGAAGCTGTCAGAAGCCGTCTTAGCTGTGCTCTCATGTCAGTTTATCCTCAGTGTCTTGGCCCTTTTTGCACTCAATATCGCACTCATGCCTTCCTCAGGCCATATCATTTAGGCCATTCTATGGCCTTCTGAACCACTTGGACATGTATGTTACATAGTTCTAGCTGTACAACATATTCTCCAGGTCAGATGTGGACATTTTCGACATGCATCAGTAAACTTGACCATTTTTCTGAATGGCTGAAAGTGGTCTGAATGGGTCTGAATGAGTCTGAACTTCATCTGAAACCTAAAAAATAATCTGAATGGTCTGATTTTAAATCTGAATTTATCTGAATTCTAATAAATCAGATTATATTCAGACAGTCAGACTCATTCAGACCCATTCAGACCACTTTCAGCCATCCAGAAAAATGGTCAAGTTTACTGATGTGGCATGCATTAGGAACCTTGACAATTTTCTGATGAGTCTGACAGTTTCTAACCCTATCTGCAGCTACTGCAGAGTCTGATCTATCTAGAGCTACTTTTCAAATGATCATATCTGATTAAGCTTATATATTTGAGAGTCAACACCTATTGTTAGATATAGCAGTCATTCATCTCTAATTGCATATCATAATAGAATTTTTGATATCTGAATTTTTTACAAATCTGAGAGCATTCTGATTTATCTCTGACAGCAGCTTGAGGTCCAATAATTTGATAGTGTCTGAGAGTAATCTGATCTGTCTGATACCAACTAATAGCTCTCTGAGACTGTCTGATACAGTGGCGTGCAAAAATATTGCAGGGTCCAACGGATCCTGTGTGGTGCTCAGAGTTTTTTCATTCGGTCGAGATCTTATACATAATAGTGGTAGATACGACTCATACATACAGAATTAAAATAAAATAAAAGACATACTATGGAATCCAGAGGAGTGGTGCCCGTGAATGAGGTAATGAACACGATCATGTGATCAATGTGTTTGACGCGTCTCGTGTTCAGCTGCCGAGCAACAAATTTTCACTTGAACCACATCTTCCACAGTCCACAAGCCAACTCCTGACCTTCTCACACACACTCTATCACCATGACCAAGTGCACACCAACTACACTTTGTCGTATTGTTGATTTCCACCATAAGGGCCTTGCATGGTCACGAATTGGCCCAAAGGTCGGTGTTGATCCAACCAATTGCTCACGAGCCTACAAGCGCTGGCTCTGGCACCCTGACTTGACACCCCGTCCTGGTCGCCCTACATCAATAACACCTCATTTTGAGCATCGAGCTGTCTGCCTGATCACCAGTGGCCGATGTTCTGATGCAACTGATGTTCAACATGAACTATTCCCTTATCTCTATCCCACCACAGTCTGTTGCATGTTCATATGGCTTGGTCTCTATGGACGAGTACACAGGAAGAAGCCACTTCTTACTCAAGTCCACCAGCAGAAGCATAGGAAGTGGGCTGAGGAGCATGTGGAATGGACTGAGAAAGATTGGAGGCATGTCATTTTCAGCGATGAGTCCAAGTTTAATTTTTTTTGGCTCTGACAGGTGCCTTTACTGTCGAAGAAGGCCTGGGGAAGAATTTCTGCCCCAGAATGATCAGAAGATGGTCAAGCATGAAGGAGGTTCAATATAGGTCTGGGGATGCTTGACATACAATGGACCTGGACAACTACATCGTGTTGAGGGTTGCATGAATGCAGCCCAATTCACCTCCATCCTCTCTGAATCTCTCCTCGGCACACTCTCCAATAACAATCTTGGACCCACAGATATGCTTTTTCAGCAGGATCTTGATCCAAAGCACACCTCCAAGCTTGCTCGCAACTGGCTTGATGAACATAACATTAAACAACTGCCCTGGGCACCATCCTCACCAGACATGAACATCATTGAACATGCATGGGACATGGTGGATAGGGCTGTGCATCATCGTGAACATTGTCCATGCAATGTTGAGGAGTTGTGGGAGGTTTTGCAGGAGGAGTGGGGGAAATTGTGTTTGAAGGACATTCAGAAGTTGTATGAGTCAATGCCACACCATGTTGAGGCCTTGAAGGAGGCAAAAGGGGGCTATACTAAATACTAAATTGCTGGAATATTTGCATGAATTTTGTGGTGTACATGACATGATTTTGTGCAGTGCAATTGCCTCAAGTTTCTGTTCAGTGCATTCCTGGGCTCTGATCCCTCCAAACATTAGTCAAATCCATGGATTTTTTTTTCGTATTCATATTCTACACATCCTAAGCTACAACTTTTGTATATAAAGTTTTACACTACAGTCAATTTTGCGAGCACAGCGTACATCACTCAAAGTGCAGACCCTGCAATATTTTTGCACACCACTGTACATCTGATTTAACTTGCACCAGATTCTGTCAGACACCGCAGGTCAATCAGAAAGTTGTCAAGGTTCCTGATGTGCATCGCGCCAACACTTTTGCAAATGGCAATAGAGCAGGGTGTCGAAGCAGCTTGTTCCAGCCTAAGCCTAGCGACAACTACTTCAAGTTATGACCACACTGCATTGTCGAGAACGCGACAGATACCGTACATATGGCTGATAGTATTTATTGACCATGAGCAATATAGCAGTATAGTTAAGTCAGTCCTAAAGCAAGAGGAAAAGATGACTGACTAGCGTCAGAACACATGGACGGATACCAACAGCGCGTGAGAATGGAGGTAACAGCGGAAGCAGAAACGTAAATGCGGTGTGGGATGTAATCAGCAGCAACCATTTGTCTGCTGTTGCTGGACGCTCTGCCCAGGTGTGACTGTCGCGGACTTCCCAGTCCCTGACGGCGTTGACGTAGATCCCATCCTATACGGGAGATAAGCGTTGCCAGACGAGGGATTGAACAGGTACGAACCGGTCCTTGATTTGCTTCGCCATGGTTAGAAAGGCCTGCTCGACGTTGGTCGCACTCTTCGCGGATGTTTCCAAGAACGGAATTGACAACTGGTCTGCGAATTCCTTGGCCACGCTGTATTCCACGACCTTCTTGCTCGTGAGATCCGACTTGTTACCAACCAGTAGCTTGTTTACACCCTCCGATGCATAACGGTCGATCTCTTGCAACCATTGCTTAACATTCGTGAACGTGTCTATGATAACGTCAGACAGGACTTGTTGCGGATCATGACTGAGACCTGCCATTATCTGTGACGTCGTAGACCACAATGATACCGTGTGCACCACGGTAGTAGGAAGAGGTGATGGTACGGAATCGTTCCTGGCCTGCAGTATCCCACTAGAAATACGAAGACCCAGGAGTGAGCAATAAGTACAGACGATATGGGGAACGAGCAAGGAGACGAATGCAACGAAACATGTGCAGATAACACGATATACGGGGACATACAATCTGAAGTTTGACTGTCTTTCCCTCGAGCTCAATGGTCCTAATCTTGAAATCGACGCCGATGGTGGAAATGTAGCTTTCTGTGTAAGTGTCGTCGGCGAAACGCAGGAGCAGACAGGACTACAACGAGAACAGGGTCAGAAAAGGCGACTGCGAGCGTTGAGGTGAGAACGAGCCTTTCCGACACCGGAATCACCGATAAGGAGAAGCTTGAAGAGGTAATCGTACTCGCTGGTGTGCATGGCTGGAAAGGTGGGTAGGAAGAAAGACCTAGGACTGGGGGGATCGAGGAGGACGATGGTCTAAAGTAAGTTGCGAGGCAGTGATGTGACGCGTCCTTCCGGTAGGGCCACTGTGACGGCCACGAGGCACAGCGCCGCGCCTCGCAGATCCATGTTGGTCTTGTCTGCCAGGCCCAGGCTGCCTTTCCCTTCATCTCGCCTTCCAGCATGTTCACTCCAAGCCATCTTTAGTTCTTTGCTAGTGTGCAACATGAGCCAACGGCCTTTCTTGCTCGTTCTCTCCTTCTGGATCCTTGCGTCTGCCAGCTTCGTTATCCAATCGCCCTCTGGTGACCAGATAGCTCAGGGCTTCACAATCCCCCTCATTCGCGCACGCAGAGACGGCACCCCGTTTGGTGCAGCTAGTTTGCCATCAGTACGGGGCAATAGCGAAGTACCCATCAGCAATAGTCAAGATTTGTATGTCACCAACATCCACATCTTGTGAGACCAGCGCTCACTTGCTCTTCGTGAAGCGCATACATTGCACACATCAGGTTCTTCTTCAGCTGCAGCAATTGTTTTCCGTTGTCTCTTACACGATCTTCCCTAGCATCGGCGGACAAAAACTCGGCGTCATCCTTGACACGGGATCTTCAGACTTAGTTCGTAACACGTTGCCCCGTCCATCGCCCGCCTTCTTACCAATGCTCTGCTGATCACTCAGTGGGTCGTTTCCTCAAATTGTACCGGCATGGACTGCTCTGGTGTTGTCAAATATAACGCTACAGATTCACTCTCGTTGTCTTCCTTCGACTTCAAGCTCACTTACTTGATTGGCACTGTCTCTGGTGCTATTGGATTTGATACAGTCACCCTTGGACCCTATCAAATATCTTCTCAAGTCCTCGGTAAGCGATATCAATTACTAGCATTTTTTCCGGCTGATCAACGTTACAAAAAGCACTAGCCAACGAAACTCGGGGTCTCAATCTATCCAGTGCAGGGAATAGCGGGATAATGGGTCTCTCCTTTCCATTATCTGCCGCTATACCGGCCACTGCTGGGAAAACGCTGCTGGAGAACTTGTTTTCATACTTTGACGATGCACATCGTTTCTTCGCTTTCCAACTGGGTCGTCACAGCGACGATTCTTCTTTCAGCCTCGGGAAGCTCGATCATGCATTCGCGAACTCCAGCGAAATATTGGCTCATACACCCGTCTATACTGGTCGGCGTTCTTCTATGGACTATTGGAAGCTTCCTTTGCATGCTATCACGCTTAACTCAAGCATGTCGATAACTTCTCTGGCACCATCTCGCGTGTCTGGCTCTCCCACACCAATCGCTGTTTTGGACACCGGGACGACATTCATTCTTGGTCCGACGAATGATGTCGACGCATTCTGGATGGCGGTCGGCTCTTCACGGAAGCTAGATTCTGGACAATGGCAAGTCAAATGTAACCGCGCCGTGGCTGTCGGTTTTGTTCTGGGCGACGAACACAGCAAGAAAGAATATCTAGTTGATCCAGAAGACGTCAACCTCGCAGAAGGAAGCCCAACTGAAGGTTGGTGCCTCGGTGGTATTCAAGCCAGTGATGCCGTAAGAACATTTCCTTTGTCCGGGTTGCGTTTGGACGACTTGGTTTACCTGACACCATGTTTAGGTTAACTCCGGAGATTGGATCTTAGGCGATGCATTCCTTCGGGTGCGTGCCATCTATGCAATGTCAAATTTTGCACTGACAAGCTCGTGTTGTAGAATGTATACGTTACCCACCATGGAGCAACTTCTGAACAGCCTCCGCTTATCGGCTTGTTGAACTTGACGGACTCGGCATCAGCACTGGAACGTTTTCAGAGACAGCGTGGTGAAGATCCAGCAGCGCCGATTGGAGAACATCCAGAAGTATACTCACACAATAATAGTCGCATCAAGCTGAGTTCTGGAGCTATCTGCGGGATCGTCCTAGTTGCTGCTTTCGTCGCCGGAGCGGTGGGAATCTTGCTCGCGCAGGTATACTGTCAGCATCGCCATGGTAAAGATAGTAAAACAGTATCATGATCCGAAAATGTCCATTATATGACAATTACAAAATGCACGGCACATGATTATGAAAACAAAACATCCACTGCGTATGTGCTACTTGGGCGGAGGCTGGTTGGGGAAGTAAGCGGGTTGATAGCCAGGCTGGAACGGCCCTTGCGTTTGGGCAAATGGACTTGCGGAACTTGGTCCTCCGCCCCGCTGGCCTATATTGGGATGCTGATATCCTGCACCAGGCACAACGGGCTCCCAGCTGCAATGCTGCGCATCAGACCGGTGTCAGATACGAACGGACAAATACCTGCCCAGGTTGCATCGGCACACTCCACTGACAGATTCCGCAGATCCAGATATGCTTTGCAGTCATAGGTATGAGTGGTACGAAGCAGAGTTCAAACCACATGCGGGACTTGGCAGATATGACGGATACTGAGTATGAGGGTGCGGGACACTGTCCGTCAGTCGCTGCACGATAGTGTGAGAATTTGAACGAACCATTGTGACACCTTGGACATATCCGAGGAGTTTGATCGCCTTCAGGCTTTATCTTTGTGGGACAGCCAACTGGAATGAGACATTGGACGGAAACGTCAGATCGCTACAGGTAAGACGTCGAGGCTAGCGATTCACAGCAGCTTACAGAAGATGGGAAGGCAGACTAACGGATACAACAGATAATCAGGATCAGCACACGCATTTAGACAGGAAGGACGTACAGAAAAAGTCCATGTTCTACGTACGACGACTGCAAGAAAAGACAGGATGTTGCAGCTGTGCTAATAGGTACCGAGTCTCAGGCCGGGTGCATGTGGTGCGTCGGCTGTGTCGCACTGGCGTCGCGCCATGTTTTCGGTCGTTTCCGATGAACCAGATATGCAGGTTGCTGCGCACGCTTTTTGGAACAACCTCGAATCCAGTGTCCAGTAAATTTATGGATTCAACCCAGCCCTCAAAGTATACCACAGTCAATCGACACACAACGCCTGAAGCTGGACTTTGGGAGCCATTGGTGCCCGAATGCACGATCTATTAGTACTGTATCACCGACCACAGATTTTATGATCGCATGATGATGCTGGACGCGTATGTCTATTAATTTTATGTCCCACAAACGAAAGGCCAATCAAAAGCTATATATCCAGAAAGTATCAAAAAATGATGAACAAAATAGGCAGAATGAATGAAAAGTCATCGATACCAAGAAAAGCACGCGATGCAGGGTTCGGCAATGAGGGTAATTTTGAATACCAAAAATAGGAGACACAAGTCGACTGCCAACAAGATGCCATGTAGCCTCATTGAAAGTATGATTGATGATCGCCAAAGCTCTGGTTTGAACTGTTACCCAAAGACTCAATGGATGCTGGAATGACAGCTGACGGGAACACAGCGGAGCGCGAGGGGTAGTACGAGGATGGCTCGCGATATACGGCACTAAATGAATCCTGCAAGGCCGGATGCCTGTTGCTGCTAGGCTGAGAGGTGGAAAGAGCTGTGCCCGCTGTGTCGGAATGCAAAGCTGACGACAGGTCGGCACCTGATGGGAAGGAATATGGGGGCATTTCGGTAGGAGGGTAGAAAAGTAGGGCCGGGGATACTCTTCGAGTCCCGGGTGTCGAACCAGAGCTGTTATCCGAAGACGGTGAGACATGGTGGAGGCTATCTGCCACGACTCGCACCCCAGCAAGATATGCTGTCGACCCATTAGCACAATGAACTGCAGACGGAGAACGTTTTTGGCATTTTGTCCCGGCAATCAGATCCGATTGTGAATGGGAACCAGACGACGCGGCTGAGGGCGGTGGTGATTCCCAGCTGCCATCGTCTTGGGCTGGCAGGGAAAAGCCGTCATGGAAGACGGCAGATCTGGGACTCGAAGTCGAGGATGGAATGGAAAGAGGAGATAATGGTCGCCTGAGATCGCATGTGGAATCCGGAATGGATTTTGCGTATGCCGTCCCTGAACTCCCGTCAGAGGCAGATGGCAGCCGACGACCTTGTGCGGCTTTCCTCGCCTCCCAGGCTGCCTTGATTGTCCTTTCTCTCTCCTCGCTCTTGGAGAATGCCCAACGCATCCGCCGCAGCGCCCGGAGGCACATATGCACATCATCGTCGCCGCCAGTCCCACCGGCCAGCAAAAAGCCAGCGAAAAAGCACCCATCACGGGCCAAATAGGCATCGTACTCGAAGAAGGAAGTGGTGAGATGCTGACGGATAATAGTAAGCACGTGCGCGAGTGTTCCATGACATTTCTCGTCAGCAATTCTCAGCAGACGGCTAGCCTTGTCTTGCGAAGGACAGGGGGCACGCGAAGAGACTACGCCAAAGCTCTCGTCACCATGATTCAGGTGAATCACGATCCTTTGCTTCAACGTCTCCCTGATCACGTTCACTGACACAGTGATGAGTTGGTATGGAGAAATAACACAAACGATAAAAGGGATACTCACGGCACTCAAAAATGAATATCTGGGGATAGTCAGGAACGTCAACTAGAGATTTTCAATGGAAAACAATAATTCCATACCTGCCAGCCGCTCACGTAACGCTCGACCTCGTCTGGAGACATGACGATATCGGGTGACAATGACCGTAAGTCATCGAATTCCTTCCAAGATTTCTCCAAGAGTCTCCAGACATCCACCAATGTTTTCTCATCTATCTCATCATCCTGCCGTGCCTTTGGGCCGGTCAATGCAGCATGCACCTTTCGACACACGGAAGCAAGATGAAGAGGCGGAAGTGTACACTGATGAAGAAATGCATATGCTGAGGAGGTCCGTGACATGGTATTTGATGGCAATGTCTGCTCGAAATGCAGAAGATCGTCATCCGATCTGGAACAATTTGTGCGTTGTTAGCGCGTATGCGTCTGAATGAATTGTATCCACACACAGGAGTAAGCGACCACCACGAAGCCCACTCGTGATGCCTTCAACGATATGTGAATACCAAAAAATACGAGCCCGGACGAGGACATCGACAACCTGGCCCTGTCCGCTTCCAACGGAGGAAACCGACGCCAAGCTGCAAAGCGTGAATACCTGGCTGACAATTGCTTCATATGTAACCTGGTTTGGATCATAAGACATCACAAGCCAAGGGAGCGCTTGATCACGTACCAGTCGTTCCATTGGCGTCTGCACGTCTGAATGTAAGAGGCAAATGAGCCTCGCAGCGTCATAGAATCGAAGATAAGGCAAGTACCTTGGGTCAAGGGTAGAAGGAGGAGAAGCGCTCGGACGCCATCCCAAGTAGGCCGTCGCCAGATTCCATGGACGTCAACAAGCTGCAAAATCTCCCTGACCATCTCATTTGTGCGCTCCTGACGGCCACTTATATCGTGCATGGTATTTGATGCGTCCTCAATTCCATACCCGTTGACACCAAAACTCACGGCCCAGACGGCAAAGACCACAGACAGTATCTGGCCTGGAATGCCGAGGGAATTGTAATTACCTTTTGTGTACTCGGAGAAGCGCACGGCGAACTCGGAAGTGTCGATGACGGGATCTACCGATTTGGTGCGGGACAAGTCAAGATGGGACGGATAAGATGAAGTTGAAAGGACCTACGCTGGACTTGAAGTCTGCGAAAGAAATCTGACGAGAAAAATTGCGGATGCAGCTTCGGTATCAAACTCGGCGCAAACGATGGTACGCTGAACAGTCCGCCCTCTTCGTCCAAGGACTTGCCGTAAACAGCTCTACAAGACATGATATAAGTGGCTGAGGACGACATGCGGCAAAGTAGCGTGTCAGGTACTCACTCCACCTGTTGGAGCCGGCGCCCGCGCCGAAGGAGCTTGACCGCTTTCACTTCGGCGAACTCGTCTCTAGATCGCAACACGTTGAACAGGCCTGACATGTGGCAAGCGAACAACCTACACGCATTTTAATCCTCGTTCTTTGCAGTTCGAGCATGATGGCTGCTGCCCATTCGGCGCAAATGGAAGGTCTTTCAGATCACAGCGCACCCTACACGGATTATCAGCACAAATTGCGGTTGTCGACACGAAATGCAGCGTTACCTTCTCATGCGACATGCGCCGCATGCTGAGAATTGCTGTCTACTCGACTTGGGCTGACCTGAAATGCGACGATTCTTAGCATATGGACTGCGCGAGGCGCTCTTGACAGTCGGTGTGGGAGATCGGTGAGGCATCGCGTGTGACCGGGGTGTAATCGAACACACTCAGAGCTTTTAAAGGCGAACGGACTCTAGACGAGCAGGGAATGTCAGTGACGGCTATCGCGGAATGGAGGGAGAAGACAGAATATTGGGTGTCGAAAAGAGGCACGGTGGGGGGATTCAGATATCAATGCAAAACTGTCAATAGAAGGCGGCCAGATGGGAAGAGTGCGTCGAAATTGTTGACCAGAAATGACTTATCGTCATCTTTCCCTCTAAACAACCTCCACCCTGTTCCGTCGGATTCTAGGCCACTTTCGAGATCCGCAGCGAAGTTGCCTTTCCTTTGTAGCTTCTCGGCGCCTCTTGTCCGCCTTCAATATTAGTCCATCTCGTAATCATACCTCAACTTTGCCGGTCTTGCAGGTACCTTAGATTCTCCTCATTTCTACACCGCAAGTCCCGTTTCAATACATCCATCGAATCCTCCTCCCAGCCTTCGAAACCGGATTCGAGCCTTGACGAATTTCTTGTTCCAGCACAACGATAATCTTGCCTTTATGCCTTGCTCTATTTGTGTTACACCCTAAGTATGGCCCTGTCGCACGATCAGCATTCCTCTAAGACTTCGTCCACCACGAACAGCATCCCGGCCCCTGCGAATCGGCGCTCTGCTCCTCGTCACTACCGATCCAGCCCCTGCACAGCGCAGTTTGCTTTTCTCAGCCAACGCGACATCCCGAAGGACCTCGGCTGTCATTCACTGATACTTTAGGTGGAACTCACGTAAATAATCATAGAGTTCCATGCACTCCAGCAACCATTCGCTGGCAAAATCATGAAATGACACCCCTTGGAAGATGATGATGAGGCGTAAATGTAAGTATCTCCCCACGCGAAACGAGCTGCGCAAGTGCACGCATGCTCACGGTCCGGATATACCCTGATCCGTCATTGCGAGCATGGAACTCTCCCAGCTGATAGGCTGATCAAATTTAGGCTATTCATCGTCCAATGCGCGCGAACAGAAGCAAATAGCCATCTGCCTGTAGCATAGCCGCTATGGTGACCCTGTCGACATGAGCTTCTAAAGCTTCATGTTAGCTTTTCGTATTGCCCGACTAATCTCTCCTGCTGTGCGCTGATCTGGATTGAGACGGCGATCCCGTGCCATGGCATCAACATCGTTGTTGTACTTTGCGGTGAGGCGGAGCAGATAAGCGATTTCTTTAGCCGAAGTAAATCGTGAAACGGGTTTGGTTGACGAAGAAACAGTTTCCAATGCTGGGAGATGCAAGGATATGTCAATATGACAGCAAGATTCACAGACGATGCCCTACACATGCATATAGGGCAGATTCTGGGAAGACATCGACATTCACGACGTGTACTCACCTTGAACGACTTCGGTTTCTTTGTGAACATGCCGAGGATCCCGTCCTAGGGTCACCCAGCTGACAGTGTCATGGTTCACGGCCGAAACCCTGTCCTCTATGAGGGACTCCTCTTGGGGGTCTCGGCTATCATCACTGCTTTCCTCCATCTCAACGTCAATTGCATTTCCATGCTCGTCTCGAATAATCCGTCCGAAGCCCACGGGAGTTCCGCCAGCCTCGTACCTCCTTCCGGGTAATTCTGGACTTGTCAGACGAGTGTCAATATCCTGTGGTTCTTCCCTTCCTGCTTGGCTGGACTCCACACCACCAGAAGTCCTCGGATTCAGGGAAGTGGAGAGTCCGAGAGCCGCATAACTATCGACAGGTGGAGATCAAAAATTGCCGGCAAGCAATGGAAGTCCAGGAGATACTCACTTTTGCCGTACGGTTTTGTGCTTGTCCCAGGCATCATGCAGCACTTTTGGCCCGCATATAGCTAATTGGCATGGAATGAATGATCGAAACAGAACGCTAAAGAGTATATTGTACCTGGCTGCTTCTTCAGAATCTTCTTCGCCCGCCGCGAGTGGTGGACAGCTTTGTATGAAGAGGATCGAGTTTTTCGACGCTGACGGGGATTGGCCATCAGTCAAAGTAGTATAATGCGGGATCCAGATAGCAATAAGACGGATGTATGAAAGCTGTCCAACAAGCAGGGATGACTGGAAGTCAGCGACAAGATATCCGCAAAGCAAAGCTCCGTGCAGAAGACGCGTGACGTTTCTGTGACACAACTAGCACTGTCACGTCTCGTCAACGAAAGCATCGGAACAGTTCGCAATTTCTCTCCGCGATAGCTTCCTCATAACTCCTTTGTCCTTTCGCTCCATTTGCCTTTTTTTTCTAGCAGACATGGCACAAATAGTGTATCACTCCACACCTCCCACTCGGAGAGTCGGTACATTGACCGTAAACGTATGTGCAACATGTTATGATCGTTGCCTGAATGGAAGGCTTATTCGTGATTGCAGTCCTTGAAGCATTGGGCTCCAGCTCTCGGGATGTGGGGTGTCGGCCTTGGAACCGCGGCTTTATTCGTACGTGCATCTCCATTCCAGTTGAATTGCGCGGCCTCACCCTTAAACAGTTTCTGTCCGTCACGCCGAAGGTGAAATATGGTCTGCTGGTTGAGCTGCCTATCGTACGTGGCTGGCCGACTACTCTGGTGCTTTACATTTACATATTCCTTAGATTGGCAAATACTACGAGGATAAAACTCCGCAATCAGACAAGCCTTTCTAGAGCCTCTTTGTTTTATCGCCTACAGACATCCGCATAGAGTACTCCATCGCCGAATATAAGTGGATTGATTGGGCAGAAGTCCCTTCAATATAGACCTTGCAATGGGCCTGGTCTTGCCATGTCTAAGAGACATTCATAATTTCGACGGGGAAAATCCAGATTTGTCTAGGCCATGGGTGAGATCTATACCTAAAATATGCTCTAGCTTCTTCAGCGCGCCGAAAGAACCTCCAATAGGAACGTCTACATGTGCATTTTCAGTTTGTCACTATATAATGACCCAATAGTAGCACATATGGTACGCACGGATAGTCCACATGCCTAGTTGTTGGGCAGCTTTGAGGTTTCTGCGATGCAGAACGAGAATCAGCATAGTGCTTTTGTCCCGGCAGAGGCAACCACTGACAGGCCTAAGTCATCTAAGAATACAACAGATTCGGGGCTGACATTGTTCCTTTTGCAAGCGTAGAGATAGAAACGCGACTCAGGTTTCCTTACATATGGCCACATCATTAGTACGTTTACCTCGACATCAACGGAAAGTATGCGTACCTCATTCCGACTTGACTCGAATCAATAAAGTCATCGAAAAGATCCCGCACCTGCAGCGGGACTGTGCCGTTCGCGCCCCATCCAAGAAATTCGTACTCAGCTGCCAGGTCGTCCTCTGTAGCAGTCGTAGGTGGTAAGGAGGGATCGACTATCTGTAATGATGTCTCGCTCTTGGTAAAGTTGTTTGTCAAAGCTATCACACGCCAGCGCTTGGTTGCTGAAGAATGCGTCCAGGGACATGACAGGTGCATGATTTGGAGCAAAAGAAATTGCATCAGCAACGTGGGGACAGATGGAAGACGATATGAAACGCCGGACCTCTGATTCTGTGAATCGCTTCCACGACGAGACCATCGAAGACCCTGCTTTCGCGCATCATGCGCCCAAAGAGCTATTCAGCTTCAGCTTCAGGCATGGTTAGAGTGCCGGTGGACTCGCATAACGATGCTCACGTCACGGCCGTCGATGGATAATGTTTGCGGTAGCTGAGGGCACTCTGGAAGATGGCAGAAATTTAGGCGAAGTGAGGTACGTTCCTAACAAGGTTGGCCAGTGTCCACCCACTGATGTGTTTGCGTTTGCAGAAGTCAGCATACCACTTGTTCCCATTGTCGGTGTCAGATAATTCCCGGCCAAAGGCCTCATAAAATGAGAATAATGATAATTCTCCGCGCTCAAACCTCTGCCAGGCCCCATCATGTCCACGTTCCGTGCTTCATTTATGCAATAACAGGCGAATGAATATCATCGGTTTATGAGCATATTCAATGGGAAAACTCACATTGAGCAATTGATATAGTTGCTGGGAAGTCCATGCTCCTTTTCATATGCGGCAATAGCAAGGAGGGGGCTTCTCAGGACAACCCCACCTAACTAGTGCCAATACAGCAGTAAGCGTCAGTGTACGAGGCATTTCTCGCAGAAACGGCACGGCACGTACATCAAAGAATACGGCTTTAACTTGTCGCGGAGACATGGCCCGCTGAGACGATTTCCGAGTACTTCTTGACTTCCGATCTGTATTCGAGAAATGGGCAGGATGATGGGACGAAGACTACATGGTGCACCGTCACCTACCGTCACGGACAAGTACTCGGCGGCCCGGGGTCGGCCATCGTTATTTGATCCCGACCCCGCATGTGGTCATCGTGTCTACATGGTTGCCTGTTCCGACCAACTTCGACTCGGGGCTACTGCAGCAACTCTCAGCGCTCAGCCCAATGCTACACGCACAGGTCTGCTCACATGCTGCCTGCTGCTGAAAAAATAAGTTACAAAAGCTAACACACGATGACCTAGGTAAGTGGTCGTAAACTATTGGTAGTGCTAGGCGATGGGACTGGACTCTGGAGTCAGTCTGATGATAACATCTCAGATTCTGACGCAAGCGAGCAACAAAGTACGACAAATATGGATTCTGGCTATCATGAGCTGATGCCTTTCTCCGATGGTTTGTAGTATAAGGCTGTACTTCAAACTAAGCATGCAGGAGCAAAATTACTGTCAAATGGTGTGCGCAATGAGGGTGCCACGCCCCAGATAACAATTTCTCACGATGCCCACAAGATTATTTAGCTGGAGACTTGACCTGTCGGACTAAGCCATCGCCCTCAGAGCGCTCAATCATTCTCCTCTTACCGTCATGTCGATCTATTCAAACCCCAACTATAGTACTGGCCTTCAGCACTCCCATAGCTATTCCTCGCATCATCACCATCATCATAGCCCGGCTCCTCCGACCTACGCGACGGGAAGCTTTGGCGGATACCAGTCTGGCCCACCTCCGGGCGCAGACCCTCAGCTATGGCAATGGTTCAGCGCCGTAGATGCAGATCGCTCTGGTGCGATCAGTGTGAATGAACTACAGTCGGCACTTGTGAATGGTAGGCACATTTCTCAAGACACGATTGACCTCGGGATACTGTTGATCTCATCGATGCGTATACAGGGAATTGGTCAAGTGAGCATTTCTTCATGCACGTACTCTGACGTCTGGAGCAAGAAGCGTCGAATGTATTACGGTTCACGGTAGCCTCATCGGCGCGGGCCTGTGATTTTCGGGCACTACGTTTCACAGAATATTCGATGCTGCAGAGCTTGATTAGGCAATAATCTAATGAACTGACCCTCGGTATCTGACAACCTTTTTCTCCTTCATCTCAGGATTTGACCTTGACACGGTGAAGATGTTGATGAACATATTCGTACGTTGAGTCTCAATGGTTTCATTGCTGCTCTGAAATTTACCTTGGCAGGACACTGATCGCAGTGGTACCATCGGCTTTTCTGGTCCGTGCATGCGCCGTCGTCTCCCGTCTTGTCGCTGAAGGATTTCGGGGCAGAGTTCTCCGGACTTTGGAAGTATGTCAGTGATTGGCAGGGCGTGTTCAGACATTTCGACAAAGACCGGTCTGGATCTATCGATGGATATGAATTGGCAGAAGCACTGCGCAGCTTTGGCTACAGCCTATCGCCCAGCATTCTGACACTCATTGAACAGAAATATGGTGAGTGTTGGTGAAACGGCATCAGATTTCCGAAGATGACGTTCAAGGCAGCCTCTGGACCCTCTTCTGGTTATGGTCCTCCACCTGGCATCACTTTTGATAGGTTTGTGAGGGCATGTGTGGCTGTTAAGACACTAACTGAGGCTTTTCAACGGTATGATCACTTATCAAAATTGCTTGACTATACTAATTGATCATCATGTAGTGTCGACACGGATCGTGACGGCTGGGTGACGATGAATTACGAAGAGTTTATGAAGGTGATACTCCATTCCCTTCGATAATTATTAGCTAACCGCGATCTTGTCTTCGTAGATTGTCTTGAACGCGCCCTGAAAACGTTCAGAAGATCGAACGATGTGCTCGGTGCTCAGGAACTTGGAAGTGTTGATTATAATGTGTTCCAGGATTGCCTATTATGAGCCCTGTATCAGCATTTGGGAACGAAGTGGCTTGTATGATACATGTCTATGTGATCCACGTGCTCTGAGTTATGTAGTATGTACAGACGATGATGGATAATGAGATTTGAAATGTGAAATTTGAAAAACAAAGTGCCAATGCTGCATACATCATCTTTGGAATTGAATTGGTTAATCATGACTGCATTGGTGAGGTTAGTCGACTCTGAAACATGTGAAAACCGAGTGTAACGACCATGATATCACGCGCATGCCGGCCCCTGGGGCTCCCTAGGAAGCTCTGACGGCGCGTCAAGCTCTGCATCATCTTTTGTCGTCTTCCTCCTACCTTCTGCTGAATGGCAAACTTCGATAAGACCGTGCCTCTTCCCCCAGGCGTCGACTACAAGAGACAATCTGTTGCTGTTCCAGGCACGAAAAGGCCGGGCCAGACAGGTGAGATGTTGACCCCGCGTTCAACCGTCCTTGCGCTCAACAGTACACGCGACACTTCGCAACTACAGCTCACTACCGCAGCAGTAAATATCTGGACACGTCCTCGAACAGTTGCGGTCGCTCATCGTCCTCGCAGGTGCTTTTGGTCTTTTCGAGGTCGATGTCCCTGGTGGCCTGCTAAAGACATTGCCTGAAATATTCGAGACCGGCCTCGCGCGTTCACGAGACCACAATCTCTTGGGACACCGCCCCCTCGTGTCTACCAACCCTCTGAAGTTCGGCGACCATTTCGTGTGGCAGACATGGGCCGAGGTAGACGCGCGGAGGCGCCATATTGGTAGTGCTATCCACCATCTCTTCAGTGCGGGACAGCTCGGCGGTGGCGAATATCCCACAGTCGGTATCTGGAGTCAAAATAGACCTGGTGCGTGGTCTTTTCTTTTCTGCTCTCAGAATAACTGAAGGGATCGGTGATCAGAATGGCAATTGGTGGATTTCGCACTGCACGCCTACGGTAAAGTTGGCGTCAGTTTGTATGACACGCTCGGGAAGGACTCAGTCGGTGAGCTTGTTGATTCTCTTCCGGCATTGTCGTCATGACGTCTCATTCCGTACTTATGTAGAGCATATGTGAGGTTATGATCAATTTGCGAGAATGATCTAACTAATTTCAATCTAGTATTAACCACTCGCACTTGACGATTATATTCGCAAGCTCCGATCATGTTGTCGAATTGCTGAAGCTTGCACCCCGAGTACCTCATTTAAAGGCCGTCGTATCGCTGGATGATCTACTGCCCGAGCTGAAGAATGCTCTCGCTACTTGGGGCGAGACATTGGGCGTTGCCATCAGGGAGCTACGCGAATGTGACACTCCAACTCCTCTCAATATGCCTCGTCACCACTCATTGATGCTCATTCTCAGTGGAGGAGTCTGGGACGGTGCATTTGATTGATCCTTTGCCTGCGACTTCGGATCAGCTTGCCTCCATATGTTATACATCAGTCGGTAGAGTCCAGCACACGAAGCATTTTCTTTGCTGATTACGAATGCAGGGAACAACTAACACGCCAAAAGGTCAGTATCATATCATAGCCTTCAGTCTTGGTTCGTTGATTCAATGAGTGCCCCAGGCGTGCTTTTAACTCACGGACAGCTCGCGGCTGCAGCACAATCTAACCTATGCGGCTTTAGCATCCCAAACGAAGAACGGGCATGTGGCTTGTCTTATTTACCTTTAGCTCACATATACGAGGTCGGCTTTGACTCGGATCGCAGAAATTATCTTTCGCTGACGCGTATCTAGCGTACCAACGAACTCTGCGTGATCGCTGTTGGCGGCAGCATCGGGTTCTTCACTGGAGACCCACTGCGCTTGCTGGAGGATGCCCAACTCCTTAAACCGAACTTCTTCCCGTCTGTACCCCGGGTCTTGAACAGAATCTACCAGGCTGCTATGGTTGCAGGAAGCGGGCCAGGTCTGCGGGGCGCGATTTTTCGGCGTGCTGTCGCCGTTAAATTGCAGAAATTGCGGACTACTGGAGAGAACACTCATCCACTATGGGATCGTGTCGTATTTAGAAAGGTACATCATGTCTTGCTTATCGCAACAGAACAAGTACTGAATATTTGGCAGATCCAAGCTGTCCTGGGTGGCAACTTAAAGCTCGTTACCTGTGGTTCGGCCCCTATCACTGCGGAAGTTATGGACTTTCTGAGAATCGCTTTGGCTTGCGATGTTCTAGAAGGTAAGCACACGTCTGTCACGCTAGCCCCGATGGCTAATCCTCATTCTATAGGGTGAGTTATCTATATGCAGCACGTCGGTGGAGACTTCATTCGCTATCGCAATTCGCAGATACGGTATGACCGAGAACGGTGCTGTTTGTAGCCATGTATGGCCGAACGATCCGACCTCCAGTGGGACCGTTGGACCGCCTAGTGCCGGAATCGAGATGAAACTTCTCGATGTCCCTGCTATGGGCTATACGTCCGAGGATAAACCGTGTCCGCGTGGTGAGCTTTGCTGCCGTGGGCCGAATTGTTTCTCAGGTTACTACAAGGGTATGTGCTTCATGCCTGTCACGTGCTCGTGTTAACATATCTTGCAGATGAAAGGAACACGAAGGAGACGGTCGATGAGGAGGGGTGGATCCATACGGGTGACGTCGCGATGATCGACGAGTGTGGCCGTTTCAAACTCATCGACCGTGTCAAGGTACGATACGCCTGTTTTCAGCTGGGCCTTACATCCTTCTGACGTCCTCCTTTTGCAGAACATAATGAAACTTGCCCAAGGCGAGTACGTCGCCCTGGAGAAGATCGAGAATATGTATTCGTCACTGCCACTTGTGGCGCAGATGTATGTGCACGGAGATTCTTTGCAGGCCTACTTGGTCGGCGTCATTATCCCCGACCCCGTACAATTCGCCCAGCTTGCAAGTCGTGTACATGGCATGGAAGTGAAGGCAGAAGACATGGAAGCTCTAGATAAGTTAACTAGAGATCAAAGAGTCGTGGACACCGTTTTGGAGGAATTGACGAAGGAGGGCCGGAAGAACAAACTTAAGGGGTAAGACCTTGCATTCACAATGCCGGCCTGTTCACTAATCCCACTGCGCGGAGCAGGTTTGAGATGGTTAGGCGCATTCACATTTCGATGAGTCCCTTCAGTGTCGAAGACAACACGATGACCCCCACGCTGAAGATCCGCAGGTACTGTTCCCGTTCTTGACCATCTCTTTGAGTACTTCTCATTTGCTATTCACAGGAAGGAAGCTTATCAGAAGCATAAGGCCGCTCTCGATGCGCTATATGCACTCGGCGAGGCAGGTGCCCTATCCCAAACGCACCTATGAGCTTGCTTGTTCTCTTGCGTCGAATGTCGGACCGCACGTCTGGTATGCAGGGGTGCTTATTTGTATCTTGCGTTTGATCTTGCAAGTTGAACCCGCTGCACATAGACTTCTCAGTCCCGTACCTACATTATTTTTCCATGTTATAATCCAATGTCACACGGCAGCCGATGATGCACCATTTGCTACCTGAGTTGCTGACGAGAACTGTCATCGATCACTATTCGACCTATCGCAAGAAGGCAACAACATGATATCTCGTAAAAGAACCGTACGGGGCAGGCAAGAACTGTCTGTATATAGATAAACAAAACTAAAGTACGCAAGTACCAATATGATGGCGAAGACATGCGTAACAGTACACGTCTGAGGATTATTGATGTGCAAGCCAGTACCGTAAAGAAAACCCCTGTGATGTGCATAACAATGCAAAGTTAATCAAAAAGGAAACAAGATCGAAGGCATATTGCTGGTCAGAAACAGTGAGGGAAATAAGAACGGGATCGGAATGGGAGAGAACGTAGACAGATATGTCAGTCAAGATATAAATCTGCTAAGAAAGGGATGAATAGGATGTGAATACAGTTAACAAAGCACGCAGAGCGCGGGCAGATGGCACAAAGGAAGACATAGATCAAAGCACGATGGATGAGTGCGGCGGGTATATATATAATCCACTACGACAAAAAGAAATACACGGTTGGGTGAGGACGGCGTTGCGGTATCGTTTCCTCACCGTGCAAAGGGCGCTTAGAATAAATCCATCTCATTAGGCGTAGGCGGAGGCAGCGGAACGAGAGCAGGAGAATTGGGAGCGCTCGTGGGCGCTGGAGTTTGTGGAGGCGAGGTTATGCTGGGCTGGAAGAGACCACTGGAATCTTTGAAGGGCATTTCGTAAGATGGATGGCGTTGAAAAGGGTTACGTGTATGGATGCGAGAGACGGGCGACGCTGACAACGAAATGATACGAGACGGTCAATGGCTGCCATGCACCTTGATGGCAAAACAACACGAACCTAGCGGCCCGGAGCCGAACATCCGGAAGGGCACCACCTCTGAAGCAGTGTCGTTTTCCTCATCTTCCTCACGAGCGGTCAGCAGATAGGGACTCAAATGCATGCTGGTCTGCTTTGCAGGCGTGCGTACATCTTCGCAAAGGACGGGGGACCGGACCGGAACGTTATCAAGACGATCCAAAGGCTTCGAAGAAAGAGGCGTAGGCCGTTCATGAGCAAAGGTGAGAGGGATCCTACGGGCTATTAGAGTGGGCGATTGAGGGGGGAACAGAGACGGGCGCAAGATAGACAAGAACTCCTCCAGAGCCTCGGAGGGAAGGGAAGAGCTGTAAGAACTATGTCAGTTACGTCGACCTAACAGAACGAAAGAAACTTGTAGCCGCGTGCGGAGAGCACGGCGGCAGTGGATAGGAAAGGAGGATGGACGCAAGAGGTAGAAACTCACCGTGGAGAACCACGAGGAGAAACTGAGACGAGGTCCTTGTCTGAAGTGGAGCGGGCAGCATCGTCGTTCTCGTCTTCTGGGGGTTTGAGACGATCAGGAGCATCTGGAGGCGCGGATGCAAGGCGGAAGGAGTGGGGGCGGGTCGGGGAGGAGTGAGAGTGGAAATTGGAGAAGGAGTTAGCGGTGATGCGGACGGGACGGGGAGCGACGAGGACGATGTTCTCAGAGGCGGCGGAGTGCATGGTGTACAGCGGCGAGGACAGTGCGGACGACGGGGACGACGACGACGACGACGACGACGACTCGCCTGAGACTCTGTTTGGCTGTGCGTGGACGTCAGCAGGCACGTGCAGATACACGTGAGGAGGTTCTGATGGGGCCGATTTCATATGAGGGCCTTCGCGTCCTTCTTATGTGTCAAGGGATCTTCGTTCGTCGAGACTCCCACAAGGACACATGCCGTCGGACCGCACTGGTCTGGCCTTCTGACAAGCAAAAGTACCTCACCCAATGTCTCCAAACGTGTTATGGTGTTCGAATCATATTTCACGACGTAAATCGGTTATTCTATGCCGTTTCTGGTCCGTTCACGCTCTCTCGCTTAACAGACGCATCCCTGTCAATTCTCCACATCGCCGTCCATAAATTCGCTCAGATGCACCCAATATGATTGAGTCTCTACTACCTTCCACTCTCACCTTGAGCCCTTGTGCAAGATGGTCATGGTCTCGACGAGAACCTCCGATTCCAACCAGCTTCCAGGCACGCCGGTGTCCATCCCAGTGGGCCCGCAGTCCTGCGCCAGTAATAGTCATGACGCCACGACCTCTCACGACGCAATATCTCCCCTGTTATCTAGCGGAACACCGACCCGTTATGATTCTGCCCTCGAGTCCCAGGCTCCCCCTCCAGGAGACACGATGGCCAAGGCAGTGACCCCTCTCCCTACTGCACAGCTCATATGTCTTTGCATCGTTCGTCTCGTCGATCCTATCGCGTTCACTCAGATATTTCCCTATGTGAACGAGATGATCAGCGACCTTCACCTGACGGACGATCCTTCGAAAGTGGGTTTCTACAGCGGTATGGTAGAGAGTTCCTTTGCCATTGCTCAGCTGCTTTCAATATACCAATGGGCGAAACTATCTGGTGAGTTCCTCAGTCTTTTCTTTTGCTCTTGGCTAAGATTCCAGTACGTGCGTAAAGACAGGATCGGTCGTCGTCCTGTCATTTTCATGGGTATCATGGGGATGGCAGTAGCCAATATCTTCTTCGGACTCTCAAACACACTGGCGTGGCTCATAGTAGCGCGTTGTCTAGGTATGTCTGCTTTGATCGTGTTTCACAAGTAAAGAAGACTTATGCTCGACTGGATGGCCTGCAGCTGGTTTGTCTTCTGGCAATGTCGCCGTCATCCATTCGGTATTGGGTGAACTTACCGACGCGACGAACCAAGCCATTGCGTTCCCGATATATGGTTTAGTCTGGCCCCTAGGTGCTATTGTCGGGTAAGTGTCATGCGCAGACAGATTATGGTCGATCACTCAGTTATAACTTGTAGTCCCTTGATTGGCGGGACGTTCTCCAATCCCGCTTCAAAATTTCCTAACTTATTCGATTACGATTTCCTTCGAAACCATCCTTATTTCCTTCCGGGTTTCATTGCAGCTGTCACATCTACCCTGGGTGTTATCTTCGGCAGTATCTTCCTTGAGGAGGTGTGCCCTCTCCTATTTCTCAATGCAGTGTAGTAACTGATCGTCACATTCTTTAGACACTGCCGAGTAAACGTCCACGATCCGAAAAAGCCTCAGCTCTCGGCGGAGTCCTTTCTGAGACGTCTTCGTTGGAGCATTCTCGACCTGTCACGTTCACCAGTCTTTTGTCCATACCCATTATCCGTGCCCTCAGTGTGTCTGGTGGCGCCCTCGCTTTCATCTCCACCGCTTTTGATGTTGTATTCGTTCTGTTCTGCTATTCGCCCATTGAGTCTGGCGGCCTGGCCTTTACTGTAAGCTCAATTGCGTACCCCCAATGAAGCGTTTTTCTGATGCACTTGCAGGCTTCGCAAATTGGCCTCTGCCTCGCCATTTCCGGTGCTATCTCCGTCGGGATCCAGATCCTGTTCACCCCCATTCTCCTTGCCAAATTCGATCATATCCGTTCATACAACTGGACAATGGCGCTCTGGCCTTATTGCTTCGCGCTGATCCCGACGCTGAATATCCTTGCACGCATGGGATTCCCAGAAACACAGGAGGGCATGCTGTCCTCCATCCCGCTATCGCTTGACATGGCCAGTCCAAGCTCGCGAGCTATGGTGTGGTGCGGGATTACAGCGCTGCTCGCTGTATCACGGGTTGCCTGTCTCGCGTACTCGTAAGTCCTCAGCACATGCTGCGCTTTTGCAAATAGTCTGAAAGCGCGCAACTCCGCAGACTGAGCATGATCCTCGCGAAGGACAACGCGCCCAGCCCGTCTGCCCTCGGCACGACCAATGGCCTCATCCAAGCTGCTATGTGCGGTACCCGAGCCTTTGCCCCTGCCCTCGTCAGGTCTGTTGCCTCTCGCTGACATCGCTTGCGCTGCTGACATGGTTCGCAGCTCATTGTTCGCCCTCTCACTTGAGCGGAACATTCTTGGGGGTTATTTTTGGGTCCTCGCCATGATCGGTGTTTCCATCGCTGGCTCACTCGTGTCTCGCAGCATTGAGCGCGGCCGCAAGGTCGTCGTCGCCGTGTACGATTAGATTTCAATTTAGGTTCAAAACAGCGGCGCATTCCTACCACATATCCCTTAGACTACTCATGTCTGCATCTGCGCACCTCCTTGTCATGTCCCGTATGGAGTGGAACGTGCTCTTGCCCGTCCTCATATACTTATACTTACACCACCATATGTGATCTCACTATGGTGCAGCAAGAATCTGTACGAACGGATTCTTCATCTTGACTACAAATAGAAAGATCCAAACAAGGGATAAGGAACTTGAAAATGCAACAGAAAAGTTTAAATATTCAAGATAGATGCGACATCTTAAGAATAATTCAGGGTAGAGGCACGACGGTTGAGTAAGAGCAATCATCTATTCTGCCTTAACTATTTCAAGGAGACCAGGGGCTGCGAGCAGGACCGCCGACACCTTGGGTTAGATACACGGCCTCGCCATCGTCATTGATGTAAAAGCAATCTTCAAGGCGCACCCCAACCTGGTGCCTGGTCAGCTCACGCTGCGGAGTCAGTTTTAGGGCACAACGCACTTTGCCTTCGATGTAGATTCCAGGCTCATCCGAGAAGGTATGCCCAATCTGGATGATATCGTTGGAGCCGCCAACAAGATAGGGCGATTCATGACCCTCTAGTCCGATTCCTGCCACGAAAGCGCCATGAGTAGTCGGAGGGCGTGTACACAATAACCTGACAAATGCTAGTATTGCTCACCGTGGCCTAGCCGATGAGTGAAGTACCGCACATTGGCTCCCTTCGAGATGACGTCCCGCGCTGCCTGATCCACCACTCGTGTGAGCACGCCCGCACGTGCGGTCTGCAGCGCATAGGCTTGTGCAGATTTTACGGTATTCCAAAAGGCCATTTTCTCATCATCAACGGACGAGTCGTCGAGAAGGAATGTCTGAATGCGATGATGAGCAGACTAACATAAGATGGAAGCGCACTGGAGTCGGCATACCCGCGTAACGTCGCTATAATAGCCGTGCAGGGAACCCCCACAATCGATGAGTACGAAATCGTGCTTCCCCAGAACTCGATCGGTTCCTGACCCATGGGGTAACGCTGCGTTCTCTAAATGAAGTCGCTTGATAAATTGGATGATCTCAGTCCAATGGCCATGGATCGGATACCTACCCCCAAATAACACAAGGCAAAACAAATCCTGGAGTCCTGCAACGGCCAGTGCGTCGTGCATGTAACCACTTGCCTCCGACTCGCGTATGCCCTCGAATAGCCTGACGCGTACTGCGCGGATGGCGAGCACGGTGACCTATCCGTTCCATGGAATTAGTAAGAGAACATTAATTTGCGCTCATTGACAAAGCCACCTCATTTGCACATTTCATGATCTCCAGCTCCCGCGGCGACTTGCGCTCCCTCAGCTGACGAATTTCGACTGGTGCATTTAGCACCCTAGCCTTCGGTGCTGCCTTCTGCAGACCGTCAACTATGAAGTGCCGGATCGCGCCATCCACGTATATCTTGCCCTCCGGCACCAAGGACGAGATGACTGAGACGGCTACCTCGTAAGGATTCACATCCTCTGGCCACTCGGGATACGACACCTGCTCCGCGGGCACTGGAAGCAGCTTAGCGCGCGTTGCCTCGAACGCAGGCGTCAGCACGGATATTTTCGGACGTACTTCCGCTGCGCCCTTGGAAGGGCGTGCGATCTCTGACATCACGAGCAGAAGCAGAGGCCGTTCGGAGAGATGCCATGCAGAGCTGGAGATATTGCCGTAGTAAAGCGCGCTCGCGCCGGGTTCCGCAATGTACGCAGACGCATTCAACGCATGCAGCGTCTCGGCGAGGGCTTGTTGGCGCTGCTGGAACTCCGACGCAGGGATGGATGACACGCTAGCGCAGTGGGTGGCGAGATGGGAGTAAGAAGGTATGCTGGCATTGGACTTCGCGGTGATAGAATCGTAGTGTCCCGCCAGAAGTGGGGCGAAGAAAACGACTATCCACAAGCAAACCTTTCCACATCATCAGAAAGTGATTGGATGAAGATACCGTCATGCATGAGCAGGGATGTGCTACTCACCAAGCTTAGGTAAAACAAAGGCTTGCGGAAGCTTGGGATCCATCGGAGTCTCCTCCCTTCTTCTTCAACGCGATCCTGGTCTGCTTGTGATACTGCCGAATACTTCATGTTGGAAGTATATAAGCTTAATAATATGAGCAGGTCGGCCTGCTGAGAGCGTGGGGTAACCTACAATTGCAGTTACCAGTGCACGCGATACCGCCTGCGGTCAACAGATAAGCGCAGATCTAGCGCGCGGGGACATGTGAAAACTGAGCAGCACCATCAGAAAAATGTGCGTTGTTATGTTCACCTTCCAAAGAGCTATGTGATTTATATCATGGGTTCCACGTCGTTGAAACGTAGCTTTACAGACGGTGTTCGTCGAGGGGTTGCTGTAGATCGGCACGTCAGCTAGATAGGCGCTCATACTACTAGTGGCGCTTGACAGTGACAGTCACATAATGACCTCTTTGTACCAGGCTTGACCACGGTCAGCCAACTTGCTCCCATCGCGCACGTCCTCCTAGTACGGTTACTTTGCACTCTACTACGATTCTGTATTTCGCCTGCGAGTCAAAGTCATGCCAGATACGCCCGAAGATACCGACACATTACTGGCGATGCTTGCAAGCACCTTACCTGAACCCATCCCCCAGCAGCAAGTCCTCCTCGATGCTCTAGTGCAGTCCAATGGCAATGTTGAGGCTGCAATTCGATTGCTTTCATCCTCCGCATCTTCTCAACTTGAAAAGCGCCCAGGGAAAAGGCGAATATCGGGCTTGGATGGCTGGTTGAAGGGAATGTCACCTCCACCTTCCAAGAGAGCCCGATCCTCTTCTCCCAGATTACAAGCCTCAAGTTCTACCAAGCCAGTGTCCTCCATCAAACCAGTATCTTTACCGTCTAAGAAGCCTGCCTCTGCCACGAGATCTAATACACCTCTTTCGACAAAGGCACCTGTCAATCTGATGGAGATCCTTCGACCCCCACGTCCGAGTATGCCATCTGTTCCCCGCTTCCCTCCTTTGACTTTGAGCAATCCATCAATGGTAACTCAACATACGCCCTGCACACTTCACGCATCCGTCCTTCCGCCTGAACTTGCCTGTGAGCTATTCTATACCATGCTCCACGAAGCACAAAGCTGGCAGCGGAACAAATGGTGGCTCTTCGACAGGCTCGTGGAAAGCCCTCATCGCACGTCCTTCTATGTGAGAAACATCTCGGACGTCAATGAGGATGACGGTAGCTGGAATCAAGTGTCCCGCTTCTGGTGAGGTGCCGTGACAACGGCCTTCGACCGTTTGGCGGTTTCCTGATATTCACATTTATAGGTATAATGGCCGAGAAACAGAACCCCCAGCGGGCTTTCCCGCACCCATGGAAAAGGCCTGCGAGATCATCGAGGAAGTAGTCAATGCCGAAATGCACAAGCGTCATAGATTTCCCCTGGAGTGGGGAGGCGTTCCCTCGCCCTCCGGTGGAAAGGATATCATATGGCGTGCCAATTTTGCTGCCTCAAATTGTTATGAGGGTGCGAAGGAGACTGTTGGATTTCACTCTGACCGCCTGACCAATATCGGCCCATATGCCACTATTGCAAGCTTGAGCTTAGGTTGGCGGCGCACTTCCCATTCAGAATCCTTCCTGATAAACTCCTGTAACAGGAACATCAAGGGTATTTCGCCTCCGTGAGGTTATTCCTGTCGATGAAGTGGACAAACGGGCCGCAAGAACGTACAACATTCCGCTTGTCCACAACTCCGTAAAGCGCTGCCCTTCAGTTCATGCAACGTTGCCTGACCCTTACCTTCGTCAGCTCGTCATCATGCATGCCTCGACCCAGGAACGGTTTAAACATTCGGTCCCTCCCCAGTCAACGCTCGACCGCTTCCATCCTGCGTTCCCGCCTCCGAGTTCTTTCCCTTCGCTAACGCTAGACCCATCTAATTGCCGCATCAACATCACGTTCCGCTTCTATAGACCGGACTTTCACCCTGACAAGGTCCCGAAGTGTAAGTGCGGGTTGCCGACGACTCTGCGGCCCGATATGAAAAAGCGTCAAAGAGAGCGCGGGACTGGAAAGGGTCCCGAGCAGGAGCAGAGCGAGGGTGAATTCAGGTATTGGTGGACATGCACTGCAGGAGACCAGAAAGAGGGGAAGGGTTGTAATTTCTGGAAGGTCATGGACGTCAAGGCGGAGGGGAGGGGTCCGTTTGCAAAGGGTATCACATAGATTATGCTGTTCATGCGAAACCTTTCCCGTGTGATTTCATTCGTATTGCAGACCTTTGTCCCAGTCTTTCTTTGTTCATGGCGTATTTCTTGGAGGGGTGCCGATGTTTGATGTGACCATGAGCCTCTCGATCGCGAATGCGAGTACTTACCCCGGTGCGCGGTTCTCTACTTATAAACCGGGCAAAGAGATAAACATAGTGATTTCTGGTGCAACAGAAAGGCTATCAAAGAGCGCGCCAATGATATTTTGGAGACTGTTGCAGGAACTTGAAGCTCGAAGCTTGAAGGCTGAATACAAGCAGCATTTTTTTTCCCCTACACACGAATCGCAGGCCATCGATCGTGTCGAAAATACGACGCGTCCAATTGCTGCAGATGCATTTTCCGCGGTGACCAACCTTGTGCTGCACCGCGTTCCTTTGGCACCCACCCTATCTAACGGTTGATCTTCATTCATAATGGCTGAACGCCGAGCGACCATCTCTCGCAAAACAAATGAAACCGAAATTGAGATATCCATCAACCTCGACTGCCAGCCAGGCTCTGCCTCGCCGCAGGTCATCGACATCTCTACAGGCATCGGCTTTCTTGACCACGTACGTCCGCCTCGCTCCGGAGTCCGCACCACCGCACACGTCTCAAAACAGCACAGATGTACCATGCCCTAGCAAAGCACAGCGGCATGTCCCTCACGCTCAAGGCCAAGGGCGATCTCTGGATCGACGACCACCACACTGCAGATAAGTCCCGCCACTGCACCCGCTCCCCGTCATCCAAGGCTCACAAGGCGCGAATTCTACACAGGACACAGCAATCGCGCTCGGAACGGCCTTCAAGCAGGCTCTAGGCGAGGTCAGAGGCATCCGGCGCTACGGCACCGGCTTCGCGCCTCTAGACGAGGTGCGTGCGCCCCTCCTCCTGCCGCGCTCTGCTCATAGCACACCAAGGCCCTCTCGCGCGCCGTCATCGACATCTGCGCGCGCCCGTACTGCGTCACGGACCTCGGCATCAAGCGCGAAAAAATCGGCGACCTCTCGACCGAGATGTTCCCGCACATCTTCTACTCCTTCGCGATGGCGTCCGGCTGCACGCTGCACGTGGACGTGCTGCGGGGAGAGAACGACCACCACCGGTACGTCTTGTTCGCGTGACTGCTGGCTGGTCGACCCTGACGCCCCGCCAACAGCGCGGAGTCGGCCTTCAAGGCGCTCGCGCTCGCGATACGCCAAGCGATCGAACGCACGGGTGGGAACGACGTGCCCAGCACCAAGGGTGTGCTATAGCAGCACCGCGGATCTATCATGGCATAACCACATGTAGCCTGATGCTTTTGCTTCCCTATGTATCGAGGGTCGGAAGTCTAATAGAACTGTATTTTTTTCGGAAACCGGAAATACTTGGTATTCAGGGCATGCTATAGTACATTGTGGCATAGTTTTCGTCCGACCGCTCTAAGCGGTCATGCTCCTTCTAAGTGCTGATGCTTACCAGAAGATACACTGCTTCTCAGGTGGCGGATTCAGCTGTAGGTCACGAGTACGTGAGCAGACTCGCAGTCAGAAATCTAAGGGATTCGCTTACCTTGGCACCCTTGGGACAATTGAATGCATCTGCAAACTCAGGCACATTATGAAGTGCCCCATCCACCCTGAATTCACTTGGTGAATGTGGATCAGTCCGCACCCGTTGGATCTAGAAACACGTCTCATCTTCAGCGCAGCCCTGATACAGGGTTGATGCATGCTCACCAGAGAAGCAGGCTTGATATTCTCCGCCCAAATGCGACCAAACGCAACGAAGAAGAGTTGTTCCCTGGAAGTACTAGTCAGCTGTCCAGCCCCTGTCGTCCATCGATATGCCTCACCGAGTGAAGTTCAGACCGGGAAGAAGGTACTCCGTGCCGGCCTGATATGAATCGTCAAACTGTGCCTTCCAGGCCCGGTATGCTTGGATGATTCCAGTGTCCCCGATATTCTCACCCGACGTCCTGGGAATCGGTTAGTCGAATCCAGACTTATCAGAATTATCAGGAACGTACAGGTTTCCCTGCGCACGCAATGTCAATTCATTTTCTATTAAAGTCTGATGGCGATGCGAAGACTTACATTCACATGGACTTCCTTGCCGTCAGGTCCGATTACCGTGTACGCTGAAGTTACGTCTTAACCCCAGTTTTCCACGTCAAGTGCGAGAATAGCGCACCAGAGAACTGATCCACGATGCATTTCTGTTTCACCAGGAAACCTTCACTCGTATTCTTGGTCCACCATTCCTCCAGCTTGCCCTCCTGGTTGTACAACCGACCCGCAGAATCAAATGCATGCTGCAAGGCTCCCATGGTGAGCATGAGCAGCCATACGACGAACAAAAGGGTGTACCGTAAGCTCATGGGCAGCGACCTGACCAAACGCGCCATACTTAAGGTATGATGGCCTAAAGCGCCGGTATCAGAATATGCGAGCAGAACAAGATTAAGATTCGCCTACCATTCCTGAGAGAAGAAAGGCGGCCGCAGAATGCCCGCAGGGAAGACGATCTATGACACGTAAGTCAAAGATAGACCTAATAAGGACAAGGCATCCAGCTTACCTCGTTCGCCGGTGGGTTATAGTATGCGTTGACAGTGGCCGGCGTCATCTCCCATGCCTGCAGATCGCGCTGCTTGCCCAACTGCTGCCATTCGCGGTACACGTCGCTCGTGCTGTCACACGAGGTATTAGCAAACACTTAGGCGGAAGAACAGAAGACACGTCGTACACGGCGCTAAGCATGTTGTCGAAGTATGCATGCTGGCTGACCTTGACCAGAGCGTAGTAGCGGGCAATGGACTCTGCATTGGTGGTATTTGGCGAAAGAGGGTATCCGACTTTGATCCGAATAGAATCGGCCTGTAAAAACTGAAGTAAGTACAACGATTTCCTCAAGTAAAGCATGCTAGTCCAAACCTTATCAGCAGCTGCATCGGCAGACGTTTGGTCCATCCAGTCGATCTTCGGCAGAGACGCCTTGAATGACTTGACAATATCTGGACACAATCAATGAGCCAACGCTCATAACCGCGAAGCTAAGCACAGCCCACCTTCAATGACCTGTGTCCCCTTCTCCTGCGAATCACCCCCAAAAGTCTCATTCACGAAGTACCTTCCCGCCGCGAATCCAAGGGCCGAATCCACCGCGTTCACGCAGTACTCCGCACGATCGCCCACAGCACCAGGCTTGATCCCCATCAGCACCTCATCCAGGCTGCGGCGCGCCTTCCATGACTCCGTCTTCAAGCTGAGACGGGTCGCGAGGCGCAGCGCGACTTGCGTGACAAGATACGCCTCGATGACGTCGCGACTGGTAGTGTCGAGGATGTGCGACAGCGACTCGATGTAGGCGGGGTACGTGGCGATAACCTCCCTTGGGTAGTTGCGCGGGGTTAATGTCGTGAAATAGTTATTGAAGTGAATTTGCGGGAGGGCGCCGGTGAGATTGGAGATGGGGATTTTGTTGTAAGTGCCCATAGGGTCTTGCTGCAGGACATCACTGAAATAGCATCATGGTCAGGATGTATCGACATTCCCGTCTCAATGGACTTACAGATCCAGACTTGCATTGGCAAGCCGCCTCTCGAACTTCACGACCTTCCGCGCGAGATGCTTGGCAAGTTCCGAACGATTCTTGGGCTTCTTATCGCCGTCGTCGTCATCGTCACCACCCCACGGAGGCCAAGGCCAGGGAGGCCACGCCTTGACAGTCTCTTCATTCTGAACCAGGTTCTCTGCAATCTTCTTCTGTGCCTCTTCCTCGTCCTCATAAGAAGCGAACAGAAGACGCTCCACGACGCCCTTGTAAACCTTGCGGATGGGCTCGTCTTCATAGTATTCCTGCGGATACAAATGTTAATGAAGCCAGGTGGAAATAGAGCGTATATGGCCGTACTTTGGATGGCAAACCTAAGTCCGGCTGGCTGAACCACAAGACCATGAAGTTTGGGTCGACCTTAGAATCGCCTTCGACATCGAAGGAGAACAGAGCGGGAATACCTGATGGAGTCGCATCAATGCACACGTCTAGCGCTCAGAAAAATCTTATTACCTCGCGAGTGCAAGTAGGCAAGAGCAGCAGTCAAGCTGTCTCTCTTCTTGTCGTCATCGAGTTCGTCTTCCGGGCCTGCCTTGCTACTTATATCCGTAGTCTTCCCTCTGAAAAGTTTCCGAACGACTCTGAGTACTTGGTGCAGAGGCTGCTCGCCGAGCGCATCCAGCGTGTCCTGGTCCATGCAGGAGGCGTACAGAGTGCGAAGCTTCCGGAGAAGCTGTTCATCTGCCGAACTCTGGAGCGCGGAAACAGAGTCTTCTTTCTCAAGGATGTCCCGGACAATCTGCTGGTTCTCCTCGAAGAGAGAATTGAAGGTGCCGTAGCGGCCCTTGTCGGACGGGATGGGATGGGATTTGCGCCAGCCACCAGCTTGATGTAAACTGTAAGCCAGGTGTCAGAGGAGAACAGGGAGACACCCACTAGCGTAGTCATAAAAGTTCTCGCAAGGGTCCTGGGAGGTATCTAGCGAGGACAGAATCGCAGCAGAAAGTTTGACGCATTCTGGAGTCAGACACACATCCTGCACATAGCACGGTTAAGTCAAACCGCCTCTGTGACAGATTAGATAAACATACCTCCGAAGGGGGATCAGAGGGAGCTGGAGTGGGCGGGATAACCACAGTGGTTGTGCGAGTCGCGGTAGGAGGAAGGGTCACAACACTTGTGAAGGTTGAAGGAGGAGGATTCTCGCCTGGTTGACCGCCGCGGTGGTATAGCTTGTATTGTGCACCGGCGAATAGACCAATGAAGACCGCGCTGAGGAGAAGGAAGATGAGAAGCAACACTAGCAGGATCTTGTTGATAGGCGTGAGAGGCTCGTTGAGGATGGTCCCCAGGCGCTCGGTGAAGGAGGCCTTCTGGGCGGGCTGGTCTTCCAAATGAGGGTCATCCGCATCGTCAAGAAGCGGGGCGGACTCTGTGAACCAGCGGGTGGTGAGCAAGACGGGCGTGACGTACGGCTGAAAGTGTGCGTGCACGATAGAGCACGTACCTTCGTCAGTTGGAGGTCTTGCCTCCCTGGCAGACATGATAAGGTTAGAAGGACGACTCCGCGAGTCGTGTCCTGTATATAGCGTGTGCTGGATAGAATGGAAGCTGGCGGGAACTGCGAGGGAGCGGGCAGGTTGCAGTCGAGCACCATGCCATCATTCAACTCGCGTGAACGGCACGCCCGTCGCCGGCCCGGGCATGCCGCTGGCTAAAAGCTAACTTCGCAATGCGAGGCAAAGCATTCGCGAGCCCGTCCATGGCTCTCCATATCGCCAGGCGGTCTGCTGTCCCCCGTCTGTGGGCTGCGTCTCGTCCACAGCTCTATCGCACATGTCCTCCTCGTACTTGCAGGACCTTTCTCTCTCTTTTCAAAAGGAAACCGACCAAGCCGGAGCCACAGCCTATCCTCACCGAAGACAACCTTTTCCACCCCTTCTCCCAGTCTCCGTTCCCTGCCGTTCGTGCACGAGGAGAAGCTATCCGTACACTCGCACCGTGTCCAGTCTGCGCCTCTTCTCATGACCACGCCGACGCGCACGTCAAGGCCGAGCCACGCGCTGTCCAGTTTGAGTGCCCTGACTGCGGCTGGCCAACGCACTGCAGCGAGGAACACTGGGCAGCGGATGAAGAGCACCAAAAGTACTGCTCTAGGCTGCGAGAGGTAAACGAGGACGAGCATGACCTCAGAAGTGGCCGACGTCTTCGAGAATTCGAGTTGCCTGGTTCGTTGGCCCGATGTGTCTTCCAATATGCCCGCTAATGGCTTTCACAGGACCGCAAGACACGGAAAATGCCATTTCGTTCTCGAACTGGGATATATTCTGGTATACTCGCAATTTCCCCTCCATGGATACCGAGCGCTCGCGGAGACACGCGAGCAAGCTGCTCACCTATCCGATCACCATCGGTTCCGTCATCCATCAGTATAGCTACCTGACATTGAGCAACCAGCGTCTTACGCCAGAAGGCAGTCGGTCCATGGCCGGTTAGTTCATTGCCCATTCACACATCTTTCCAGCTCATTGTTTGTCCATACAGCGTTACGATATACTTTGCACGGTGAGACAGGGACGCCAGAAACTGAGGAAGCAAGTGCCCAAAAACCTCAGATGCGGATCTTCGTCCTCGGTGCTCGTGCAGAGTCGTCGCTGCCTCCTCACGTCTGGGAGCAGCTCTGTCTTCTCTTCCCTGCCGCGCTCTTCCATCTCTACTTCATTGGTCCGCAGGTATCCTTGCCGAAGCCGCCCAACTCGTCGCCGACACCAAAGCCGACCACTGCTGAAGTACCGTCACCGTCCTCTGAGACGGCAAAAGAGACCGATACAGAGGCGAGCGCTGCCCAACCGGAGAAGCCCGCAGACGAAAAGCCGACTTACCTGCCCAACGTCTACGAGCCGCCAACGCCCGCGCCCATCGTCCGGCACAAGCGCGCGCGCGAATCCATCGAGCGATATGGCGTGCCGTCCTACACCGTCCCCTACACGCCCCAGCTCACCATCACGGGCATGCAATGCAACTACGACGAAGTACACGCGCAATTCCAAGAGACCTTCGACCCGTACACGGACCTCTTCTTCCTCTTTTCGCCCGGCTTCGGCTTCCCGTCGCCCACGTCCGTCTCTGAGACGACCGGCGAGCCGCTCCTGCAAATCGCGTCGCCGACCGAGTGGGGCCCGGTGCTGCCGCTGCTGCTCGCATCGAAGTGCCCGATCTTCGTCACCGGCTTTTCGCCTGCGGACGTTGAGCGCGACGTCAAGTCCCTGGCCACCGCGCCGGGTGTGGCAGGCGAGTTCGACTGGGTCATTACGCCCGGCGAGAATGCCTTTGGGAGCGAGAAGTGGGAGGTCGCGGACTTCGATCCGCGGGTGATGGTCAAGACGAACTGGGGCGTGTGGGGCATGCGCGGGAAGAGGCGCGATGTGCGCGAGCGGAGTGGATTTGGGTTATTCTAGAGTAGTGCATCTAATGTTGCGTAGTAATAGTGAATCCCCTCTTAGTCCAGCCATACGGAAAGAATTTGAAAAGAATTGTCCCAAAGAATATGGAGGTTAATGCTCAGCCACAGACGCGTCTGGTCTCGTGTTACGTCAAAGACGCGTGCAGCCAGCTCGCGTCGCGTTCAACAAACATCGTTCTCCTCCTCCCGACCGACCGCGACACTCAGGACATGGTCTTCCTCCCGCCCCCGCACCTCGCCTCCGCATCCCGCCCGTCCTACGCAGAAGCCTACGCCGACATCCTCGCCGCACACCGGCGCTCGCCCCTCACCTCCGCCTCCTCCGTCATCATCCTCGCCGCGCCCGACGTCGACGCCGTCTGCGCCGCGCGCATGCTCGCCGAGCTCTTCAAGCAGGACGACGTGATGCACCGCATCATCCCCGTCTCCGGCATCGCCGACCTCGAGCGCGTGCGCGACGAGCTCATGGCCTACAGCGAGGTGCGCACGTCTCGCATGCATGTTACGGCACGCGCTCACAGACAAAGGACGGAAGCTGCACACGCTGGTGCTGCTCAACATGGGCGCGATCCTCGATCTCCCGTCTGCAGAGTGGTTTGGCGACTTCGCGACGAAGCTGCATGTGCATGTCATCGACTCGAGTCGGCCACAGAACTTATCCAGTTTGTTTGGCGGGGGTGAAAACGGCGAGCGCATTCTCGTCTGGGACGATGGCATGGCGGAGAATCTCGATGACGAACGTAAGGCATGGGAGGCGCTCGCGGTACGTTTACTTAAATGCCACTGGCCTGACCATGAGTATTAACGCGATTGGCAGTATGAACCCGAGCAGGACTCCGATGAAGACTCGGACGACGACGACTTGCCGAATGATGTCGAAGAGGATGAAGACGAGGAGTACGACGGAAGCAGCCATTCCGGAAAGCGGAGATCATTAGGAGACGGCAGTCGAAGTCCGGGCAAACGAAGAAGATTAGACCAGGACGTGCGTGTCGTCCTCTTCTCCCTTGCGGAGGGTATCATTGAAGGCATGCCTAGCGATCACCACGAATATCACGCGACCAACGCGACGAATACCATGCGCGGCTAGACAAACATTACATGACAGGTACATGGTACGGCCAGAGCGCATCGGGCACCGTCTACGTCCTCGCAACCGTCCTCGAACGCGTCGACAATGAGCTTCTCTGGTCAGTCACGTCCCTCCTCGTCCCTCACTCCACCGGTGGCTTGAACCCACCATAGGCTGGCGATCCTCGGCCTCACATATCAATACCTCACCTGTCGAATATCGCGCGCCGAGTACGACACCTACCACTCAATATACTACGACGAAGTCTTCCGCCTGAACCCGCCGCCGCCCGCAAACGACGCGCACGGCTTCGCCGCCCTCGGCGCCGACGACCACACGCTCCGCGCGACGGACGAGCTGCGCTTCACGCTCTTCCGGCACTGGACGCTCTACGACGCGATGTTCCACTCGAGCTACGTCGCAAGCAAGCTCGGCATCTGGAAAGAGCAGGGCCGCAAGCGCCTCACGGGCCTGCTCGCGAAGATGGGGTGCGTCGCGCCTCGCCCGCATTCCCCTCCCTTCCTGACGGCGCGTGCGCAATAGCTTTTCCATCCCGCAGACACAGCAGTCCTACGCGCACATGGACATGGACCTCAAGCGCCACCTGCGCGCGAAGCTCGACGCGATCGCGCCCGAGTACGGCATGGTCGAGCTGTCGTACCCGTCGTTCGTGCGGTGCTACGGGTACCACTCGCAGCCGCTCTCCGCCGCGGACGCGGTCGAGGCGCTCAGCGCGCTGCTGAACGCGGCGACGGGCGTGCGGATGGAGGTCGAGATCGAGGGCGCGCGGAATGGCGGGGAGTGGTTTGGCGGCGCCAGGGTGTGGCAGGCGGGAGGGCGATGGAATGCGGAGAAGGTGCGGGCTGCGGAAGAGGCGGAGCACGACGCGGAAGCGGAAGCGGGTGAGGAAACGGAGGAGACGGAGGGTGTTGAGAGAAAAGACAGTGCGGAACCATGGGCAGTGAAGAATTTCTGGGCGGCATTCGATGCGCTCGGGGAGTAAGTCGTCAATCACAGCTCCCTGTGACTTTCAACGCTGACCACCGGATGGTAGTATCATGCGTCTGCGCGAAGCGCTCTTCCTCGGGATGTCTGTCCACCGCGCCATCATCCGCACGGGCTCATCCATCATAGACAAGAACGATATCCGGCTAATGAAAGGTTATCGTGTCGTGCAGCTGAGGCAAGGACCAGATCTTGTCTTGTTCACGCATCCCGGGGTGCTTTTCCGTCTCGGTCTCTGGCTGGCGGATGCCCTCCGAGATCGCGTGGAGGGCACAAACGTCGGCCGACGCACGAAGAAGAAAAGCCTGCCGATCATTCTGGCTTGCTTGAACGAAAAGGCCAAGACTTACGTCGTCATTGGAATGAATGCGGCGCTTGACTTCGGGGATGTCAAGAAGAAGTAAGCAGCGCTGTGCATAGTTCTTTCATCGTAGGCTGACGTGCTTTGCCAGTGAGTTTGGGCTGGCCTTCCTAGATGCGAAAGAGGATTCGGGCGCTCGGACACGGCACAGTTCATTTGATACCAGTATATTGGAGGTGAACGAGGCTGACTTCGACAGGTTCATTGCTGAGGTATACCAGAGCAAGGACAAGTATTGATCTCATAAATATCATTATTTTGTGCGCATAGCTGTGCATATGGGTAGCATTCTATTATACGGGTGGACAGAGCATTGGTGGTTGACGTTTGACGAGCGATCGAAGTGGGACATTGCGACGACTATCCACTGAATCGCAGAAAGACAGGTAATGTTTTATATTTTTCATTCAATATCATGACCAAAAACCATGGGCATGCCCCTACCAAAGGACTCAGTTCAAACAAGAAGCACAGATCGATCACGGTTACTCACCCTCCGTGAGAATGTCTAGAAAAGTAGTCGAAATCGATGTTCACTACCATTCAAATGTCAGCCGATGCATGTCTTCGAGGGGCGGTACATCATGTACCTGCGGTAGCCAGCACAAGCTGAACCAAGATGCGGTCACTTAGATCGAGCTTGAGAACAGTATGAAAGTCTAACTCACCGCCCTCTGATCAAGAGTCAATGCTGGACTATCCAAGATAGGCGAGTAAGGGTCAAGGCTATCCGCATAAATCAGCTGAGGGTCAAAGGTGATCGCGTAGCTCCCTATAAAACAGTCAGCCATTTAGTGAAGATCTCTCCCAGAATTACTGCACCGGTATCGGTGAATATCTATCCCATCCATACCCATGTCAGTGTATATTTGCGTCTCAACTGATCCAACGTACCTCTCGTCCGAGGCCGCGCCAAGCACGATTGACTTTTGCAAGTGGTTCGCCCTGCGCACCTCGCAAAGTGAAGTCCCAAGCCCACAGACCTTCGTCGATCTCAGCGAACTGACTAAACTGTTCCTCGCGGTCTGACTCCGGCTGAGGTTCGCCAATCACCGACAACACACGATGCGATTCCCTATCATAAAATATGAACTTCTGGGATTGCCTGATTCTAAACATACTCGCCGGAGGAACAGATCATAGCGCCTTCGCCACGGATGCCATCGTTGCTGCACTTCTGCGAATGTGTCGAGGACGGGCCCGCCCTCTGGTGTATAGTCCTTGAAATCTTTGAGGCGCGAGACAAACATCCGAGAATTGATCCAATTAAATGGCCTGTATATCTTCATTCGAAATTCAAGCGTTATGGATTCATGATCTCGATTTCGTGGTCTCCAGAAATGGACTCACCCATAACACTGGTGTACCGTCACGATCCATTACTATAGCGCGAAATGGTCGATGCGTGCCGAACATTTGACGAGAAAAGAATGATAAGCCCTTATCCTCCTCCGCAATGTATCCTAATGTTTGTCCCGCCGCGTCCGCTGATTTGACATTGATGAGGCGGGATACGGCTGCCGGATGAGCAGGACTCTACTCACCTATAACATATCTGTTTGCTTGCTCCATGCCAATAAAGATATTGAGCATCTCAATTTGTCTATTGCGTAAGGTTAGCCTCGATGCCTCGTGCCTCGAGGCAACACAGCGATTTCATGCACACCTTGTCACGACCAAGGACTTGTTGTCCATGAGTAGCCGACTCAGACCCACCTCTGGATCTCCGGAAGGAGGACGTTGACTCTCTTTCCATAAGGGAGAATCTGTTTCCGAGGATTTTGCCTCTCCTTCATATGACTCGCCGGGCTGGGGAGGAGCATTCGCGTTTCTTGGTGTAACTCGTGGTGGGGGTGTTCTGGACCGCCCACCTACAGGATTGCGATCAGGGAACCTGGAATGTGCATAGCATCTTGCATTGAATGCAATTGAAGGTCTACGGATGGCTCTCGAAGATAGCGTAGAAAGTCTGAACGTTCTGAGCATAAGTTATGTAGGCGTAGATTAGGAGGACTAGGCGCTCATTTCAGTGCATTGGACGGCTTCCGGCTGTTGCCGAGACGCGCTGGACGAAATCTCTCTTGCGCGCGGGATGAGCAGGACGCTTGTCCCCAGCTCACGCTCAAGCGCTCACCGTAGACGGCTTCCAGCCCCATAGACACTTCTCATGCTCATCGACACCCTCTAAACGCGTACGTTCTCTACGTATCATCTATTGACGATCCGCAACATGCATAGAACTTCGAAGAGGACCCTCTCGGTGCTCCGAAGCCGTGTCCAAGTGCGCTCTGCAGCTACAGCGGCCAAACCTGCCGTACGTGTTCACTGTTTACCTCTAGACAAGTTTGCTACATTTTCATCCAATAGCCTAGTAAATGGGCGCCTCCAGATCCAGCTCCTAGCAGTCAGCCGGCCTCCCCCAGACTCAACAAGTGGGCACGTCCTGAAGACATTGCAAGCCCCTCCGGTCAAGGGAGCTCTGGGAAATGGTCTCCGACTTCGCGTACATCTTCTACAACCTCCTTCGACACTTCGTCAGGAAAACGCGCCCGGCCGCCTCCACCCTCTAGCGATCGAAGTTTCCCAGAGCATGGTTCCCGGTCGGCAGCAAGCGGACCAGCCAAAACACGCTACGGGGAAGAAACCAGACAACCGCCTCGCAACCTTGACCGCGACGCTCCACCTCATGCAGGAATAGAGCCCGTACTCAGTGGTAGGACTCCGAGAGCGGAAATCCGGGACACCAAGCAAACACCACCCACACCTTGGTTGGCGGGCGGATATCGGGCTCCGACTCAGCGAGGACGAGAACGGCCGGCGTCAAAATTCCCAGAACAGCCGAAGGCCGAGCGACAGTCATACCGTGACAGTGTTGTTCAGACTGGCGCGAGCGAGGAACAGCGTGGTGGTAGACGGGCGAAGGCATCCTACAAAGAACGGGGTTCTTTAGTGCAGATGCTTTCAGAGTTTGTTGGTGATTCTGGGCCAGCATATTCGTCGTCAAAATCTCGCACTGCAGCTCCCGTGACGAAAGTTATCAAGCAGAAGAAGTCGAAAGCCGAATTACGACGGCCTGCAAAGATAAACGTCTTCATTCCTTCTACCATTTCCGTTGGTAACCTGGCCCGATTGCTAAAGGTCAGAATGGGTAAGTCAGCTTCTTATCATTCAAGTGTTAACTTGCTTATCTGCTTGGGCTTCAAGGCACCCTTCAGCGAGTGATGCGTCAAGCTGGAATGGGAGAAGAGTCGTCCTATGATCATGGTGAATATATTTATCGTCTGATGGAGGCAGTAGCTTATTTCATGACCAGTGTTAACGTCGGATTATGCCGCTCTTCTTGCGGAGGAATTCAATCGGAACCCTGTAATCAACGACGAAGCGGCGTTTGATATCTTTCCTGCGTGAGTTCTTCTCTTTTATTAGTTGTATAGTAAGTTTTGTTTAGATCGCGAGTAGCCCTCCCCATCCCGACCCTTCCACGCTTCCGTCACGCCCTCCCATTGTCACCATAATGGGCCACGTCGATCACGGCAAAACTACACTTTTAGACAAGCTTCGTTCCACATCAGTCGCTTCCGGCGAGGCAGGTGGAATCACACAGCATATCGGTGCCTTCTCCGTTTCCGTGCCGAACAGTTCCGGCAGTGGCGAGACTCGATCTATCACCTTCCTAGATACCCCAGGTCACGCTGCATTCTCGGCTATGCGGGCCAGAGGAGCTAGTGTCACGGACATTGTTGTTCTTGTGGTGGCAGCTGATGACGGTGTCAAGCCACAAACCAAGGAGGTCATCGAACTCTTCAAGAAGGACGAGGCGAATGTGCAGCTTGTTGTCGCGATCAATAAAGTTGACAAGCCTGGTGTTGATATCGTAAGCTCTTCTATTTGCTAGTGGAATAGCGTCTCATCTTGTTCACAGGAGAAAGTCCATCACTCCCTGCTCGTGGAAGACGTGCATCTGGAGGCCATTGGTGGTGATATACCTTCGGTTGAGGTTTCTGGACTCACTGGCCAAGGCCTCGATCAGCTTGTTGAGACTATCTCGGCCGTGGCCGAGATGCAGGATTTGCGTGCCGAACGCGAAGGCAATGTGGAGGGACATGTGCTAGAGTCTCAAGTGCAGAAAGGTCTTGGGTTCGTATATACAATGTCCATCGTTGAGAGTCATTGCTCATGGAACCATCTTCATAGGCCTGTTGCCACCGTCTTGATCAGCCGAGGTTGTCTCAAGCCCGGCACACACATCATCTGTGGTACGACCTTTGCCAAGGTTCGCGTGATGAATGACGCCGCCGGACAATCTGTGAAAGTTGCCTATCCTGGGATGGCGGTCACCGTGTCTGGTTGGAAAGAACTGCCCAAGGCCGGCGACGAGGTCCTCCAGGGCTCGGAGCAAGACGTGAAGAAAGCCGTCGTTAATCGCGAACGCAAAGCAGAGGAAGACGCGCTTCTTACCGATGTGGAGGCCATCAATTCTCAACGTCGGCTGGACCGAGAGCAACGAGAATTGGAAGTTCAGGCCGCTGCTCAAGGGACGACTGTTCAAGTGGAGCATACTGCCGACGATGGTCCGAAGGAGTTGCGCCTGGTGATCAAAGGCGACGTGAGTGGCAGCGTGGAAGCGCTCGTCGGTGCACTGGAAGGCATTGGAAACAAGCTTGCTCGCGTCAAGATTGTGTCAACAGGCGTCGGCGAAGTCACAGAATCTGATGTTCTCAGAGCCAAAGCCGCAGAAGGTAATTGACACTGTCAAACTTGGCCTTACTTCCGCTCACCGAATTTCGACGCTATTTTGCAGGCATGATCATTGCATTCTCGGTCCCTGTTCCTCGGCCAAGCGCATCCGCTGCTGGCTCCAGCAACGTACCCATCTTCTCATCGTCCATCATTTACAAAGTCATGGACGAAGTCACGGAGCGTGTGACCGCTCTGTTACCCACTGAATATGACAGGCGGGTTGTTGCGGAGGCCACAGTGCTTCAGCTCTTCGACATCCAACTGGGCAATAAGCGTTTCAAGAAGGTCGCTGGCAGCCGTATCACGAACGGTATCTTGCAGAAGAGCAAGCCGGTGCAGGTTGTGCGGGCAGGTGCTGTTGTATATAAAGGTATTTTACTACAGTATTATCTATGGCTTCTCTGGATACTCATACATCGTGCTCAGGACATCTCGATACCTTCAGGCATCTTAAGAAGGACCTTACGGAAGCATCTAAGGGTTTGGAGTGTGGTATTAGCATTCAGGGCTTCCAAGATCTTCGGGAAGGAGACACGATACAGGGTTACGAGAATGTCGAAAAGCCGAAAGTCCTGTACTAGATTTATGCATCCCGCTCTGATGCAGATGCAGGCTTGTCAACATCCTTCATCGACATGTCGGCATCCTTACGGCCCATAATTAGACACTTATGTCGTAAAATATGATGATCTAATTGCATTGCTTCACAACTCGTACCTACATCGAGCATTTATGCAGGTCTCTTACTATTGTTCTCTCCGTCGAGTACGAGCTCTTTTGCACCGATTGTCCCTGTCCGACCGCCCACTCCAAACGTCAAGCTGATATTTCCGAGATCACGATCTGTCCGCTCCAGCAGCGTCCAACTTCGTCCGTCCAGTTTCTTTAGATTGAGCTCGATCTAGAAAGTGGTTTTAAAGGGTTATGTATCGAGTATGTAGGAACTGCTTACCTTGGTACCATAGTACTTGAAGGTGGATGTCAAGGCATTAATCGGACCGAACAAATCGAGCGACCGCTTAAACCGTTTGGCCCCTGGAAGGACGACGTCTAAGTGTACCTAGAAAACACGAATGAGCATTTGTTATAATAGAACGCCATAAAGGAGCCATACCCGATTCTCTTCAAAGGTCACAGAACTGCGCTCTTGATCAGCTTGTTTCGCAAAGACAGTCACATGTACAGCATTCGGGGTCTGGTAATGATCAATCCTGCAAGTTGTAAGCTCCTCAGCGGCCTTGACATGTGCATCAGCGGCTATGTTGTTACGGAGGGACGCAGGAAGACAAACCGAATCTCCCTTGGACTTCGGCACGAAAACGTGCCGGCCTTGCTTGCACCCCTCAATCTTGAGGAATTCATCAAATTCAAGGACACGCCGCTTGCAGCACAAGTATCCCTGCGTAATTGAGAGAAGGATTCATGATCACGATAATCAACGAGGTGAACCAACCTTACTGCCCTCATGGAATATGGGCTTCAAGTATTATCAGACCTTGCTCATTAGCATCTGGTATATGCATATAGCTTACCTTTCCAGGGTGATACGTGCAGATAGTGCCTGGTCCGTCGCCCTTCCGGTTTTCCTCGTCGCTCACGTACAGGGTGTTACAACCGCTATGCCGACATTTCGTGCCAGGAGCAACCGGAGCGTCTAAGTCATCCTCTTCCTCAGCAGGAGGCGGAGGCGGCACTGCCGGTCTTGACACTGCCTGGACAGATGTTTTCCCGGTCGCAGCGGCAGCCGGCAGCGAACTGTAAGACTCTTTGCCGTCCTCCGTCCGTGTCAATTTGACATTCTCATTCTGGCTCGAAGTGGACGGAGCTGGTTTTGGAGCGGCAATTTCCGCCGAGTGAGGTCCTCTAATACATCCCTGCAGCAAAAGTAAGCATTTGGAAGTGGAGGGACGATGATATGACCCACGGGGATCTTCATGAACTCGTCGAACTCCAGGACGGGTTTATTAACAGTGTCGCAGCAGGACCAAGACTTCAAGCCTTCATGAAAGACCTTCGCGGTGGTATTGTTGAGCTCTGTGCTATACCTTTGACGGAGGTACACGTACCGGTGCACCTGGATGATAAACGCAGCTATTGTCCTCATTTTGTGAGGGGTCAAACTCTTGACCACATCCTTTGTGTGAGCACCGAGGCATGGTCCGGAGATGAGAAATGTCGCGCAGGCCGAATATTAGATGCAGAGAACCCAATAGAACGTGCAGCGATAGATGGGCTACGACGCGAAAAGATGTATATGGACTTTAGGTCAGTAACAAGTGGAAGACTCGGAGGTCGTTGTCGATGAGCGCGATTGCTCTTTCGCCGGACAGTGGAAGCGCCGGCCCCTCGGCCATAGCCGAGCCGTAGCTACTCTCGATTTCTGGAAGGCAGTCGAACTGGACGGAATATTAACACCAAAGCTTTGCCAAAGCTCGACACGGCTTATGCTCTGTGATGCGGCCATGGCGAGTATCATAGAATGAGAACATATTCAAGGTAATAGACGATGATTATATGGGAGCTTATGAATGCCAGTAGCATTTCGAGCGCATCTACAGTGTACGGAAAGAAGCAAGAAGGCACAAGACAATGTTAGTTGAACTTTTCGAGGAATGAAGTGCGTAGACTTCAAAACATGATAGTCTCTTGATCCCGCCTATTACGAGACGAGATAGGAAACACGGAGGAATCACAGTCGTGCAACACAGATGACGCGCATAGTGTAGCAGGAACATATTTCAAATGGATACGGGACATTGAACAGCAGAAGCAGACGAGGCGTAAGATATACTGTATGTGTAGTGATTCTGAACCCAGGCCCAGTTGGATATCCACTGACCTTCGTCTCCATAACTTGGTGCAATAGGTCCCGGTTATAGGATCCACCGGCTGGCCGGCGCAGTGCGGCAAGTGCAACAGCTGGGTGCAGTGCGAACCATTCTGTGAAAGCACAAAAGCTGTGAGATAGTCAACCCCGTGAACGTGCGCTCAGAGATCTCGACTTGAATGGAAGCGCAATGGCATGAAGCGCTGAGATGTGCTCACGATCGTCTTGTGTGTCCACACGGTGCCTGCAGTGTCGTCCAACTGCACGAGATCCATCGATGTAACGAAGCCCTTCGTGGATGGCTCACTAAGTCTCCGCGCGATTGCTGACTGGGGCAGACCCGCGGAAATGCGTTTTCCCGCATCAATGACCATTCAAACATCGGACGATGCAATCGGTGAGCGAGTCTGGCCAAAACCGGCTATCCACGCTGAAATCGCTCGTCTTGTGGTCAACAGATCGCAGGAGGCAGCTCGCGTCCGCACTATCTGCCCAGCACAGAAGAGCGCCGCATTAGTATCGATAGCGTCGTCGAGGACATCTAAAACTCAGAAGACAGGAAATGACGCGAAGCACCTGGTGGGTATCCTTGTTGCTTCGACCTCTACATATCACATCCTCTTTCATCAATACAGCTCGGTATTGAGCTACGAAATTCCAGGTCCCATTGCCTCCCACACTAAGAATCCGACACCCCATGGCCCAACACGTGCCAACGTTCGCAAGGCAGCGCGGATCCTCCGTCGTCCAGAGCTTGTGCCATGGTGGTCTGGAGAAGTTGCTTCTGGGTTGCGGAAAAGCGAAAGGAAGCCATCTGCGCGAACTTTTCGAAGGAGCACGCTGACAGCAAAATGTCTTGCCGTATGCGTGGTATTAGAATGTACCCGATCGAGATAGACGGCTCTTCTTGCGGCATCCCATGGTCTGCTCATGATCTCATAGCTCAAACCCGCAAAGGCTCCTCCTGATACCAAGGCGACACCATGGACAACTCGAGGAGCATGGCGCCGAACAGAATGACCATGGTCCTCTCCATAGTCATAATGTTGAACCATGTTCTGCGTGATTAGCTTCAAGTTAGTTGCGACCCGCCTAGTTACTTCGAATATCGAGAAGAAGGCAGCAAAGCCTGGAATCGTGCATGACGCAGCTCAGTAAGTTGCCCCGCTAGGGACGAGGAAGATCCATACCAAAGATGTCTTTGGCTAGACCCCAGCCCCAGCCATCCCATCCCCTCCCAGCCATATCCCGGACGTCCCTCATCCAAGTCCTGATTTGCCTGATATCCTCCAAGTTCGCGTTCCTGACATTGATATTCCGATCTGATCTTGCAGGGGCCGTACCTCGGAAGACCTCCTTCCAGGCATGAGACCAGCCTCCAGATTTAGCAGAACCGCCTTCAATTGCCAAACGCAGATTCTCGGCAGGAGCAGCGATAATCGCCTGGCTCCCACCCGCGATGGCACCAGATAACGCGGCATTCACTATTGGATATGCAGCCATCTGCGGCTCGAGGAGGGACGATGCCTCGGCGTATGAGGTCCAGAGGACTGTCCCAAGTACAGCGTTTACGACGAGCGGAGGGACAAAGTGTTTCGGGATGACCATAAACTAGAAGCAAAGGGAAACGTTATCGTATATCATGAGTGAGAAGACTATTAGACGTACCCCTTGCGCCTTCACAAGCCCTGTGACAAACTGCGGCGTCAGAGAAGCCCCTTCTCTAGACGCCAATCCTCGGAGAGAATGCCATCCACTGACTATGGATGCGTCAACGATGAATTCATTCTGACCACAGCGCCTGCCTATTCACTCTTTGATGGCCTGAACAAACGTACTGGACGAGAAAAATATAACGCAATGCTTCGTGTCAATGTTCGGGCGATCGCGGTATATAGTGAGTTGGTGGCCTCCTTCGGTGCATCATCCGACATCCACGAGTGCGACACGACTGGCGTCTAGGTAATGAGATGCAAAGAGCACCAATCGCCAAGTGCAAGGGTGGAAAGGACTGTCCAGCGGACTCCGTGGTGAAGGTAGGTCAAGAGCAAGAATGAAAGTTACGTAACCTCCATTTGTCGACTTGACTTCGAGTGCCACGACCAGCAACTTCAGAGAGCGCTCGAGCAGCCCGCACAAGTACGTGAGTATCCTTTATTAGCCGTTTTCAAAGCTTGCAGACCTGATTGATTATAGGAGAAACTACATGCAAGCTTTTCGCGCCGCATTCCGTTGTCCTTCGAAATCAAGATGGTGTGAGCTCGGAAGCACCTTGAACAGATATTATTCTGTCGACGCTGTGGCATCCAGCGGAATATGCCCAAAGGACTTTCAGTTTCTGCCTAACTTTCTATCACTGGAGGAACAACGGGTACTGCTGGCTGCGTCTTTGGAGAAGCTGAACCAGACCGAAAGACGAAGCATGCGGCGCCGTCGCACTCAATATCTATCTTCGCTACCGGAACAGCCCAAAAATGCCGGCGCAATTCACGAGCAATTTCTACCAGACGAGTATTACGAATTTGAGGAGGTCTGTACGCCGTAAGCCCTGGAGTGCTCATGCTAATACGCGTTACAGGGACATTTCGATGGCGTCATAAAGCGCTTTCGAGAGATGCACGTCTCATCTTGGGAAAGCGTCGAGTCGCCAATGCTTGTGAAGATACTGGACCGCTTGCGGGCCATCTGTCCTACGCAAGACGATACCCAAACACATCTTTTGCACTTAGCTTCGGATGGCGAGATTTATCCTCATGTGGATAATGTAGACGCCAGCGGCTCCTGGATTCTGGGCGTGAGTCTAGGCGCAAACCGCGTCTTGAACCTGCAATCGGTAGAAGGTGCCCCGCAAAACAAGTTTCAGCTCTTGGTGCCGTCGGGCAGCCTTTACATACAGAAGTGCGTGGCGAGCGCGCATATATTATTGTCAGCTGATTGAGGATTTACAGAGACGACGTTCGGTACCAGTATAATCATTCTGTCCTTCGGCCAATGACGTTTATGGGACGAGATCTGCTCGCAGGCCAACGGGTTAGTCTCATGATCAGGGTATGTCGGCAGACGCACTGCTCCGACTAATATAAATTAATATGCATTGCTTGCAGGATCGAAAGCCAGTATCATAGCATTATTACTGCTATATTCAATGAACTCATACCCTTATAATGGTGACAATATGTTACAACCGGACGGTCTTCCCTTCCCAAAATAAAGCATGCACAGCACACACCAGTTATGTGTGTGTTAACCATATTTCCACTAGGAGCCACTTGACTGTCGTCAAGAAGCTAGTCGGGACGACATTCAGTAGGTCGTGTAGCAAAGAGTGTAAACCGATGGAATAGATGGGCTTTGGATATCTGTTGACATGCGCTCTTCGACTTTCAAGATGAAATAGAGATATGATGGGACTGACCGTGATTGTACTGCAACTTGAGTAGCATGAACAATTTCTTTCTCGCTGACAGCGAGATGCTTATGTATCCACGAAATTGCTTTTCTCAATCGCACTTGTGTCACTGGATTTAGATGAAAAGACACGCGTCACGACACCGGTCCGAGAAAGAGACCGCAGCTCACCAGGCAGGCGCGTTGTTTTCTCCCCCAAAAGCTGACTCCTACAACCCACACGCGTTATGTATCAGCATTCGTCCCGACAATGCCGAAGACAAAGACATGCCTCCTTTTAAGATCATCCGATCTTTCATATGAAAGAGGTGATGCTTCTGCTATCGGTCCTGTGACTATTGATGTCACCCTGATACCATATGGCTGTAGGGCGTCGCAAAGATGTCGTGTAACAGCACGGCGGGCTCCTTCTATAGAGAACCCGAAGTTGTTTCCATCTAAAACACATCAGTTTCTCCACGAACCTTTTGGAGAAAATATTTACCTTCTAAGCTCGGAGAAATAATAATGATTCGGCCAGAAGTTTCCCGCAGCATCCGCGTATAGTCGTGGGCCATTAATATTGGCTCCGTGACCTGAGAGAGTACCCTTTTCCTCCACCGATCTTCCTCAGCGGAACATTCGGAGCATACATCAACGGCCCCGGACGTCAAATTATGGAGCAATATATGTGAAGACAGCGAGTCTCGGCCTGGGGCTGGAGATACTACCAGAGCTACGAGCTTCAGCTTGTAATTTTGGCAGTAGGTTTGGACCGTCTCAAGCGCGCGCTGTCGCTGAGAGTTGGACCAGATGTCAAGTGACACGGGAGCTATCAGGCCCCACGGCAAGGATCGTCTTCGTTCCTTGCGGTTATGCCACATGTAGAGAAGCTTAACGCCAGATAAGAACTTCTCTTGCGCACGAAGAATCAGAAGCTTACTGAAGACACGTTGTCCTGCTCGTGGGGACCATGTCCAGATTGTTCTTCAGCCTGATTAGGGCACAGCGCGAAAACTGTATACCCTAGCTCTGAAAATTGCAGAGCTATACTTCTTCCAACACCTTTTTACAATGTAGGGCATGTGAGATGCCGCATGGAAGGATGGACGCACCTTCCTGGACACCAAGGACGAGTATAGCGCTGCTGTCCGGGCTGTACGTTTCGCAAGGTCGTATCCTGCAAATCTCCAACAAAATATCAAAGATGGATGATGAGAATGACTCAGAAACAAGAATCGCTCGGCGAAAAAGCCCAAGCAATGCCCCAAGCATACATTCCACAAGGCGCAAAATCATCGATACGACCGAGGAGGATGCTGGGCTCTCCGGTGTTTTCGGCCGCCCAGATCTATCAAGTGAAGATGAATGCATGTGCTGAGATGAGTGAGACTTCATATCTCAGGCCGCCCAGGATATTGGGGGAATGGTAGTGAAGGCGCGCAGCAGGGATGGAAGCTAATACGGACCTCAGACCTGACGTCGGCCCTTATACCAGGCACATGGGTCGTGAGATCAGGATAAGATAAGATTTTGAGATGCATCTCAGATCTGCTCAAGCGATCCTCAGCAATTGATGCCGAGCCAAATTTGCTTCCGTCTCGACCACCAGAACGTACTACGTTGCAACTCGCTCATCCCCTACTTACGTCTCCAACAACGCCTCGCCGTCCTGAGAGGTAAAATTATACCGACGCTCCTTATTTTATTTATAACCGCCCTCGGTGACTAACACCTCAGCCGGATTTTTTGACTCCCAAACATCACAGAACTTGCTGAATGAGACACGCATGCTGGCGTATGTCATTTCGTTCACACCTCGGCCCTGTTCGACGGACGTGAGGCCTTTCTAAAATTCGTGCTTCGGCCGACTGCTGAAGTGATCGAGCCGTAGGCCGCCGCTTGTAGGTCCTTCGGCATTTGGGAAAATGTGCGGTGAGTAAGGTTCATGTAGGGGTTTGTGCCTCAGGCTTGGGTAATGGACATGGAGAAGTACTCAGCCAGCAGCATGCCCAGATGAACAGCATCCGATCAGTTCTTGCACTGCTGGGCGATCGTGCGCTTCAATCTTGCGCCCATCGACCAGCATCATCTGCTTCTTCCGTGGACAACGTGCAGTTGTACTGCATCCGCTTGATGGTGTAGGCCAGACTTGATGCACTTTTTCATGACAGACGACGGCGACAGACGGACACTGGGGCATTATCGGCGAGGGAAGTTCGCTCTTATACAGTCTGGAGCCCAGGCGCTTGGACGAAGCTAATTACAGACTTGTGAATCCCTTCTCCGTGTGACACTTCCAACGTTATAACTGGTCCATCTCATAGGACTGGACTTCCCCCACGATCTCGAGGCACACGGGTACTTCGAGAAGTCTTGATCCCATACTTGACGTCATGGCGCAGAAAATCCCTGCGACTTCTGAAGCCTCAAATAATTACTGATTATCTCCACTCGCACTCCGAGGAGAAGACACAGAACGAAGTCTATCTGATACATATCTGGGAATAGGAAGCAACGATACAATGTCTAGTAAGCGTCCAACACTCGCGAATGCATCAAGAAGTCCGTGTGATAGCTACAGTGCTACAGTCCTAAATAAAGCCGAGAGAAAAAAGACGGCACCATCTAGTGCTGCTGGCCGTGATCGGCGTTGAGGAGATCGGCACTGTGGGCGCAGAGTTATTCCAGCGCCCAAATCGCGATAGCGACCACTTACGGGAGATTCACGGTCGTGTTGGTGCCTTCAAGGCGAAGCGTGACGATCTGGGTGCCCTAGAAGTATGTGTTAGAAGATTCAGGCCGGAGACACGAAACCTTGCGCGTACATCGGCCTGGATGCTGGTGCTTTGGACCCGCCCGTACACGACGGTCCCGTTCGAGTCCCAGAAGAAGACGCGGGCGCCATTCTGCCGAAGCGGGTCAGAAACGACCGACGAGCGTCCCGGAGCAGCGCTGCTTACCGCGAAGTTGTTCATAGCCGAAATAGTAGCTAGGAGTGTCCTCTGTGAGGTGAAGCTGGGCTTCGAGTGCTGTAAAGTGTTGCGCCTCCCTCGCACCCTTTTATAACGGTGCAAATTACCACGCAGAAAAGAAAGGAATTCTTACCGGACGTCACACTCGATGCACGACGGGAATGGGTATCCCAAGCACAGGAAGTCCGAATGAACAGAAACGTCCTGATCTGTATGAAGGGAGCGTCGTTAATGTTATAGGATAATTCGGGACGCTTACGGAATGACTTGTCCACACCCAGGTCCAGGTCGTAACGAGGAGTTAGGAGATGGCGGCAGAATTAGGATGCGCCGCAGAAGAAGCATGCTTCACCTGGGGGGGGGGTGAAATATCGGATACAGCGACACAAAATCGGTCGAGGCCTTCGAAGCCTCGCGCGAAGCACCAAGCCAGTGGGCAGCTGTGGTAAATGAAGGCTCCGAGTATCGTTCATGAAACGAGACAAATTACCGCAGAACACTGAACAGATAGAAGTTCTAGGCACGAGTGAATAGACACGTAATCAAAATGGATGCAGAAGAGACCTCTTGCTGCTCGAGCGTGTGCATGCTCGGCGGCAGGCAGCTGGAGGAGGCAAAGACAGAGGCGCAGTCGAATATAAGATGATCTGCACTACACCGCTTGAGCGCACGAAGGTGACAGGGCTGGTATTCATAGCACAAAAGGCTGGGCAGCGGAGGGAGGGTGTTCCCATGGATCGGTGGAGGAAGCGGCGTGGCATCGGAGTGGATCGACGCAAGGATCTGAGGCTGTTGATTTCGATGCACACGAGGCTCGAGACGAGCTCCCGGTTCATCACGCGTAGCAACGAATCAGGAGTGAGGCCCATTCTCAC